>CM053792.1:473820953-474408453 GCA_028749045.1 Cupressus sempervirens
TTATGATACTTAGTTTTGAGAAAATTTATGATATTTTAGATTTGAGAACCAATGTGAGTTTTGGTTGTCTATCATGGAACCTAATTCAATTATCATTATTTTATCGTGTGGGACAAATTTGTGAATTTTGAGCTTAGGGAGGTTGTCTAGGTACATCCTATGTGAATGGATTATAATAGGGGTTTGGGGCCCTAAATGGTTAGTGTTAGGGTTACCTATCACAAGTTGTGTAATAAGTGATAACCTAGTAACTAATTGTGATATTACTATTAGGATTTAACTATGTAGTTTTTGGGTCAAACTTGTTGACCCATGTTTTATGATTAGTGATTCACATGAACCCATCTCTCATGAGAAAAAATGGAACAATTGGCACTCATTAGATCTAGGTGATGCTCGCAGAGGAGGTCTTGGTGTTTCACCTCTCCATAAGCATCATGTAAATCCAATGAGTGTTAATTGTTCCATTTATTCCCATGACAGATGGGTTCATGTGAATCACTACTCATGAAACATGGGTCAACAAGTTTGAGCCAAAAACTACATAGTTAAATCTTGATAACAATATCAAAATTTGAGTTGTTGTGTAAAATATCTCCTACTTATCTAGTAATTAATAGTTGGGACAAAACATTATAAAGATAAATAGAAATGTTGCCTTGCCCATGCCCTGAGTGCTTTTATAGGTTAAGGATGGGAATAGGATGATACCTAGTGAGAGGTATGATTAGCATTCCTCATCTTCATGAGAGGATATTCTCATTATGTATGGGTCATGTTGAGGGTCTTGAGTCCAGTGTGATCAATCTAGGGTAACTCAATGCTTGAGAGTCCAGGGTCTAGTGAGAGACCAATCCAAGGTAACTCAAGTAGTTTAACCATGAGATGATACTCTCTAGTATGTAGCCTAAGTCTCCTTTGTAGATTTTTTATTTTCCTCTAATAGGTGTTATTTATTATTAGTGGTTGGTACTTATTTATGTTTGTCATTTATGCATGGGTTATTATTCTTTTAACGGTTGGGATTTGATTTAAAAGTTGATATTCTTTTAGGTGTTGTCTCTCATTGGTTTTTGGTACTTGTTTTAAAGAGTTGGTATTTGGTTTTTTACTTTGGCATGTGATTTTGGTAATGTTTGATTTTTCGTTCAACTTTGTTATGTTTTCTTTGTTAGTAGTTGTGGTACCCTTGAGGTAGAGAGAGCTTCTTTCCAAATATTTGATTTTGTGATTTTATATCCATGTGCGGATCATACATTATCTCCCCAACATAGTAGAAATGTGTCTAATTAGGTTACTAGGAGGTCAGGAGGTAGTGACTCTCTTATCATTAGGGTCCCCTATAGATTGGCATCGATGTTGGATGTCCATTGATGTAGTGTAGCATTCTTATTCTTCTATCTTAGAGACTATCTTTACAAAAGTTATATCTATGTATTCATGTATCTTGAGGTTTCAAAGGGGCGATGTATCATATTGTATTTTATTTGACTTATTATTACATACCTTGCGACATGTGTAGTGGATTTTGTATGTTTGGATGCACTTCATTGTATTAGTTGTACTTTTGTATTCATTTTGAGATTATGAATCTATTATTTCAACACGGTTATGGGCATTGTACTTAAGATTAAATCCAATTAATAAAACTTGTGTATATGTGATTCAACTTGAACAAACCCTTGAGAAATAAGAATTATTGTTGCATTGTTTGTGTGTAGTTGATGTGTATGTGTTATATTGCTTTTGTATTGATAACTTGATGGTGTATAACTTTTATTATTTATAAGAAAATGTTCAATAATCATTGTAACAAAATAGGTTAGATTCTCTTAGGCTCCCTAATGGGGCATTATAGAGTTATTAAAAGAAGAAAACTTATAAACTATAAAATATATAATATTATGTATCATTTTCATTTATGCATATTAGCATACATACATAGATACGATCTTATGAGGAAGACTCCCTTTTTGACCAAAAATAGAAATTACATCATTGTAAAATATGTGGTGGAGGAAAGAAACTCCCTCACCCATGTCTACTAGTCTATATACAAGAGTTTCATCAAACACATCCTTATTTTCCTACAAAAAACTTTACAATTTACTCAATTTATTATCCTTACCCACCCCTTTTTGAACATCCTCCAATAATTTTAAAACTTTGTCCTCTTCCATTTTGTATCTAGGTTCCACGTCCTCAAAACCACACTTGTACACAATATAATAAGAAGGAAATGCATAGCTCCCTACATAACTTGAAGGTTATTATTGACAAAAATTCTTTTTTTTGAATGAATCCCTTAGGGATGATAGTCAGAAAAATGGACAACAAGAACAAATAATCTAGCATAAAGGCCTTCATCTTGTATATAGTCATTCATTAGAAGTTATGTCTTCACCCCTAGCCCAAGCACACTTCGATTATATTCATCTAAAATGGCCGAAATAAGATCTCATCTATTGGGGTAAGAATCATTTATATATACCAATTGTTGAGCTACACTATAATTGACTAGAAAATTCACACTCCTCTTGCTTTTACATAGTTGTGACATATCAAAATGTCATCCAATTGTTATAGTTATTTCAACACCCTCTCCACCCTAAAATTTAATCATATATTTTAGTTTACATATAATTAATACTATAATTTATGAACATATAGTTTTCACTTTGTTATTTCCTTAAAAAATTTCTTACTAAAGTAAACCAAGTTATTTAGATTCTTCAAAGGAATCTAATTGTTTAAAAATTGAGGATCAATAATTTTATAATATAATAACATCAAATTTTAGTTTCATAATGAAAATATGTATACATTTTTATATGACTAACTATATTTATGCAACACCAATCAAAATTCACAATTATGCATATTATTATTATAAGTCATCAATCTTGCACCTACATCTTATTATTATTCATAATATATTCATTATCAACATATTTTCAAATAAAACTTTATAGTTAAAGATAATGTTCAAGACTTGAGACCAAATAGTTTTAAAAAAATTATACATTACAAATAAAAAATAATTGTTTAAACGTCTTTGACAAAATTAAGTTTTAGGTTTCATTTTGAGAGAATGAACTTTGCTAGGGTTTTGTCTATCATACTATTATTTCAAATCCTTGTTCCATTCTACTTTAACACTGCATTTGTTACAAGAGCTTATATTTTATGATGTTGCTTTACCTTTGTAGGACTATGGTAAAGCTTGTGACTTGTGTAGGACTTTGATTGGTTATTTTGTGGGGAGGGCTCCTCTTGAAAGAATGATTTATGAGTGGTTGACCAAAGCTCGACCCCCTCATGGGGTCCAACTTGATGATGTCCAACATATCACCAAGGTTTTTTTTTTTTTTTTTATTTACTAGTACCACTCATGTTAAGGCCAGATCTTCAATAATTGGTTTGGTTTGTTATATCATCTCTATTTCTTTTCCAACCACAATTACAAGATTTTTTTGTCTCAAATGAAAAAGAAATTAAGGTCCCCATATGGATAGAGTTCTTAGGTATTCTCTTACCTTTTTGGTCATTCTTGTAAACCATTACTCAAACCATTGGTAGGGTGTGTTCCATGGAAATGTACTATTTCTTTCATGTTCCTCCCCCAAAAAAGGGCACGTGTTGAAGTTTATTTATCTCTTCTCCTAAGGAGAATATTGATATTCAAATGGGTGGTCAACACTTCTCCCATCGAGTGCTTTATTTAAATTTACCCCAACACCTACTATTATTGTTTTGATTATGTAAAAACAAGTTTTAAAGGACTTGCAACCTTGTACAAAGTATCATAGAAACAATAGCATGAAGCTCAAAAAATAGAAGGCATCATAGCCAAAAAAGGAACAGACTAGACAAGCCAAAATCAAGAGGCTAGAATACAACTATGCATGAAAAGACAACAAAAGCAAAGCAAAAAGACATCCCTGAGACAGCTATAGAGTCTTCAAAAGATCTGTTGCTTGGTCTTCTAGGATGTTCATGTTTTCTACAGATGCTTCCATATCATCCAACATTTTTGCTTCCACACCCTTATTCTTCTTGGAATTAGCCCTTGTTCGCTTGCTCGAACCCTAGTCCTATTTCATAACTTTAGAGTCTTGGCCTTTACCATGTTCAAGCTTGTTCAAAAGGATGTTAAAGTTGTCAATCATGGTCTTGGGGGTTTACCAGATCTCCCTTTGTAGGGGTTAGTGGGCTTGCTCTGAGGGGACAATGACTTATTCTATGCAAAGCCACAAGATAGTGCAGTTCTGATTGGCTAATTTCTTAATCGTTTTCTCCAAGTTACCTACTCTAGTATCTAGACCATCCATTATTTTTTGAAGGTCTTTACCCAAGTAATCTAAGTTTTTGTTCTTGGCTTCAAGTGGTGGCACACATTTCATCAAATTCTTTACCTCTCTAGCATTGTCTGTAACCTCAGAAAGTATGTCAATGTGTTGACCTAGTGTTTTTTCCCCCCTTGTCATCTTGCTAAGCTGATCAAAATCCCTTGAGATGTCCTACATTTTTTGCTTTAGAGTGCCAATATCCTTCATCATTATCCCTGGGTTACCAAAGATTCCCTTCAGAAAACCCTGGTCTTCTTCATCCTTGTTATGCTCAAGGTAGTCCTCATGCCTCCCTTATTTGTTCTTGTCTAGCTCCATCTACTTAAGTTCTTTCTCAACATCCACATCCTGAGCAAGCACTTTTTTCCTTTTTCCCTCCACCTTCTTAATTAGGAGTTCATCATCAGAGGGGACAAAATTCCTTTCAACATTCTTCCCCTTGTTTCCCAAAACCTCGCTCGATGTTCCTTTCTTCTCAATACCCTCTTCTTGCTCCTCTTCAAAACCACTATCTTGCTTAGAATCAATCTCCTTATCCTTCCTTTTCTTCCTGGTCAAGCTCCCTAGATCACATTTCTTCCTCTTCTTCATTTCAACCTCGGAAATTTCATCCTCAGTATCCTCATCAAATTTCTCCTCTTGTTCACTTCCCTCCATCTCACAATCTAAAGGTTTCTTGCTTTGTCGGGGCCTATCCACTTTTTTGGATTTCAGAAGATTCATAACTAAAACCATTAACCCCTCATGAAAATCATGATCACCCTCAGGATCATTTTCAATGGCTAAAATAGTGTCACCCAAAGATTGTCTAAGGTAGAAGGGTAAATTTAGACTAACCTTATGCCCAGAATGGTTAACCAACATAAAAATTAAATGGTGTCCATATATCTTAGTAAAGTATCCATCTAATGTAAGATACTTTATCACCACAAACATAACAAATCTCCAAGGGTAAGAAATGGAGCTAGGGCTAAAGTATGAATTACCAATTTCACCAGCCTGTTGCGCTCCTTATACATTTTCACAAACTCTTCAACCACTCAATTTGAAAGCTTCCTATCCCAGTAGAAGTTAATATCCTTTATGTCCAATCTCATTGCTTCATCAATAATATCTTTAGAAAACTCCATTGTTTGATTACCCACCAATATACTCTCATCTTTCAAAATTTTGACAAATTACTAGGTATTGGCAAGGTTACTACCTTTCAATTTCTCCATATATCCTATAAAATTCCCTTGCTCCAGAATGTCCCAAATCTCACTCTTGTTCTTCCATTCTTTGCATCTCAACGATTCAATTCTCTTTCTCCTTCCTCCCATCTTCTTCACACTAAAACAATGGCTCTCATAGCATAAGATTAATCCTCATAGCATAAGATTAAATGTTATCCCTTAGTCATTCCTCAAATGAAATCCCCCCCAAAAGAAACATCTACCCTTCATTCTGTTGAGGGTGCTAAAGTAGATGAATATCAGTCTATGGTGGTTCACAAGGTTAAATAGACTTTGGATTTTCTCAAAAATTATTCCAATTACTAAACTCCTCAATAGCTAGCTCAAGTCATGGCTCAACCCAAGCCTTCATTAAACTAGTCAGTTGTTGTTCCTATTTTGAACCCTAACCAACAAGAGAAGGTTTTAACAAAGAATATTTCTTGCCCTATATGCATTCACACTCCTCAAGCCCCACTAGTGATTTTTACTCAATCATATTTTTTATGACATTATGAGATGTGATGAGTGGTCCCAAGGAATTCCTACCCCAGTTTTAGGACATTTTCAGACATCGTACACAATAGTTTCTCCTCTCTTTGGACCGAGGATGATATGCAAGAAGTTGATCCATGAGTTACATATCATGGAATGTAAGGGGTCTCACTAATATCACCAAAAATTATTTTTTTAGACATGCATCAACATTTTTTTGGCATCGATGTTTTTTGCTTCTAGGAAGTTAAAATTGTTGCTTTCATGCTTTCTATTGCATGTTATTATAAGGATGGACAACCTTTTTTTCCTTCTCAACGTAGAGAAGTTACTCTCATCTCTCCTCATTGGCATTCTTTTAATGTTAATTATGGGTCTAATCCCATGTAGAGAGTAGTTTGCGTCCTTCTATTAGTCCACGATCATTCTTTTGAGATCATTAATTTAATGCTCCAAATGATGTTGTGGAAAGATCTCAATTGTGTCATTGGGTTGTTGACTCATTACAACTTGCAATTTGAGTTATGTGTGGAGACTTCAGTGTGGTTGAGGTCACTTTTGATGAAGAATCCATTGGCCTTTTTTCTAGAAAATTGGAGAATGTGAGGCCTTGTATTGCATTCAAAATAGATTGGGCATTTGTGACCCATTGCACTCATTCGTGACAAGCTTAGTACAACTTTTGAGTTGGTACTCACAAAGTTTTCAAAAGGCTAGATCATGCCATGATTATAGCTTAATTTTTTGTTTTTGTTTCTGATAATCAAGATTTTTATGTCATGCCTCTTGAAGAGGTTACTTTGATAGACCACTAACCCTGTCAAGTTTAATATTGAGTGACATACAACTCATATGTGTTCCACTAAAATACAACTATTTTTTAACATATCATTGCTTCATCACTAACTCATTATGACCTAGGTTCAACAAGTTTGACACCTTGAGCGTAGGCCAACTTATCCAACTAGATGGATTTCTTAGTCAAATAATGTCATTACTCGCATTGTATGGCTTATTTGTAGTTATGATAAATAATTGGTCATGTAACACTCATAATTCTATGATGCAAACACAAAATATTTGTTTGATACCGCCAAAGCTTTGGGTTTGTATCTCTATTTCTTTGATTTATAGGCTAGGGTTGCTTAACCCTGCCAAAAAACAAGTTATAGATCATCATGTTTCTAGGGGAGATCATATTAAGGCCAAGATGCATTATATCAAGGTGGGAGATTGAGTCTCTAAGGATTTCTTTATGGCTCTTAGGGCTTGTCATTCCTCCTAATATCAAACCTATCAAGGAATCCTAAATAATTCTCTCTAAGATGTATAAAATTCTTCAAGCCTTCGTCAAGCATTATAAGAATGTGTTGTTAGAATTTTAAGATAGAATATAATAGTTAAATGATAGCTGCATGCAAATATAACCAGTAACATAAAGGAATAAAGCATACATAATCAAACAAAAGACAAAAAGATTTAACGTGTTTCATCCAAACCTTGGGCTATGTCTACCTAACAGAGAGTCCAATATTATTATCCAACATTGATTTAACCTGATTAAAATTTGCAATACCTTGCAACTCAGTACCACTACAAGAAGCAACTAAATCATCACACATAGTAAAATCCCTAACCCTAAGCCATTTTATACAAGACTTATCTCAGTTACCTAATTAGAGCTCAAATATTTCATTCAATAGAAAAATGCTATTGACGCCTTTTATAATAATAAAGTCATTTTTGTCCTTGTAGGGCATTGCCCCTTGACTCGACCATCTATCACACTTGGGGCTTTACCCTAGGACCCCGCAAGGGGCACTGCCACTTGACCCCATCATGGGGGCATTTCCCCTAACCCCCATAGAAAAATATAGGGGGAAATTGTGTGAAAGGAAGTGGGAAAGAATTAACCTCTATGCTTGATTAGGGTCCACATAACAACAAGTGTTCACTACATAGGAGAATTCCCCTGCCAAAGATCAAGCCTTTGAGGATTGCCTTGCAGTTGTTCATTCTTGACTCTCATATTCTCAAAAGGTTTCTACAATCAAATGCTAACAATTGTTTCATTTATATATGATGAAAAGGATCTGTGTTGTGATGGTTTTTCTTGTGAATTTTACAAAGCCTTTTGTCCCTATGTCTATCCTATCCTTCATAAGGTCTGCCTTGAGGATTTTCATGCCTTTTAAAGTAGAGAATTCACTAAAAAATGTAACATTGAGAGTGTCTTTATGGTAGGGGATCTAGAGGGCATAGGTCATTATAGACTCATCACTCTACTCAATATTTCTTACAAAATGGTTACTAAAGGTCTGACTCTTAAGATCACACGTATTCTTCCTCTCATCTTTTGACCATAGAAGGTTGACTTTATCAAGTCAAGATTCATCCTCAAATATGTTATTGTTGACTTGGAAGGTATGAAATGGACCCATCACTCCAAATAAAATGTCCTCTTTATCAAGATAGATTTTTTCAAGGCTTATGATCACATTGAATGACCCTTTATTCGTGTGATGCTTAAAGCACTTGGTTTTGGGCCCATATTTATTCAATTTGTCTAGATGCTCTTTAGGGATGCTTATGCTTACATCACCATTAATGATCAATAATCCTCAGCCTCTAGTCTCTTCGGATCCATCTATCAGGGATGCCCTTTAGCCCCTTCATTGTATGTTCTCATGACCAAGGTTTTTGTCTACATTTTGGTCTTTCTATTTCTAGTGGTCATGTTAGGGGAATTTCTTGCTCGAGTCACCTTCTCAAATTTTCAATGACCATTTTTCTAATGATTCATTCCTTACATCAATTGAGGACGAAGATAATATTTAGGTGTCTCTTCAATGTCTTGAAAACTTTTTTCAAGCTTCTAGGTCAAACATTAATGGCATTAAACTTAATATTATAAGTAGTCAATTCTTCTTCTCTACCCTAGATTCTTTAACATGGGTGGAAGTGGATCCAACATGGGGAAACATTCTCATTCCCAGGAATTCCTTTTGTTGTCCAAGGCTCTCTTGTCAACCCCTAAAACACAATTCTTATTTGGATAGAGAAGAAACTTGCTTACTAGATTACCTAGCCTCATTCCTTGGCTAGTAAATTCTAAATTTGTCAAGAGGTGTTAGAAACAACCCTTGCTTACCACCATTCATGTTGGGCTCCCTCTAAATCCTTCTATAACAATCTTAAAAAGCTTCTATGTGACTTTTTTGTGCCCCTAGAGCTAATCTTCATAGATTTCATAAAGTCACTTAGGAATATCAATGTCTTCCAAGGGAATCTTGAGGCTTTTGTTAGCATGAATGCTGATGATACTACATTGGGGGAGTATCCTAAGAATTAGAGAGTACGACATGTTGCATTGATGACTGTGGTTGTCATTGATGTCAACATAGCAGTAAGACTGTGAAGACTAGCAGAGTAGCATAGAGAGATCTTAGTTGTACGGACAAGGTTTTGCTTATCTGGTGATGTGCGATCATGGACATGTTTAGTACAGTGTCCTGATGATGTGGTTCAATGCGCAACATGTAAGTTGAACAAATATGAAAGTTGTACCTGATTTATAGAGAGTAATTTTGAGATAGAGTGCTTGGAAAGAAGTTTCTGATGTTTGTATTATATCTTTCATATTAGATGTAATAAAGAGATGTGTGGTTAGATAGTGATAGAGGATAGTCGAATGATGATGTCAGAGGATGCACAAGCCCTAGTATCAAATGTGTGAAGTTTTGTATAGACTATGAACTGACAGTGCTATTGTAATTGCACTTAATTAATTATCCTTTTATAATTAATTAGGAAAGCCTCAAGGCCGAATCAAGGAATTATTTTGAAGATATGGTATAAAGGAAAGATGTTTTCCTTGTTTGCAAAGTGTATCAATAATTGTATGAAGTCTAAAAAGGAGCAGAGTGTTTACTGAATGTGAGTAAGCAATCCAAGGGATTATTGGACTCGAGTTTTGTGATCTAGTTACAAGATCAGAAGGAGCAGAGGTTTGGTTGATAGGATAGAGGAAGGAAGTACTATTCATTTTTTTTATTCTACAAGGAATAATACAAAGATCATTTAGACAATGGGTTCATTGATCTTTCCCTTGAAGCTATTTGGGCATTGGATCCAACTGTCTTCCACAACTCCTAACAGGGTTGGAATATCCTAGCAGGGATTCAAAGTCTACTGATAGGGACTGATATGTATTGAATGTTGTTATAGACTCCTAACAGGGTCCATCCTCTAACAAGGAATATTTATATTAGTACATCATCTTGTGGGTACCATCCCCATCGAGGTTTGTCCTCTGATCAAGGGTTTCCCTAGTTAACATATTTGGTGTTATTGTGTATGAGTATCTTGTTGTGGTTTCTGATTATATTACTTATATGGTTAAGTTTGTTTAAAGTTGATAATTATGAAAATAGTTGGATGACTTATTTACCCCTCACCCCCCTCTCAGTTATATTGGTGGATTATATATTCTGTTGGTGTAAATACATATTTACTATTTACACTTACTTAAGTTTACTTATGTTAATGCATTGTTTTATTATTTTTTTTTTTTAGACACTTAGGAGTTTGCACACCTTTATGAGTTGTCATGTTGACAACATAGAAGTACACAACTCTATTTCAGCACATGGTGTCTACAACACGAAAGTTTGCATCATTCACTGAGTTGTCATGTAGACAACACAATTATTCACACTTCCTTTTTAGCACATGTTTTCTACAAGATAAATTTGCATGCTACACCATTGTAGGCTTATCCTCTCATCATCGCACTTACTTCTGTGCTTAATGGAGGATAACCCATATTTGGTGGACATGTGCCTAGTTGTATGACTTATCATGATGTTGATTCTTAGGCATTCTAGATACATCTCAGAGGCCTTTATATATAGGCACTCCTAGTGTACTTTTATGCATATATTGAATCAAATACATTGTTATTCTGATCATACTCCTTTTTGGTCTATAGTTGTGCTTGTGTTTGAGTTCTTAGTTCTTGGGTGAATTTTTCCCTAAGGAAAATTCTTACATGGTATCAGAGCTTGGAGAATTTCTCTTCACATAGCCATTCGAGACCATAGTTGCTTCAGCACCTCGACCTAAATCCAGAGAATCTAAAAAAATTGGGAGCATCTAGAGCCAAAATGGACCTTGCCATTATATTCAAAACATCGATTTGGTGCAAATCAACTATAAATTTGGCTACCTTAGCCCAAAGTCGACCATGAGGCAATTTTTTTTGGCAAATTGGCACCCAGAGGCCCCGATTTGCAACTCAGGTATGGTCATTTTTAGATTTGCAATTTAATTTTTTAGATCTAATTTTAATTTCTCTGTATTTCCATCACAATTTTATTGCAAATTTTTGGGAAATTTTTTTTTGCCCAGTCGGGCTAGCAGAGAATTTTTTTTTTGCAGAACCAGGCAGTTAGATCTTGGCCTTGCACCCTACACAAAGAATATTCTGTAGGAATATTCTTTTAATTAGCGATCAACAAGCATCGAAATCTGGTGGACTCATTGGGTAACACAACAACCATTGGCAGTCGGGCCAAGCCACATATTCCTCTGGCCACTTCATTAACTGGTGGACAACACTGACTCACCGACTGAGCCCATTCTTGTAGTTGTTTTCTTTGTTACTTGCAGCCTTCCACATTTAAATTGCACCAAGTTTAAGTTTGTTGTCAATGTGGGATCATTGTCCCATTCTTTGGCGGTCTTAAAGTTTTTTTAGTGACGTATTTTTTAAGAAAAATGTAGCAATGGTGGCATTTCCAGCCCACGAACCTTGACCTCCGATCTTCCCCATTGATAGGTCTGCTTTCTGACCCATGTATAGATTTCTGACATGTGAATAAATAGTAAAGAACATCGCCGACTGATGCCAAATTCATCGATACCATTATTTTTCTCTCTGACACCCGAGACAAATTTTTTGGCAGTGACTATAGTCTAAAGTTTTTTTTTTGGCAGTGACTATAGTCTGAAGTTTTTTGGCACCTGCCAGCTGTGCGGAGCCTTCACAAGCCACACATGGATAGCCTACTCCATGCCACGTGGTGCTAGTTCATTCATCCAAACTTGCGACACTCACCATGATGGACTATACAGTCACTACGTGACTCAATGCCACGTCAGTTGCCAACACAACATACCATACCCCATGCTAGTGCAACTGTACATTTGCCACATTAGCGTATGACCCTGCCACATCACCAGGGGACTATTTTTTTGTTGACATCAACTTTTTGAAAAATTAAATTTGACAACTGTCTGACCATCATTTTCTGGGATTTTATAATTGCAGTGATAGCCATTTGACTATCAAATTTAAACTAACAGTTTTTCTTCTAGACCCCTCTCCAGATTCAATTTTGATTTGGTAGCTTGACTTTGAGAGGCCATAACTCGGTCATCGAGACTCCAAATTAGGCATGATTTTTATTTTTATTTTGGGTAGAATTTCTTGAACTCTTCATTAGTGGTGTTCTTTTCTCGTTTTGGTGCACAGATTTGTCAGAAATTGTGTCTTTTGGCAACTATACTTGTCCAATCCTACATTCTACAACTTGAAACACTCCATACGGGCTCGTCTGGACTCCTTTTTATGTTTTGTTTTTTTGAAAGTGTGTTATTTTTCATCTACTTTCTAGATCTACATTCAGATAATAGGGTTGTGTGGATAGAAATATTACTTTCAACATTGGGGTCTTTTCTACATTGTATTGCTTTTCAGTATTGTTGTATATCTGAGCTACAGTGCATAGTTCTAGATTTAGGCCTCAAAAGACAGTTGTAACAGGCAAAATCATAAGCCCATCTTGTACATTTTGACAAGTGGTCTATCGTACATGCACCACCTGTAAAGCACCAAATCTTTCATTAGGGGGGGTTCTTTGATTCTTTGGAGGTTACATTAGTCCATCATGGAAGTGGAAGATTTAATTTACTTGACACCAGACAACTATCAAGAATGGAGTCAATTGGCTATCAAATATCTCAATCAACACAATGCACTACCATATGCAAGAGGACTTACATACGATGTTGAGACTTTTTCCTTCATTAGCAATGTTCCCTTTCTACATATGGATATGGAGGTTTTGGATTCACTTATTGACCTTAAGACAAATGATCCATATGTTCATTGGATGCATCTTTGGGAGATGTATGGAGATCCACAAATTTCTCCATTTCCAAAGGATCTAATACCTCCAGTTGCAGCTGCATCCTCTCCAGATGAGATCACACCTCCAACTCTTGTTGCTCCTACTGATCCTGTTCCAGCCACAGATGCTTCAAATTCAGTGCAGTAAGACCCTTTATGTCTTCCTACTTGTAATATCGCAAAATTGGTTCATTGCCATGATACCAATTCTAGTCTATTTTTAACCAATCCTAAAGACCTATTCTAATAGGCAATTCTCATTCTGTTATTCACTACTTGACTTAATTGTCAGATGCAGAAAACCCTAATCTACATTCATCATATTTCTTATTTAATTCCTATAGTGTGTACTCATATTAGTCGCATTAAACCTACTTGATTTAATTATAATTTAATTATTAAGTATTTATACTTTAATTAAATTAAATTATATCCTAAGGCTAATGTACTATGGAATTAAATTTATTTAATTTAATAAATACGCCTATCTTGATTAATTAAATGTAATTATTTAATTAAATGGGAAAGGTATTTCTAATTAATTAAAATGAAATTATTTAATTAAATGGAGTACTTACTTCTAATTAATTAAACAAAGTTATTTAATTAAATGGGAAGCCATTCCTAATTAATTAAATGAAGTTATTTAATTAAATAAGAAAAGTGTAATTAATTAAAGATTATTTAATTAAATAGAAAAAGTAATTATGAGAGTATATCTCATTTTATTAAATTAAATATCTCAACAAAATCTCTCTTCAGTTCAAAAAGGGAAATTTCCAGTTCACTATTGATCAAAAATGAGTTAAATCAGTTAACTCCTTTTTCTACTCAAATTAAATTATTTAACTCCTTATTTTACTCAAATTAAATCTGTTAACTCCCTTTAATTTGGGAATCTCCCTTTATGACTGAACCTCATCTTCAATCCTGACTATTGATCCGAATTGATCTCAACCGTTGAAGGATTTCAGGAAAGTCTATTTAAGAGACCCTCATCTCTTCATTTTGGAGGATGAATTTGGAGAATTTGCATCGAATTGCTACTGGAATTCATACTCACATTTTCTCATTTTTTACATACATCTTGCATTCTTAGTTTAGATTCATCTAGTTTAATAATGCATACATTTTTAGCTTAAATGTCTTTTATTTCTTAGATAAATTGCTTGTACTTCATCTAGATTACTTGCACATTCATATAGCTTAAATTGCATTCAAATCCTTCATTCTTACAAGGTTTGGTTGTCTACACCTTGATTATGAGGATATTAACAGGCAAAATTCCTTTAGGTAGAAGGCAACAGGTCACTTTGCAGGCTAATTTTCGGATGAACAATCCAATGTTCATTCTAGGATGAATCCACATACAATGACCGTGTTGAAGTGTGTATGTTAGCAGAGGCCACATATTCATGCATACATTTCTAGCACCCACCATGGGGCCCGAAAATAAATTTTTCTGGCCTCTTTCTGTATTCTTTTAATCATTTTTTTGTTCTCTGTCTGTACTGTTCCATACAGATTCAGGAATCTTCACACGAGACTGTTCATTTTCGCGCGAAGATTCTTTAAGCATCGCACGAGAAAGTTATTTGGCACGTAAAACTTCGCGCGAAACCTGTAATTTCGTGCGAGCCAAATATAATTTCGCGCAAGCCAAATTTAATTTCACGCGGGCCATAAAACTTCTTCGCGCAGACTGTCAGAATTTCGCGCAAAACTCTGCTGACAGAGGCATTTTTTTTGCATTGATTTTCGTGTTTTCTAGTTTTTCTGCTGACTGTTCACGGTTTCTAGTGTTTCTGTGTTTTTTGATTTTTTTGGAACAGCATAACAGCGGTTTGCGAGACAATGGGAAAAGCGTGATAAAGTCACTAAAAACAAGTAAAATCTACAAAGCGTGTTGCGAGGATCATCAAGTAACCTTCCTCAGCTGATAACACTTCATTTGAATCTAAAACAAACATCTCTCGTGTTGAGCTTGTGTGTGTTTCCTTCCATATTTTCATTTTACAACACATGCATAATTTGATACTAGGGTGTGATCTCTGTTAGTATTCATTTAGCAGGCTTAGGTACTAGTGATAGATTTAGATAGCTATCTTGGGTTATTGGACTCGCTAATCTGCTGACCCCTCGTTCCACCCTGTGGTTGCAAGATCAACACCACGTTAAAGGGGAGGGTCTACAGGACAGAAGCGTTAAAGGCTCTACTAGGCAACCCTCTTGTGCTTTCTAGAACTCACTAGTTTCTGAGTTGTGGACTCGCGTTAGCTTGTGTGAGGGGTTAAATGTTCCATATCTTTGGACTCACCTCACATCAGCTAAAGCATTAAGTGCACCACCTTGTGCTCTTTGATTACTTTTGGATAGATTTGCTTTCAAGAATTAACATTTGTACACACATAGTAATTAAGCCCCCATGAACACTATTCGTGGATCTTGAGGGAGTGGGTTCCTAGTGAAACTCCTCTCTAAGACAAATTCCTTGTAGGTGGGGAGGATACTTTGAGTATCTCATAGATAGATGAATCTTTAACTTGTTGATTGAGGCATCCTTTCTCTGGAGAGGTTGATAGATCACTGGGAGTTGATATCATAGATCTTTAAGAGATAATCTTGGTTTAGCGTGTCAGATTAATCTGTTTGCTTTGATTGGGCTAAAGGTGAAAAGGTGTCAAAACCTTGAATCTAGAAGCTAGGTCCCCTTGTGGTATACTATTGTGAGTCGATCACCTTTAGAGAGGGTTAACTATAGCAGACAATCCCTCTACAGGGAAAACTGCGTTGACGAAACCTCAAGCGGTAATAGCCATTTTTGCCATGGTAGTGACAACCACTATATAAATGTCCTTGTGGAAGAAATCTCCACGGGTGTGGTTCATTGTGGGTTGTCAGATCTCCCTAGCAACTCTTGAAGATTAAGTTCTCGGACTGTGTCAAAACCTCGATGCGCAAGGATTGGAGGTCACCCCTGTGAGTCATAAAAGTTGCAGAGTCAAACCATTACTAAAAACCTTAGACAGGCCAAACTTTTATTTTCTAGGGATGTATGCGTGATTGCAAAACCTTTTGAAAATGTACACAAATAGCTCTCTTAGGGATTAGCACAAACTAAGTCACTTGATTGTTCATGCGCAAGGTTGCTTTTGCCCTTGCTCATTGTTTTCAGACGTGCTTGAAATCACTTGCTTGCTGTTCTACATGCCTATTTATCTACCTGGTTATTGGAATGATAAATTTTTTTGTCAAAATCAGCTGTTGTTGTGAAACTATTCTACTCTTTCGCGCAAAATCATTTGGGTCTCGGCAAAATCATCTGACTCTCGCGCGAAGCCATTTTGTCCTCACGCGAAATTAAAATTTTGTCGTGCATCTTCGCACAATCCTGTGAATAATTTCGCGCAAAATTAAACCACTGATATTGATCTTTGTGCAAGACAGAAACATCTTCGCATGGCCCGTAAAACTTCTTCGCGCTACTTGTAAAGGTTTTTCGCGCGAGACTTTATATCAGCACTACCAATTTGAGTCTGTTCTAACTATCTGCAACCTGCACGCTGTCTTTTTTTTGCATCCGTTTATCGCTCTCCATTTGCAAATAGCCCAGAAACAGCGTCACTTCGCTTAGCCGAAGACTTGTGTCTTATACCTTGACTAGTCTCGTCTCATAAGTAATTTTGATCCTTGTCTTAATGCTTGTCATACTTTGTGTCACAGTGGTCATAATCTCTGGCTATTCTAGCCTTTAAATCAGACCATTTGTGCCTTAGTCAACAACATTCTTGCTATTATCTTATCCTTTTTGAGACTCAGTCTTAGTGTAGTCCTTGTCCAGGTTCAAGCTTCTTGTCCTTGCCTATGATTGTCACAACCAGAAGCGACAACATGTTTTATCCTGATAACCTTAGATATGGTCGTGCTAGGGGTCATAATCATGGCAGAAGTAGCTTACCTTTCGCTACGCAATCTGTATCCAGTTTGGCTAGTGAGGCGTCTTCACGGTCTTCCTCACCTACAAGGTCATCTCAAGTTCAACGAACATTTTCTAATTTGCAACAAATTAGGAATCCTTTTTACCAAGAGGATACTAAAACAGGTAGAGGTCCTACATTCCCAAATACAATGTATGATCCTTTCTCCACAGACCCTTTTGAAACACAATGTATAGAAACTGAACACGTTCCTATAATGACTAATCGTGAACCTGAACAGGGTAGTCATTGTTGATATCAAGAACAACCTAGGGATGACAAGGAGAAAGAGAAAGAATATGACACTGATGAGGAACAGGAAGAGGTGGAAATCCTTCCCGAACACATAGCAAAATGTCAAAGAGACAAAAACTTTTAGAAGGTCATGAGAATCCTACTCAACAAAGAGAAAGAAAAGTACTTTCTCAAACTTGCCCAAGAGGGAGCTAAATTGCCCACACATTTCAATGTGGAGACTATTATCACACGTGAAGAAGAAACTGAGACCGCTAAACTCCAAAAACAACTAAAAATTATGCAAGAACAATTGGCTCAAATGATGCATGAGAAAGAGAAACCCAAAAAGACATACACATTGGACGCTCTTTGTTCATTCCCATTTGACAAAAGTATAAACATGCCACTTTTCCCACGAGGCATAGAACTACCCAAATATGACAAGTACTTTGGTTCTACTGATCCCCAAGATCACTTGTGGAAATTTGGTGCTTTGTCTATGGAGTTTTTACACAATCAAATGTACCTCATGTGTTTATTCCCTAGAAGCCTAGGTGGTCAGGCTTTGGAGTGGTTCTCACATTTACCTCCTGGTATCAAGACGTTTGACGAAATTGCTAATTCATTTGTTCAGCAATATTCTCATAACATTCAGCATCCTGTAAATATTTGAGATCTATGCAACCTTAAATAGAAGGTTGGTGAGCCTTTTCTCACTTTCCTCCAACGGTGGAGACAATTTTACACTAAGTATTCCTGTAAAATCCCAGAAACGGAGAAGCTCGACATTTTCACTGATAACCTCTTACCTGATTTCAAGTATAGAGCCCAACTACAAGGTCCACGTACCTTTGAAGACATGATTACACAGGCTATCCGTATCGAAGAATTTATGGTCAAGAAAGGTGAGCTCACTCTTCAGAGAGACACAAAACAAGGTTCCACTTCCAACAAGGATAAAACCAAACATGTCAACAAGAACCAAGAAATTGTACATGATGGGGTTGTTTATAATGTCACACCAAAACTTGCTAAAGCAGCATTTAATCTCACAGATTGCCTCAAAGTGGCCAAAAATGCTGAGAAGCCTCCTCCTGACAATAAGGCATCTGGGAACAAACCGAGAAACTCATGGGCAACACGACCCAAGCGAGAGTATACGCCTTTAGGAGAACCTTTGGATGTGGTTTACAAAACATTGCTACAACACAAGCTTATCTCACCAATGGATAACCCTCATCCCTATGATCCACAACCACGTCCACCATGGTGGAATAAGACCTCATTTTGTGAGTATCATCAAAACAAGGGACACAAAACCAACAACTGTATAAACTTGCATCATAAAGTCCAAGACATGATTGATGCTGGTGAACTTGTGGTAGATGGACATAACAAAAACTCGAACCACAAGGCGTTCAAAGAGCCTTTCCCAGCTTATGAAAAAGGAGAGACTTCGAAGCCAGAACCCTACAATAAGGTCAATTATACATATCCCAATGATGACATGTCATTCACATGGTTGAACCTGTAGATTCTGAATACTGTGACGTTATTACTATAAAGGGGAAGCAAGATAACAATAAACCCAAGACACCATTTGTCTTGAGAGGCCCTACTTCCAATAACATGGATAATGTGTCTTCACAACACTGTGCTAACGCTGTTACTCGCTCTCATGCGAAGTTGGTGCTCAAAGGCCCTACACCTCCTACTTTAAATCTTGAACAACACAAGGACAAAACCCTTGTTGGTCCATCCGGTAAAGGTGCAAAACACACAATGAACTTGACTGCAACCAGTTATAGTGTTCTAGATCAATTGAAACGAACCAATGCTCACATTTCCATATTTGAGTTGCTTAAAATCTTGCCTGCTCATAGGCAAATTCTGGACAAAGCCCTCACTGAGGCAAACGTTCCTCAAGATCTTGATCTTGACCGATTTCAATCCATGGTAGGTCACCTGACCTCACCTCATCTTATGACCTTCTCCGAGGAGGATGACAACTCACTGAATCACCCACACAATCAGCCTCTACACATTGAGGTTATGATCCACCAGACACGTGTTCGTTGAGTACTCATTGACAATGGCGTTGGCCTAAACATTGTTTCTGCTGCTCTGCTTAGACAATTAGATTATTCTGAGGACTCTGTTGATCCTCGATGAAAGATCACTATTAAAGCGTACGATGAAGTAGAACGAAAGTCACTAGGTCTTGTGACTTTACTAATTCACGTCAGTCCTGTCGAAAGGGATGTCACCTATCAGGTGCTTGACATTCTTTTAGCCTACAACATTCCGTTGGGATGGCCATGGATACATGAGATGCACGTTGTGCCATCCACATACCACCAATGCATTAAATTCCCATTTCATGGCTCCGAAGTTACTATTCCTACCACTACTAGCTACACTTACAATATGCTCAAAGCTGTTGATTCTTTTGTCCCTGGTAATCATGAGTCTACTGATTGTCACAACAATAAGCTAAAACAAATTGAGCAGTCATTTAAATTGAAAGAAAATGGTATGGGAGAGTACCACATGGAACTAGTGTTGTCATTAACATCTATTCTAGAGTCTCCTCGACATTTTGGGAGACCCTCAGAAGCAAAGAAGCCATTCATGTTGACACCTCAAACCAAGTTTAATGGCTCTTTTGTCAAAGCTACAATTCCCTTAAAAGATGAAAGCGAAAACAGAGCCATTGCTGCATGGCTTTACAAAGAAGAGGCTCCAGTAGACCTAACAGAACAAACTCGAGAAATCACTCCTAAGAAGTATGGGCCTGGTCTTAAGCTTATGAAGCGTTTTGGTTAGAAGGGAATCGGCCCTATTGGGTGCAATAACAATGGTTTAATAGATCTTATCAAAGCAACAGCTCGAAGCAACAGTGACACAACTAGCCTAGGGTTTAAGAAGGTCCCTCTCCATTTGGGATCCAATAAATTCATACCCGTACCTAAGAGTTCATTTGAAAATGAGTCACAATCTGAGTCAGGTACTCGAGAGGAAGAATCTGATGATGAGAATTCTTACCCTCATCCTATTCCTTATGATCTTGCTAAATTCTTTGCTGAGCCAGATGACTTTGTGCCACATGTTAGCACTGTGGATGATACTAGTGATTCTTCTGAGGATAATGCTGAGCAACTCAAATATCATTCAAAAAAGGGAGAATCTAGTCAGTCATGCCATATTGAATATTTGTGTAAGAATCCAGAGGCTGAAGGAGAGTATGTCCCTATCACTGTTGGGGAGTTCTATAGTCTCTCACCATGTAGCACCGATTCTCATGAATATGAATTTGACAATCTTTCAGAAGCGACTACTGATAAAGACATTGACCAAGTGCATGTCTATGAAAATCAAATCGAAGTGAGTGAAACGTCTAGGGTTAGGTCACGGGGGTCTAATCCAACTAGTGTCCTAGAGTCATCAATTACTAACGTTCGTACTTCGAGGCGTTTGAATACACCTATGGATGAGGTCGACGTAGGTCTCAAATTGCTGGTCCACACATTTAATGACTATACTGTGAACACAATTGAACCAGCCACTACTCTCTCACTCGCACATCCCGAGCTTATAGACTAGAACCCCAATGCATCTAATGAAGTCCCCACATTCCAGAATGACTATACTCTTGCCTGTTACCTAAACGCTATTGAACCTGTAACGTCTTCCACCAATGAGCAGAGCATCAACATGACTGAGGCCGACATCAAATATCTCAGTCACATAATTAAAAAGAAAAAATGCAAGAGGTCTGATGGTGAAAACCACATTGTGGCAGTGTCGGATCCCAAAAAAGTAAAAACAAAAGACGTATCCAAGGGTAAAAACCTCTCTGAGGCACCCGCAGATGAGATATTTGATGTCCTTCCAAGTCACTTTTAGGAGAGATCATCAGTGTTAATAGAGCCAACACAACCAATTAACCTGGGCACAGAAGAACATCCTCATGTGATACATCTGGCTTAGTCATTGTCAACTAAAGAAAAGAAACAATTCATTGCCTTTTTCAAGGAGAAGAAAAAAAATTTAGCCTAGACATATTCTGACATGCCAGGATTGGATCCTGATCTTATCATGCATCACTTGTCCATAGCACCAGGCATCAAACCAGTTAAACAGAAGCTTTGGAAAATGCATCGTCATGTTGCATTACTAGTCAAAGACGAATTGGAGAAACTTCTGAAGGCTAGTTTCATTCGTGCAATTGATTATGCTGAATGGATATCCAATATTGTCCCTATGTCCAAGCACGATAAGTCTATCAGAGTTTGTATAGACTTCCGTGATCTTAACTTGGCATGTCCTAAAGATGACTTTTCGCTCCCTAATATTTATATGATCATGGACATGACGGCTGGCTATGAGATGTACTCACTTATGGATGGTTTTTCTAGATACAATCAAATAAAAATTGCACTAGAAGATCAAAAGAAAACAACTTTCACATGTGCATGGGGAACCTTTTGTTGGAATGTGATGCCATTTGGTTTAAAGAATGTTGGAGCTACATATCAGCGGGCTGTTACTACAATTTTCTATGACATGATGCATAGAACCATGGAGGACTATGTTGATGATACCTTGGTCAAAAGTGCTAAACGCAATACTCATTTGCACGATTTGGGACCCATCCTAGATCGTATGGAAAAATTTAGTCTTCGGCTCAATCCTAAGAAATGTGCATTTGGTGTCACATCAGGAAAACTGTTAGGATATATTGTTTCTGCAAAGGGAATTGAAGTAGATCCAAAAACGTACAAGCAATAATGGACATGCCACCACCTTGAAACATCAGTCAGATGAGAGGACTACAGGGAAGGCTTCAATTTATTTGCAGGTTTATTTCACAATTGGCAGATAAATCACAACCCTTCACAAAGACCTTACATAAGGGTGTGAAATTCAATTGGAGCCAGGATTGTGAGCAAAGCTTAACACAGATTAAACAATATCTTGTCAATCCACCAATCCTGATGCCTCCTATGCATGGGAAACCTTTGCTTTTATACATTTCAGCCACTAAAACATCTTTGGGAATCCTGTTGGCTCAGGAAGACAATGATAACAAAGAAAGAGCTATTTATTACTTGAGCCGAACATTGGTCTCTTATGAGAAAAACTACATCATTATTAAGAAAGCTTGCTTGGCAGTTGTCTTTGCTTCCCAAAAGTTGAGACACTACATGCTTGCCCACACTACATAGCTTGTGGCTAAAATAGATCCATTAAAGTACTTGCTTAGTAAAGCGGCTCTCACAGGAAGATTGGCTAAATGGGTCATGATACTAAGTGAGTTTGAAATCCAATATGTTGAACGCAAAGCTATAAAGGGACAGGCAATTACAGACCAGCTGGCCGAGGCACCCATACAGAGTCTTCTACCAATAAACATTGATTTTCTAGATGAGTCAATTCTAACACTCGCTCACCATACATGGGTTATGTTCTTCGATGGGTCCTTCACACAACAAGGATCAGGTGCTAGATTACTTTTCATTACACCACACAGATACTCATTGCTTAAAGCATACAAGATTATGTTTCCTTGTACAAATAACATTGTCGAATATGAAGCTTTGATCAATGGTATGAAAATTGCAGCTGAATGGAGAGTAGATCAGTTGGATGTCTTCGGTGACTCTCAGCTTGTCATCAACCAAGTAAATGATGTGTATCAAACAAAGGATGAAAAACTAATTCCTTACAAATGCATGGTTGATGACTTGACGAAATATTTTGCACACATCACCTTTCAACAAGTTCCACGCACAGATAATAAAGTGGCTGACGCCATGGCCACTCTGGCCTCCCTTCTACAAATGCTAGAAAATGATCTACGACATGAGTTCTTGGTGGAAGCGTTACACTACCCAGCCTATGACACACCTGATTCCAAGATGATATGTTCTATTATAGGACAAGAATTGTCCCGCTACCATCACATCTATTCCTACCTTCGTAATTAAACCATTCCGGAAGGTCTGACCTGGAATGAGAAACGTTACCTAATCCGTAACGCTTCACATTATGTCATTATTGCTGACGATCTGTATAGGAGAGGTCTCGACGGAACACTCCTTAGGTGTTTAGAACCCAACGAGTCCAAATGCGCACTAATTGATGTTCACGAAGGCATTTGCGAATCTCATTCCAATGGCCTGACACTAGCTCGTAAACTCCTTCGTGCTGGTTACTACTAGCCTAAAATGGAGCAAGAAGCTGTTAAATATGCTAGGTCTTGCAAGCAATGTCAGCTATATGGGAATCTCATTCACGCTCTAGCCAGAGAGCTGATTCCATCTACTACGACATGGCCATTTCAACAATGGGCCTTTGACTTGGTGGGGCAGATTCACCCAACCTCTTCTAATGGACATAAGTTCATTATCACCGCTACAGATTATTTCACAAAATGGGTAAAGGCAATCCCTCTCACAATTGTTGATGGCAAAACTGTAGCACTTTTTATTACAAACTACATCATTTGTAGATATGGTATACCGTCCTCAATCATTACTAACAATGGAGGACAGTTCAAAAATAAAGACCTCAAGGAACTGTGCAATAAATTCAAGATTACACAACATTGGTCTTCCATTTATTACCCCCAGGGTAATGGCCAAGCTGAGGCATCCAATAAGGATATACTCAAAATTCTTCATCGCACAGTCAGTAAGTCAAGGAGAGACTGGCATCTCTAGATCAATCCAGCCTTGTGGGCATATAGGACAAGCATTAGAACTGCAACGGGCACGACTCCTTTTGTGTTGGTATATGGGGCAGATGTTGTGCTTCCGATAAAGTTCGAGATTCCTACCTTAAGAATCTCTATGAAAGGCCTTATCACTGATAATGACTATAGGATAGCTCGGCTTCAAGAGCTTATGTTGATGGATGAACGACGACAAGTGGCATGTGATCATCTATGAGCATATCAATAAAGAATGGCACGAAGCTACAATAGAAAGATTAGGCCACATCACTTCCAGCTGGGTGATCTCGTCCTAAGAGAGAATCCTAAGAATCAACAACAACGAATGCAAAAGGGAAAGTTTGAACTGAACTAGCTAGGTCCTTACATCATTACTGCAGTATATGGATCTGGCACCTATCAGCTTTCCACAACTAAAGGAGAAGTGCTTAAAGAGCCTATGAACACTCTCCACCTGAAGCGATTTTACAGTTGATTTAATCTCAGCAAGCTCTCTGTACATACCTAAATGTCCTGAATTTTTTTTTTAAAAATCAGAAAAAGTCCTGAAAAAATTGTTACCCTAGTGAAAACCTAGCAATAGGTGCCTTGGTAACACCAAAAAAAATTGAAAATTCCAAAAAAATGCAAAAAAAAAAAAATGAAAAAAATACAAAAAAATTGAAAAACAGACAAGTGCCATTGGTGAAAACTTAGAAACAAGCATCATGGTAGCAAAAAGAAGAGAAAACTTGCCAAGAAGGTGAAAAGTTGGTAAACAGGCGCCTCTTGTTCCCAATGCTCCATCTTGCAGCGCATCTTCTAGCTATTCTGTACAGTCGCTTTCATGCTTTTGCTTTCCTGCTTCCTGCTCATGTATCCATGGATTGAGTCTTGTCACAGCTTGGGGGCATTCCCCCTTAGTGTCCCTCTTTTCGAGATTCTCCTCATAGAATCTCCTTCGCGACAATCACCAGTCGTTCTGACTGCGTCTGCCTACTGTCGCTAGTGTCACTCTTTTTGAGATTCTCCTCATAGAATCTCCTATGCAACAATCACCAATCGTTATCACTGCGTCTACCTACTATCACTAGTGTCACTCTTTTCGAGATTCTCCTCATAGAATCTCCTTTATGACAATCACCAGTCGTTCTGACTACGTCTACCTACTGTCGCTAGTGTCACTCTTTTCGAGATTCTCCTCATAGAATCTCTTTCGCAACGGTCACCAGTTGTTTTAGCTGTGTTTGCCTACCGTTGCTCGGGTCATGTCTCAAGATTCCTTTATGGAAGATCTCTTTTGCATCAATCACCAGTCGTCCTGGCTGTGTCTATCTACTGTCGCTTAGTCCTTCTTAGGTTCTTCATCGTGAAGATTCCTCTTTGACCTCAGTCACCAATCATTCTGACTGCGTCTACCTACTGTTGTCACCCTACTGAAGAGATTTCTTTCTTACATGTTCTGGACATTAGCACTTGACATCAATCCCGAAAACATTGAACTCAAAAAAAAAAATGATACACTTGTTTGGATATGCTGAGCATTTTCTTTGTTTGCTTTGTTTTGCTTTATCATATCTCCTCGAGCAACTTGATGATGTCATCTTCGACTAGAGAAGTAATGACTGGGGGCATGATCTTTTTCTTTGCTTTCTGTTTACGGTTTAGTTCCAATAAGTTGATCTATTCCTATAAGAGGGGTGTCCACTATAAGAGCCTCCATCTCGTATTGGATGGCCGTGTGTACCTCGACTCCTTTTATACAGAGACGTCAATGACATTGGTTCTTCTCCTTGTTTGTTGGAGTGAACTCTTCATGCTATAGTACATACTGATACTCGTCTTATTAAGTGAACGTACGGGTCACTGCGAGTATATCTAGCACACTTCTGTCTCAGGTTATGAACGCAAGGGTTGTTGCAGACAGAATGAATACTGAATACTTAGCATAAGAGGAATCTCCCGTGTGTTTGGTGTGCCTATCATGCAAGCAAAATTCAGGTCATCCTAGTGTTTATGCTTTGATGCTTATGTTAACTTGCTACATTAAAAGGGACAAATGTTTTGGTCATTCTGGCTTCTTGTGCCTCAAATGCTTACATTTAATCCCGACATCCCAATAACGTATGTTATATTCATATTTTCATGATTGCAATGTCAGTGGGAGTTGTATAACATACGAGCTTTATTTTATATCCAGTGATGATAAATCATTGAGGCTTGGTAACCAGACCTAGGGTTGCATTTAACATAGTCTTGCATTACATATTTCATTTGCATTAGCACGCAATTTGATGGTAATTCTGTTCATACTCCACATGCATCAGATTCCTCCATGGCTGCACAAGCGTTTGGTTCATCGATTCTCGCTCCTCAATGGAATACATGTGACTGTCAAACAAAAACACGCAACACTGCGTAAGATGTCAGTTCATACATATGCGTTCTATCTAAGTACAATATACATCTCATGTACATCAAAGCAAAACAAAACAGACAATGACATGTACATAGGAATACTCAGCTCAAAATCTCATATATATATATATATATATCAAAGAATGGGTCAGTACAAAAATGGATGCTGCTTGAGCGCAATCGATCAAAAATGATACATGCGGTACTAGCACACCAATCGATACATAGCCAGAGATCAAAATCAAAACTCAGACACAGAGCATCTAACTCTGTCTCGAACCCTCGCCTCTAGGAGGAGCAGGAGGTGCAGGGGCAGTAAGTGGCGGAGGCGGTGGTGGCATATCCGGCTTAACAAGAGGTTGTGCACATCCAGACTCTCACGCATACTAAGAGAATCACTGAACCTGCAATGTCTCATCAGGTACTTCACTAGTATATGCCGCATAATAATATGCTGCCCGAGCTGACTGGAAGCGGATCTCATCCTGTGCCACCTCCAATCTCCGCTCTGCAGTCTTCGCGCACTCTCTCTGAAAATCTATCTCTCGTTGTCGCTCTACCAGCTGCGCATCCCTGACTGTCAATGCAATTTGCAACTCTCCCAACTGTCGAGAGGCCGCACGAACCCGCTCTCGGTACTGTCGTACCGCATCCTATACCCCACCTGTCGGCTGATCCAACATATCCTCATCAACCATCTCTAGTGCCTGCTGCTGTGGAGGTGCCTGCTGCGGTAGAGGTACCTGTGGCTATGGAGGCACCTGCTGCTGTGGGACCTCCTGCTGAGGGGCCTGCTCCTCTGTCCTCTGCCTCCTCCATCGACTGTGTCCTGCCCCACTGCCCCCAGCACCTGGGTTTGATCCCATCTGACATGGGGGAATAGGCATCTGATGTACCCGGTGTTGGACCTGTGGTGGCATCTGTGGCTATGCCTGTTGCTGCTGGGGCACCTGTCCTTGTCCTTGTACCTACCCTGCCATCCCTAGTGGATCTGTGAAGCATGGGAACAGATGGCTCATAAAAAATGCCTGATATGCAGGCGTCATCCCTGCATCTACTACCTCTGGCAGGTAGTCCCATTGAACAGCAGCTAAACTGAGGATATCTATCATGGATCGCCCTGGATCCATCTGTGGAGGCCATCCCCGCTCAATATCCTTTTGCACCCTGGCATAGGCACAGTACTCAGGTGAAATATCTTGTGGTTGGCCATACTGCTGCCACACTCATGAGATGACAAATCTCTCGATCACTGATGTCGTCCTGCCCGCCAGCGGTCGAGAACCAAACATCCATGGCAGCTCTCTGGGGGCATCATCCTAGTCCTCTGTCTCTCTCCATGGTCGCCACACAACGGAGACTAGGTCATCAAGATGTGTCTGCCAGTGCTCAGTCTTACCCAGGTGGGCCTGGGTAATATGCCCTCGATATCTGCATATGTAGGGCTCCATAGGCTCCCGGGCATCCTCAAAAATCAGCCTACATACAGGGAGATGCTCCCAGGCCCAGATCTGTAGAACATAAACCCCTGCTGCCATGGTCTTCTTCTCATGGAAGACGACCTCGTGCATCTCATGGAAAAGGTGATCCAACATGCACTGACCCCATCCAAAGATCTCTGGTGCCTCCAGCATCCTGCGAAGCATGACATCCCATCCACACTCCAACCCATGCTGTCCCCTGTTAGGACATAAGAAGCAGCTCAAGAATATACCCAGCATGGATGCCAACCTGTGTGTGGGTCCATAAGTATGCATCAACTCATCTGGTGTAGGGTCACCCCAAAATTGAATTAATTTGATGATTAATGTTCAAAACCACAAGGCTATGTAAGTTTTAGAATGCAATATGTAAATGCCATATGGGCATGTGCCATGAAAATATGGGGATGTGCTAAAATTATATGGGGATGTGCTAAAATTCCAAATGTAATTAAATGACATTTGTAACCAATTATGTTTGGTTACTATTAGACAACATGATGTATTCATGGAATGGTTATGAGGAGACATTAAAATTCATAGCTCCCTAGAATCTCTTTAGAGACAAGCATGAAACCAAAGAGGCATGGAAAGTGGACGGTTGTAACTGTCCAAGATAGTCTTTAATAAGACGTCTTTAAGCAATGGAAAGGTCGATAGTTGAGCAGATACAACATATAGCTTAGAGAGAACAAAAGAATAGAAAGAAAGGGTTGGCTCTCTGGCCTTTAGCTAGAGAGCCATGCATGTTATATGCATTTGTATTGCATATCTTTGAAGTTAATAGAATGTGTTTAAGTTTTGTCATGTCTCTCTTTTATATTGAATGTTTTATGCAAAACAATCCTATAGTCGTCTCTGTGAGTTGGTCATTGCATGTTCATGAGTTATGCAAACCATCAATAATTATGGTTTTTGGTTACTATTTTAGTTTAATGAATGGAGCAGTCACCTAAAGGAGTAATAGTGAAGAGCAAAGGAAGGGATGGTTATTAGTTTTGAACAAAAGCAAAGGTGGCAGTTATGTTCCAAATGGATAACAGAAAATGGCATTGTCTTAGAATATATGTCCTCGGTGCGGGGGCCATATCTCCCTAATACACCGTTGGATCTTCCTAATATTTTAATATGTTTTTGAAAACCTAGTTACACTCATCCTCACCAAAGCGATTGAGGATATTTGGTCTGGTTCAAAAGTTATACCTCCCTGAGTACGGGTCTATCTAGAGGACAACAAGACGGTATATTCTTGACAATTTGTTTCAAGAGTTTTGTTTAATGGATTTAGTGGTTGGGAAAGTATATGGAAAGGGTCTAGAAGGATGTTAGGGAGTATATTTGATGAGAAAAATATCCCAAAATGTTCAAGGGGAATTCTTTAAGTGACTGTCCTAAGTGTGGAGATGTGGGAATGGGCAGTTTTGGGGTCTTGTGAATTTGATTTGAGGTGTCTCTAGTTACATTTAGTAGCCAAGTAGCATCAACTCATCCCAGCTGATGGCCCTGCCTCTCGGTAGCTCTCGCTCGAATACAATAGAAAGTGCCTCTATCCCTAATCGAGGCACTGTATCATAGACGACCCAGGCACCGTGAAATGGGATCCTCAGTATCCTCCATATATCCTCTAGGGTAATCGTCATCTCACCCATCGGCAAATGAAATGTGTTCGTCTCCGAATGGAAACACTCTACCAAAGCAGTTAGTAAGCCGTGATTCACCATCATAGCTAAAATCCGGCATAGTGAAGACAAACCCAATCGGGCAATGTGTGCCCGATCTGTGTCATCCAAACTTCGCAATAACTCTCCATATGGCGGATAATGAGATCTAAATGAAATGTCTCCAAAGACCTCCTGCATGCACAACAAAAAAATGACAAACAAATGATCAATATCAAGTCAAATCGAAGCATCAAAATGAAATAAAGTGCAATTTCTAAGTGCAAAATCACAAAACTGTCACGAAATTTCGTGCGAGATTCGTGAAATCTAGCACGAAGATTCAGTTTCGCACAAAGAATCTAGCCTTCGCACGAAAAAAGATCTCCACACGCGAAGATAGAGTTGCTCACGCCAGAAAAGAGATTCTCACGTGAAACACGAATCGCCTCGGGCAAAGAATCCTCATCCTCGCGCGAAACCAAAATTGCCCTGCGCAAAGATCCTCCAGCCGCGCGCAAAGAAACAACGCATCCTGTTTCTTTGTGTGAAAAAAGAAGATCTTCGCGTGAGAAGAGATCGGGCTCGCGTGAAGAAAGAATTGACAAACCTAAAACATGCTAAAAACATGCAATAAATGATCTCGAAATGCGTGACAACAAAAGTACGAAGATGGATAATCGATGACTCATCGGTGGTCCATAGTCTGCTAGCCGGCTGTGTCATCTGGAGTGCTCAAAACGATGATATCTCACATTCACTGCCATGTCTTTATTAGAGCTCAAAATCACTACAAGACAAAAGCACAAATGAATTGAAAATGACCCTTCGAGCCCTTATATAGGTGTTGACCAAATTTTTCAAAGTGCTCGGATTTGTGAGAAAATCACACCCCTGGCTAATTGGACCGTTCTGGATGCGTTTTCGAGATCAATTTCGAAATGTGACACACCTAAGAGCCTCAAAAATGCTTTTTAAAATTTTGGGGACGGACGCGATCGAACGCTTGTGCAGCCCAAATCTTTCTGATACTTTGTGATTCTTGGAATCCTTTCAACTTTACATTCTCCATATTTTCAAAATTCATTTTGAAAATAGTCAACTTAAGTCAACTGTGGCTAAATCTGGTCAACTTTTGGTCAAATTCGATCTTTGCGACTTCAGAATCATTTCAAATCAACCCTGAATCTTCTTCAGATCGTTCTGATCTCTTCTAGATTCTGTCGAATCTCAAATTTCTTCTGTATCTCATGATGTACTGCTTCAATCATATTTTTGGTGTGTCATCTTTCGATTTCGCTCCCAAGGGGGCAGGATGATTACATCATTAAATACTTATTGCTCGGGGCATCTAGTTCCCATCTTATGTCTTAGTCACTTGGGGCATTTTGTTCCCTTCTATCTGGCATCTTTGCCATCTATCTTATCTTTTCATCAATTGATCAACCTTATAACAACTCTTCTTAGAGTTCGATAGACAGGTATTGGGATAGTCTAAACCTCGACTCCTGAGGATCAAGCCTCGTTCTAGGGATGATTCTATGACTCATGATGGGACCTTATTATCTTTTATCAATCTTAGGTATCTAGGTGTTCTATCTAGATCCCTAAAGGTTAAGCTTCGTTCTGGAGATAGTCTTCTAAATGCTATTATTCTCAGGTATCTAGGTGTTCTATCTGGATCCTTGAAAGTTAAGCTCCATTCTAGAGATAATCTTCTAAATGCTATCAATTTTAGGTATCTAGATGTTCTGTCTGGATCCTTAAAGATTACGCTTCGTTCTGAAGATAGTCTTTTAAATGCTATCAATCTTAGGTATCTACGTGCTCTACTTGGATTCCTTAGGATTAAGCTCTATTCTAGAGATAGTCCTTAAAAGCTTATCAATTGGTCTCTGTGTCATCAACTTTGGAACGAATCTCATCTTTGCATCATGCTTTCTGATTTTCTTTGAATTGAACGTGTTGCTCGCACATTCATTCAAAGAGGGGCAAAATGTAATACCTCAAAATTGGTTCATTGCCATGATACCAATTCTAGTCTATTTTTTAACCAATCCTAAAGACCTATTCTAATAGGCAATTCTCATTCTGCTATTCGCTACTTGACTTAATTGTTAGATGCAGAAAACCCTAATCTGCATTCATCATATTTCTTATTTAATTCCTATAGTATGTACTCATATTAGTCGCATTAAACCTACTTGATTTAATTATTAAGTATTTATACTTTAATTAAATTAAATTATATCCTAAGGCTAATGTACTATGGAATTAAATTTATTTAATTTAATAAATACGCCTATCTTGATTAATTAAATGTAATTATTTAATTAAATGGGAAAGGTATTTCTAATTAATTAAAATGAAATTATTTAATTAAATGGAGTACTTACTTCTAATTAATTAAACAAAGTTATTTAATTAAATGGGAAGCCATTCCTAATTAATTAAATGAAGTTATTTAATTAAATAAGAAAAGTGTAATTAATTAAAGATTATTTAATTAAATAGAAAAAGTAATTATGAGAGTATATCTCATTTTATTAAATTAAATATCTCAACAAAATCTCTCTTCAGTTCAAAAAGGGAAATTTCCAGTTCACTATTGATCAAAAATGAGTTAAATCAGTTAACTCCTTTTTCTACTCAAATTAAATTATTTAACTCCTTATTTTACTCAAATTAAATCTGTTAACTCCCTTTAATTTGGGAATCTCCCTTTATGACTGAACCTCATCTTCAATCCTGACTATTGATCCGAATTGATCTCAACCGTTGAAGGATTTCAGGAAAGTCTATTTAAGAGACCCTCATCTCTTCATTTTGGAGGATGAATTTGGAGAATTTGCATCGAATTGCTACTGGAATTCATACTCACATTTTCTCATTTTTTACATACATCTTGCATTCTTAGTTTAGATTCATCTAGTTTAATAATGCATACATTTTTAGCTTAAATGTCTTTTATTTCTTAGATAAATTGCTTGTACTTCATCTAGATTACTTGCACATTCATATAGCTTAAATTGCATTCAAATCCTTCATTCTTACAAGGTTTGGTTGTCTACACCTTGATTATGAGGATATTAACAGGCAAAATTCCTTTAGGTAGAAGGCAACAGGTCACTTTGCAGGCTAATTTTCGGATGAACAATCCAATGTTCATTCTAGGATGAATCCACATACAATGACCGTGTTGAAGTGTGTATGTTAGCAGAGGCCACATATTCATGCATACACTACTCTACCTTCATGCCATGACTTCCTTCCTGCCATCACATGCCTGTTTGTGGAGTCTCACACTGAAGATGTGGGAGACATTATTGATGATATTTGTCTTCTCTTTCAGGTGAATAATTCATTCATTGCTGCAGTGACAGATTCATGTACTTCAGCACAACAGGGTACATTTGGTCTTCCAGTTCCAGTCTCAGTTGATGACTTCTTGACTAACACTTAGGTTTGTTCGTGGAGTCACACACAACAAATTTGAAGGACGTCTTTGATGATCTACCACTTCTGTTTGCTAAGGACGATCCTTCTACAATTGTTGTGAGGGCCCACTCTAACCCTCATGTCCATTCTCTACATGATTGGTCTTTACAGGCTAATGTGATTGTGGATCCTTATGTACAACAATTGCAGGAGGTCTCTTTATCAGTTGAGAAGAGTATTGGTTCTTCGTGACAGGTTCTACATGGATCCTTGCTCGATGTGCACATGTTCTTTTCAGTAGTCTTGGAGGGAGCAACCATCTGCATCGACATAGGGACAAATGAACAGGTTTTAGAAATACCTTACATCATAAAGATTCCTTCTCCATACAAGGGACACATCTCCTTTGTACCCTTACCTTTGTTTCTTCCAAAGGGGAGGAACATCATCTAATGATCATGGATCAACTTCTTCATTGGAGCATTTCTCACTGGTCGACACACTACCTTTAAGGGTGGGGGGACTACCTCATCTCCTTCTTCTCCTTTTTGGGGGGGACTTTTTCCTCTTAAGGGGTTTTGTCCTTTTCATTTTTCTCTTTTGTATATGCTCGATGTATGTCATAATGGAGGGGTTTTGATTACTCCATCCATCCATGCATCCTATTTTCATCTCTCTTTTTGGGGGAGGGTTTTTCCCATGAGGTTTTTCCCTCTTTCTCCACTTTATGAGAGATTGAATTTCATTATGTACATGGGTACCTAACATGGCCTAGTGGCTGGGATCCATCATGCATTTTCATCCTAGTTTTTGTAAGCTTAAGGGCATTCCCCTAAGTCACACTTAAGGGGGGGGTGTTGGTGTAAATACATATTTACTATTTACACTTACTTAAGTTTACTTAGGTCAATGCATTATTTTATTATTTTATTTTGTGAGACACTTAGGAGTTTGCACACCTTTATGAGTTGTCACGTTGACAACACAAAAGTATGCAACTCTATTTTAGCACATGGTGTCTATAACACAAGAGTTTGCATCATTCACTGAGTTGTCATGTAGACAACAAAGTTATTCACACTCCCTTTTTAGCACATGTTGTCTACAACATAAATTTGTGTGCTACACCATTGTAGGCTTATCCTCTCATCGTCGCACTTACTTTTGTGCTTAATGGAGGATAACCCATATCTGGTGGACATGTGCCTAGTTGTATGACTTATCATGATGCTGATTCTTAGGCATTCTAGATGCATCTTAGAGGTCTTTATATACAGGCACTCCTAGTGTACTTTTATGCATATATTGAATTGAATACATTGTTATTTTGATCATAGTCCTTTTTGGTCTACAGTTGTGCTTGTGTTTGAGTTCTTAGTTCTTGGGTGAATTTTGCCCTAAGGAAAATTCTTACATATTCTAATAACCTTCACCTTCTTTCTACCTAGAAGAATGGTCTAGTCCTATGTATTGAATGATTTATTAAAACAATTTCTGGTAATGATGATTGTAAAATTCTTCTCAAGCATTGCATTTCCTCTAGTTATTTAGTTCACATACTAGACTTGAAAGGGGATTTCCTTGCATACACTTTTGATTATGGGGGAAGCAATTCAAATCTAACATTTTTGTTGGCAAAAGTATATGACATGCTTAGGAAGCTCTTAAACCATGTCTTTGTTGGCGAAGCCAAATTTTGCGATGACATCTCTTTTAAATAACATTATATTTGGTGGTCCCTACTAATTTAATCACAGGGACTTCCATTTGCCAATGTTCATGTTATTTATGCTCTGTGTATTCATAAAGGTGACATTCACACTCTGAGAGATCTCTTTTCTCGTGCTACTACAATTCTTTGCACTTGGGGAGATGTATAGGTCATGTTTCATCTTTCTCCACCGGATCGACAAACTTTCAACCTAGTGGTCTCAATATTGCATCTAAATATGCTACACAAGCTTTACACGGTGAAAACATTGTCAGTGGTTTTTGTGTACTTCATTTCATAATTACAAGATCAAGATGGGATACCATTGGTTGGTTCCCCACATGCCTATGGGTCCCACCCAAAACTAACGATGACATTTGTATTCTTCCCACTTCACTTGGCGACATAAGTTTTCCAAGTTCTAGTCTGTCATTGTAGAGCCCAAGGTGACTCACTTCACTTGATGTATTCTTTTCCAATGTCTGTTTGATGCAACACCCAAGTATCTACACACAATAATAAATTGTACTGAATGAAATCAGATTAAAAATAAATATAGATGAAATAAACATATTTCAAAACTCACATATTTTCCATTCAACAACCATCCTTCTACAAAGTTCAGTAGTTTCGTAAATAACTAAAAATCCTCTAAACTAGAAAAAAAATAGAAAATTGCCCTTTTCAACAGATTTTCACAAATCTTGAAATTTGGCATTTTAGGTAACCTTAAAAAATAACTCCTAGAAAGCTAAAAATTAAACTAGACTTTCCTTAAACTACAACAACTAATACTACCAACTAATCTTCAAAATTTGGAAACACCCATTCAAAGATATTGCAATAAACAAAACTTTTAAAAAAGCACAAAAAATACAGAAAGTGAGTTTTAGGGGTCTAAACAGATTATCTAGCACTTGAAAAATAACTCTTTCTAGCCATAATAGAGTAGAGTTGAATTACCAAACCACCTAACTCCTCCCAACGAAGCCACCCTAAAAATTTGAGCAAAAAGCCACATCTAAGTCAAAAGTTATGACCCCCAAAAGTTGATGCATCATTGTCGTAGACTCTTGACTTTGCATTTGGGGGGTGTTGGATCCTTAGTTCCCTTTTTGTGGGTAACCCAAGACTTTCATTCATATCTTTAGGTATAGCATAAGAGCACAACAATACTGGGTGTGAATTTTTGACTTCTTTTGGCCATTCAGGCCTAAACCTTTCTCCTAGCATATGATCTTGTTGAGAGATTCACCTAGACTTCCCTTCAAATTTTTATAGATATGACATGCATTTAGGATGGCGACCCTCTCCATCGATCTTTGGAAAGATGGAAATGGAGTGTTATTTACTCACAACTATCTTTGACTAAATATTTCAATGCATGCTAAAGTGTGTATTCACAATAATGTTTTGATGCAAATTCAAGTGCAAGCTAATAAGGTGACCCTTGAAGTGGTCCACTTGCAAGAGTTGCTTCAACATTGGGGAAACACCCCTTCTAAGGTTACCATTGTTCCACTAAATGTTTCTATTTCTGGTGATAGATCTCCATCCCATGGGCATTATTGTAGCCGTACTTCCTCACACACCACAGTCGCAGGCCCGCGTTGACCTTATAAAAGGGAAAGAGATTTCAGTTCGCTAGCTTCACCACCCCATGGTGGTTTTGCCCCTACTTGGTCGACTAATAATGTGGCTCTTTCTGCTCGAAGTGGCTTTGATTTGCCAGATACTAGCAGAGATTCTGGTTGGTTTGTTTCCTCCAAGTGGCTATCGCAACTGGCTTTGGCCATTTCTCCCACAAGGAAAGATAATGAAGAAGATGACGAAGATAAATTGTCCCTCTTAGACCCTCCTCCATACCCTATTGAAGATAATGTAGGCATCGGTTTAACTGCTTAATGCAATTAGTTGTGGTTTCTAGCCTAGGGCCATGTTTTTCAATTGATGTTAGCTTTTTGAGCTTTGTCATTTACCTCTCGCAAGATAATTTTATATTCAAAACCTTTTTTTGAGAATAGTGTAGTTTTAATTATACGAAATAAAAATGATTTATTCATATAAAAAAGATTTAAAAAATTAATATTTATTATATTTAAGGTCACAAATGTTAAGTCACATTAGAAATATTAAAAAAAATTATTATAACTTAATGGAAAAATATAAAATATTATAAACTTAATGGAAAAATATAGAATATTATAAACTTTATATGGAAAAATTATTGTAAAAAACAAAAGTAGAAAGTGAGGCGTCCACATCAGGCGATTGAAAGGTGAAAAAGGAAGACGAAAATGTAGCGTTGATATGAAGCAAAAGGGGAGATAAAATGGTGGGGTAATGTGAGGTCGCAGGCAGCAGGGCGGCGGGCCCATGTGGAAGCTCCACGCATGACGCGCCAAACCCTTCCCATCACTGGTAATTTGGTGGGTATTAAAATGCTTCGATTTTAACAACTTCCTATTAAAACAAACGAAAGGGATAGCGTATGTAATTGCAGAAAGGGGTTTGAATCCTTCCTTCTTCTTTCCTCTCCCTCTCGCCTGCCAATCGTATTCGTATTTCTTCCGGCCGCTCTTCCTACGCCTGCGTCCTCGCCGTCTCACACGCAACGTAGGCCTGATGATGCCCTTTTCTCTTTCCCCTTCTTTTACTTGCCCTCCGGCTTCTTTCTAATCATTGTGAGGATTTTTTTGCACAGAATCTCCCCGTTGGTACTGTTGGTGAAGGAGAATTCATGGCTTCTAAGCGGATTCTCAAGGAATTGAAGGATCTCCAGAAGGATCCACCTACTTCGTGCAGCGCTGGTAGGTTCTCGATCTGAACTTTTTATTTGGGAAATAGTTTATGGGGTCAATGGAAAATGTATGCCTTGGGAGGGGTAATAATGAATTTGTAGGTTTTGGGGTTTTATGATGTTTCAGCTTTTAGATCTGACAAATACAATCTCTTAGTTGTTGTACGTCTTTATTTCACACGCATCCGGCGATATCTTGTGTTTTGTTGGCGTGGATGCGCGTCTGCAGCAAGCTCTATGGATGTTTTTGTGTAGTTAGCTGGGGGTGGGTCTGATTAAGGTTATAGCTATATCATGGTTAGGGTCCATTCCCTAATATTTGGAGTGACTCTTCAGCTTCCATTCGAAACAAATTTTCTCCATAGCGTTGACAATTTCTTTCCCAGAGAGGAATGATAGGTGTACACCGCATCTCTTATAAATCTAACACAATAGTCTCTAATGTGTGACTAGATTTACTACTTATTAACTATTTTATATTTTTATTAATATTTTTAGTTTTTATTTAATGCGCCTTCTGTAATGTAATCTGATATATTATAATTAGGCAATTCTTAGTGAATAGGCAGTGTTCATTAAGTATAGCAGTTTCTTCTTTTTCTTTTCGAGTTATCTCTACGAAAATGTAGCTAGCTATAATACTATATTTTAGAGTTCTCAATGAAGCCAGATACCTTTACGACATTTGAGACATTTCTTTTGAATGCAGATACCTTTACGACATTTGAGACATATCTTTTGAATGCTTTTAAAGAAATTTCTTCCCATTTGTCGTGTATCATGCAAATTTTGTGATAGGATGTTTGAACGGTACGACAAAGTTCAGGAGTAAACTGAACTGTGCCAACCAGTTCGCCTACACTTGGTGTCCGTGGACCATCACTATACGTGGAAACCCAATATGGGTGAAAATTATGACAAATAAATGCTTTTTTATATAAATTTGATCTTTTACAATATTTTGTAGGCTCCAACCTACTAGAGGCTACAACCCCTATTTTTATGAGCACTGACTCACTGGAAGCTCCAACTCCTACACTTTGCAGGCTCTGACCCACTGGAAGCACCAACTCCCTCTGCTTGTTTTAATGAGCACTAATCCACTGCACAAATTGTTCTGCCACCCTGACAATATTGCTTGCTTCAACTGACGATGGCCACTTAAATCACCCCTTTTAATCTCTTTTATATTTGCTCCCTTTATAATTTATATCTGTGTATACTTCTCTACCTAAATATGTAGATGTCTTTTATATTTGCATTAAACATATCTCTTCCTGAAACTACAACAAGTGAATCCACAAAGAGTAAGCTAAAGGGATATGAATGCAGTTGCAGCCTCGGTTGAGAATTGTTACTGATGTTGCACATTGCCAAATGTACTAGCTTTTCATGGATCTACTGTATCCAGCAATTGCCTTAATATATAGTTGATTTTGTTACTCTGCCTTTTTGTTGTTGCTTGACTTATCTATCTAGACGTTATATAGATATATGTTTAACAAAAAATGTACTGGTGACTGAAATAGATAGTCCGACCAAGCCAAAAAATTTGGTTTAATGTGATTTGACCAAGCATCTATAATCTTTTTATACCTGATTTCTATAGTACTAGGTTCTGGCTTCTGTGTGGCCAAGGCCTTTTGGTGGCTATATATTATGAAATTTGTTGTTTTCTCTGCATCATGAAGTCTAACCTCACAAATTACAATTTGAAACTCAAGACTTGTGATTGCATGATGAGTGCTCTCTCATCTTTTCTAGATCTAAAAAGGCCTCAGAAACCCTTGAAACTTTACTCTCTTTAAACTGGATGGATAGAAATCCTCTCGGTACTGCTTTTTCTCTTGATGGGCACCACTTTTTCATTGTGGCATGCATGCCTTTCACAAATTCATATTTAGACATGTAACGATAGTTGCCTTTTGCAAGATTTTTGCCTGTTTTTGAGCTATTGTTCACTACAACTGCAACCAGTTGCTTTTTCTTTGCAATTTTTGCAATTTCAATTGCGCATCCTGCAGATTCTTTTTAAATTCAGTCAAGTTCAATTTTGTCAATATGGAGCCACGGGTGCCTTAGGCTAGGTTTGCAACATGAAAATCAGAACTCACTTTTTGATCTTCCAGCTCTGGGTTGGCAATTTGAGGTTGCAACTTTCTTATAAATTACTGCTTCTAATCATCTTTTGCTGATGCCATTTCCTTTGACCAACATGGAAGCTAGGAAGAGTTGAAATTTCCTTTTGTTGTTGGTTAATTTGTGTCCATTTTCTTGCTCTAATTCTGCTGCATTTCTCAATAATTCCGCATCATCTTTGTTCACAAAATGTAGTCCTTGCTCTTGTGGCCTTATTTTAAAAGACAAAACCCATTACAATTGAGCGAAGATCATTGGATCCAATTCAGCAATGAATCCAACATTAAAAAGTAAGAGTTTTGTTAACCTTAAGTCTTAGGTTGCTGTTGGATTGATTTGAGGGTGTTTGTTCTGTCAGTTGAATTCTAATTAACAGTAGCTGATTTTTAAGCCTGGACCTGCTGGCTAATTAATTATTTTGATCTGTTAACTTTTATAGTAACTTCTTGTGGGAATTGGGATGACTTTAATTACAAGCAGGGCGTTTATATAAATGTTTTGTTGAATTTTTTTCTACAATGCCTTGTCCTTCATGCTTGTGAGAGCTCACAAATTGGTTCCAATTAGTGCCGTCTTTGTCTGACTGACAATTATTGTAGTGTAAAGTGTGAACTGTTTTTATTGTTATCCTTAATAAAGTGGGAATTGGGATGACTTTAATTACAAGCAGGGTGTATATATAAATCTTTTGTTGAATTTTTTCTACAATGCCTTGTCCTTCATGTTTGTGAGAGCTCACAAATTGGTTCCAATTAGTGCTGTCTTTGTCTGACTGACAATTTTCGTAGTGTAAAGTGGTGAACTGTTTTTATTGTTATCCTTAATAAAGGTTATTGGAAAATATAGGTTAGGTTGATATGTAAATACTTCAATTTATATTTTGATACTGACATTTATAGAGAAATGGAGATGTTCTCCACTTGTCTTTAGTTTTTCTCTATATGCATCTCGCTTTTGTGTTTCCTGCAGGAGTGTTGACAATTTATGTACTGTTATTTCTTCATTAATGATTGTCAATGAAGCTGGTTTTGATGCCTGTCTACAACCTACAAACTGGTGAAATTACCAATTCAATCAAGTACACCTCATCAACTGAGGACTAACATCTCACAAAGTGATTAGCTTGAGTTGGATGCAAATCTTATCTTTGTACATAAATGTGATGTAGCTTATTTCCTTTATATTGTCATAGTTTACATATTTCAATTTGTTGTGACTGGCAGTAGTATTACAAATTTAGCTATTTGCAATCACCTGTGTTAGCGATGATATTCATTGACTAATTTTGTGAATGTGCTGTGCACTTAATCCATAATTATAGTTTTTTCAAGTTGTAGAAAGCTTTGTCTTTGTAATAAAATGCTCCCACTTTTTCTTTAGAAAAGATTTTGGTTGCAGCTTAAAACCTATGTATCCTTTTTGGTATGGATCCTGGTTTTGGTTTGAGGGGTAAATCAGTTCATTCTCTTGATTCACTTTTTGGCTTTGAAAACCTTTTTTTATTATTATCATTCTAAAAATTGCTGGTAATGAATCTGACCCTGTATCTATAAAAATGTCAGGTTGCTTCCTAAAAGTTGAACTCACGATGAAAATAATGCAAAACTTAATTTAATGAAAGATACTTGAAAAGTGGAGCTTGTTATTTTCGCTTTATATCAATTGGATGACTTTTCATTGACCATGTTGCTTTACAAGTTTTTCTGTCATTTTTTTCATGGGGAATTTGTTTATTTTGTGTTTGTTTTGGCTAATGCTCTGCTGCATCCCTTCATAATCATCGGTTCTAGAAATTTGGAAAACTCATTTTCTAGTTGAGGTTGAAATTATATGACGAGAATAAAGAAAACATAAAATCATATGAAATGTATGTTTGAAATGGATATGTCTTTAAGATAATAATATTGACAACTATGAATAGGTAGTCATTCCTTGTATGTAGTACCTCTATGACCATGTTTGCATTGGGGGGAGCATGTTTGGCTGTGTGTGATGTTTACCATAAATTGATTCCAAAGTAATAGTTTTAATGATTGCGGAATTAGTAAAATGTTGATATTTGCTAGTTTCATTTGCACAATTAATAAGTTCCATGTATCTCCAGGTCCAGTAGCAGATGACATGTTTCATTGGCAAGCCACTATAATGGGTCCTCCTGAAAGTCCGTATTCAGGAGGTGTATTTCTTGTCACAATCCACTTTCCTCCTGATTATCCATTCAAGCCTCCAAAGGTATAATGAATTAAGTCTGTTATGTGCTTACTTATTGTCAATAGATATATCAAATTCGAGTCTGTATTTAAGAAACATTTAAATCCTTGGTGGTAAGGAGTCACAAGATATTGTCAGGATTAAATAAGTTTCCTTATAATGCTACCATCATTGGATATTCACATCACTCTTACAACTGAACATGTCTTAGGCATGATTTAGATACCATATTTATGCTATGTGCAGAAAATGAATATGGACAGTTCTATGAACCACTTATTATATTTTAGTTCATGGAGGGTGGCCATTGGAAGGCATGGTATATACATTTTGATTGATAAATAATGTTGTGGTGGATTAGCTCAATTAATGGCATCATGATGCATATATCATTGGATTTTATATTAGAAGAATGGCATCATGATGTATATATCAGTGGATTTTATATTAGAAGATGTTGTAGCAGATACAAATTAATACCCAGAATTGACAGTCTTCTGAAAGGCAGAAACGTCTGGAACCTTTCACTTGCTTTTTGAAGCTTTCTTCCAAGGTAAGTTGCCTGGAGAAATGTTGAAAAAGCATAAGTGGCGTGCTGCCTCTGGTAGAGTTTGACAACTGAGGCTTCTGTATACGGAGTAATACACGCATTGGCTGAGTCACAAGATATTGTCAGGATTAAATAAGTTTCCTTATAATGCTACCATCATTGGATATTCACATCACTCTTACAACTGAACATGTCATAGGCATGATTTAGATACCATATTTATGCTATGTGCAGAAAATGAATATGGACAGTTCTATGAACCACTTATTATATTTTAGTTCACGGAGGGTGGCTATTGGAAGGCATGGTATATACATTTTGATTGATAAATAATGTTGTGGTGGATTAGCTCAATTAATGGCATCGTGATGTATATATCATTGGATTTTATATTAGAAGAATGGCATCATGATGTATATATCATTGGATTTTATATTAGAAGATGTTGTAGCAGATACAAATTAATACCCAGAATTGACAGTCTTCTGAAAGGCAGAAACGTCTGGAACCTTTCACTTGCTTTTTGAAGCTTACTTCCAAGGTAAGTTGCCTGGAGTAATGTTGAAAAAGCATAAGTGGCGTGCTGCCTCTGGCAGTTTGACAACTGAGGCTCCTGTATACGGAGTAATACACGCATTGGCTGAGTGGAAATATAGTTATAGAAAAATGGCGTGTGGATTGATTTATAGGGGATGTCTGGATTGATTAATGTGTTAGATTATTGCTAATAGTAATAATCATAGCAGGGTGTTTCTATGCAGGCACGATCCTGTTGTAACTGTTGTTTGGTACTGTTTCTTACAATGCAGGTTGCATTTAGGACTAAGGTTTTCCATCCAAACATAAATAGCAATGGGAGTATCTGCCTTGATATCTTGAAGGAACAGTGGAGTCCTGCATTGACAATTTCCAAGGTTGTAAATTTATTATATCCTTCTGAAGTCTCTATTTTTATCCTCTATGCTTTAGTAATTGCCATATATTAGCTTGAGATCAGTGTGGATATCAGTGTACTTATATAATTTTCTGTTTTTTGCAGGTGTTGCTTTCAATCTGCTCTTTGCTGACTGATCCAAACCCAGATGATCCTCTAGTACCAGAGATTGCTCATATGTACAAGACTGATAGGTCCAAATATGAGACAACTGCAAGGAGTTGGACTCAGAAGTATGCAATGAATTAATTGTTGCAAAATAATTTGAAGAAATACAACTTGTGTCACAAGTTGACATTTCTGTGAAGTCTGACTTACTGCTTGTAAGGAATGATTGCTTGAGATAAAATGCTTTATTTCAAACGTAGTTTGAATTGTATGATTCTGTTTTATGTTAATGTCATTATTATTTTTCAAGTGCAACTATGTAAATTTGTGAAGACCCAGCTTAGACTTGTCATTGTAGCTGTTATCATCAGCTGTTTTTGTTTCGTAATCATAAATATGCATGCCTATTTGAACGGACATGCATCCTAAGTTGTACGCCTTAGCTTCTGTCCCAGTGTATATATTATAAAATTACATAATATTTAATACTAAGGTAGGGTATGTCCTTCAAGCAAGCTATGCCTGTGGCCAAATGTGGTTTATTGATTTTACTGATATGAAACCATGGTGGAAAATGTCAGAAGCTCTAGGAAACAAATGGTGAGTGTTTTCATAATGTCATACATATACAAGCACACTTTTTGATGGCATCATTTATCTTAACATTTGTATTGTTCATTTACACTTTTATATTGTATTTTTTGTGTATGATATCTAGCAATAGAGGGGAATTCCGAAGGTGATTTGGCTCAAGTCTTTCTTTGCTGCTTATTGATCTATATTTGATCTCCAAACCACGTTCTTGTTCATTCATAGTTTTTCATGATGAATGAACACATTTTTAGTTCAGGGGTGTTCTTGCAATTGCTTGTTAACAGAATTACATACGATATTCTATATTATTTTTAATCATAAAATTGATAAGATGCAAATGGTGATTGTATCACGGCCCAGAAAGTAAATTTGTTTGCACTTGATGTTTGATGTTCTCAACTTAAGTTCTTGTGGCTAGATTTCTGTTTTGGTAGTGTTGTCAATGGAAAGGATGAATTTTTCAGTTACCTTTTTTAATGTTTGGATTGAGGACCTGGATTCTAGATGGGGACCATAACAGCAGGTAGATATAATTATTATTTATATTAGTAGCCGATAGGCTATATTACCAGTGGGGATTTCATCCAAAACCTGCCTGGTGCTTAAAACAACCAACTGTTTTTGGAGGTGGGTTGCAGTACAGACCGGATTAATGGGTTGTATATCTTTCACGAAACTCAATGTCATGAAAGATCAAGTGCTCCATCCAATTGCAATCTTTTGCAATAAAGGTGGGATATATTTGATCATATCACTAGATTTACAAATCAGATCTCAAATCAAATTTGATTAACCAATCTGGATATATATCTAAGTGATTGGATGGGAGCTTCATTTTCTTTCATCACCTACCTTTTCCTTGAATAGATTCTGAGATATTTAACAGTTCAGGCAGAACATTTTGATTATTTTGAAAGTTCCCAGGCTTCCTGTTGAGCTATCTTCTGTAATTCAACTTGATCCCCATGCTTGTCTCCAATCACCCTGACAATGATGGTGTTCAAACAATAGACACTGAACAAGTCTCCTGAGTACACATGCAACTTTTTGAAACAAATATCCGGATTAAAGTACACTAGTCTTGTTACAAATTCTAGAGCATCGTTTTGAGTGTTCAAGGCCAGTACAGCCAATGCAAAGCCCCTACAATGGTTGACTGGAAAATAAGGCCCTGTTGCAAAATCCTTGACCAGAGAATGACAAACACGCAATATATATAAAGAGATATATACCTCCTCAAAGGTTCCAATGTTGAACATCAATTCTTTTGACTCAACCATGAAGCTTCTATCCACTATCCTGGAAGCAGCAGAAGTGAAGGGGACCATATTGACAATTGTTTATTTGTTTAGCACAGGAAAGACTTCTAGCATCCCTGCCCAAACCAAATAACACCGCTTTATATACTGTATTTTCACTTTGAATCTGATTCTCGTTTAATCTATTCAGAGTTTTAGCTTGTTATGGTAGATGCAGGATTTATATTCATGCATTAGAACATTGTGTTGTTTGAAGTATATCATCTTATAGGATGAATGACGGGGATGATTGATCAATGCTTTTATGCTTAAATAGACAGTTGAATTTGAGTAAATATATTGGTATTTCGATGCTGGCTGTTGCAAATTTAGAGGGACTGATGTTGTTAATGATAAGGAAATGAAATGCAATGAAAGGATTTGAATGACATCCATGAGACCAATGGTCCATGGGAGTAAAATTTTAATGACGGATGGCATGCTACCTGGGGTGCAGTTTGCATGTGGAATAGGTTTCATCAAGGAGGAAACGAAGGATCTTTAATAACATGCTGATTTCTTTTTTTCAAACATTTGTTTTTGTATCTTGGCACAACACTTGCACCTGCTTCTTTGTGTAGACAACCCCTGCATAACCCAGACATCCTCCCTTTTTTTAACACCCCACCTGCACCATCAAAACATACCTATTTCTCCTTTTGTTTTTTTAAATAGTCCAAGGCCCAGACCTAGGACACGTACTAGGAATCTGGGCATCTGACCACCTATCGATTATTCGTCTACAAATTTACTTTGTAGTTGCTTACTGTTGCATGATACCTTGCTTGTTGTAGGTTGCAGGAACACTTGAGCTTGCTCATACTAGGTATATATGCATTGGTTACGAGGCAAAAATATTATGGACTCAAAACCAAAGAACTAACTTAAAATGGATTTAAAAACATAAATGAATAGTACTTTTACTGGGATCTCCAAGAAATCATTCATGAGAATCAATTGTGCTATCATTTTATACAATATGAAGATGTCAAGGATTTTTTTCAACTAGCATCTTTTAATGCTATATATATGGTTAAGAAAGGGTGATGCTGGTAATATCAATTCTCCTCACTTGCATACATCAGGGTTAGGTGAAAGAAAAATTGTTAATCATAGGACTAAGTGTAATAGGCAGTTGTGTGAAAGATATGCTTTGAAAATGGATGGGAAGGATTCCATTACTGGTGTGAGAATTGTATGTTCTCACCATTTAGGGTAGAAAACTTGTAAAGATAGAGATGATGAAAGTGATACTTCTTGAACACCTACCAAATGAAGATGTAATATGTATGCTTAGGACCAAATGAAGTAGAAAATGATGAAAATATTATATTTACTCCAAAGTTGTACCTATTCTGAAGAGATAACATTATTAATGTTAATCAACAGTTGAAAGTCTATTAGACACCTTGCAAAATGATTGAGTTGGTTCCATCTGTCGATCCTTCTTTCCTCTTTCTTGCAGCACATGCTGTTGTTATTTTCGCTATAGTTGGGTGGCTGAGTGCTATGATGGGGCTTCTGATCTATGTCTTGCACAGGCTTGGATTAATTAGGATATTGGTTGAGGATGAATTGGCTGGAATGAATCTCACCAGGCATGGTGGTACTGCTTACATTTATAGGGATGATGATCTTTTGTTATGACATATCTAATTCTATTTATCTAAACGTATTTTTACATACTCTGCTGATTCTTCAATGCCTTGATTTTAACATCACAGGCGGAGCAGATAGGAAAACTGTGCACATGTGGTTGCTTTTCCTTTTAAAAGTTTTGTTTAGGTGAGGTTTTTGAAGAGAATATGCAGAATAACAGTGGGATGAGATTGGTAGCAACAACACTTGGAGGAACATAAAACGTCTGCTTGCCTTATGGAAAATGGTGAAGGAATCTCTGAGCATTTTTTTAAGACCCCAACTATGTTATTTAGCAGCCTGGGGAAATTCTTTAGCATCCTGAAACACATTAAGTGGCCCTAAGAGGAAATTAATGATTCCCAGGACTGATATTCAGAATTTTTGACCTATTCATCTTTAGTGCTAATCAAATACTGCCACATGATAACCTATTTGCCATTAATGCCAAGGATTTTTGGCTTTTGAGAATGCTATTTGCCAGTTTATTTTTTCATATCGACCTCCTTATCCAGAGGAGTGAGGGTTATACATTTTTCCAGAAGGGATTTCTTACGTTTAGTGGTGAAGAATATTCAAGGTATTCTATTTTGGCACTACCCTTCCCTCCCTCCTTGAATCACCAATGGGCTATTGACAAATTTGTCTGCTTTTCATTTCATGTTTGTAATGTATCCAGACAATGTGTTGAGCCTCTTGATTGCCCGTGATGACGTGTTTGGTTCCGTTTGCTAGTAGTTAGTTTTGCAAGATTAGTTTTATATTACTGTAAGTATTACAAGTCTCTGAGCGGTTTATCTAGTGTAAGACCTTGGACTTTTGGGAGACTCTAGGATCAAGTCCCTTCGAAATCAAATGCCTCGTCTTTGTCTCATGAACACGTTGTGTGTGACAAATTGTTGTCAGATTTTGCAGAGAGTTCGTCTAATTTTGAGTTTTAAAATCATTGAAATATTTGTTTTTCATTTTTCTCAAGCTTTTGATGTTGTTTGGCTTACTTTCTCTGTTTCAATCTTTTCTTAAATTTGAAAACATTTCTGTGAGCTATTGTTAATTTTGGAAGCAATCTCTGTAGTTTCCAATTTGTGGAGATTTCATCAATAAAAGAATTTGCCTCCAGTAAATTTTATCACCAAACCTCATCCGTTTGCATCTGAATATGTTTTTTCACCCCCAGCTTAACGCATTGTTATCAGATGCTTTATCAGTCAACTTTAAATAATTCATAAAAGCAATGCAAGACAATTGAACAATTTTTGGTCATTGATATTTACCTAGTCATGTTTTCCTCCTCAACTGCAGAGAGAAGGTTTTAAAATTTTAGACTATGACCATCATGCCATAAATTTGAGGGTATAGAGATGATTGGGGCCGAACATTTAAAATGGAAGTTGTCTAGATTGCATAATGTGAAATGAGGTATAGGCAATTTTTACTCCGATCCCATAATGTAAAATTCAATCTATGCCAACATTTAGTGGCATTCAAATGTTCGGCATTGTTAAGTCTGAATTCAACATGTTCATTGGCTTCTGTGTCATAGCAACATAAATGGGAGCTTCAAAGTAGAGCATGGGCTTCCATCAAACTATCAGCCATAGGCAGTTATTGTTAGATATTATAGTTGAAAATGATTGAGTATAGACACCCATTTGACCATTGAATTTCTCGATGAAACTGTTTTCATCAGGGCAACCAACTCGGCTTCTCTTGTCCAGCCATGAAATATGTTCAGGAGGCTTGTCGCAGACAAGGCCATGCAACATGCTACCAGACTATACTGCGACATTGGCTTCCATACAGGGATATGTTTGGGTAAAGAGCACACACAGGGTATGGCTCGTCGAGAAAAAGTTTGGGCCCTATGGGCGTCTGGGAAACCTTTCAAAGTAAGAAAAGAAGACAACCAAGTAACAATGATGATAGTGCGAAAGCCTCTGTACGCATATCAACTGTCTATTAGTAAGAGCTATTTCAGCTGGTCAAGGAAGAGAGACCTTACAGATGGGTTTGTCACTTTGTCAACTTATACTAACTCACACAATTTAAGATGTTTTATTCATTGTGTTAAATACTTAAAAATAAAACACTGATGGAATAAGACATATGTCATCAAGACTTTTTTCTATATCAATACTTACGATCCAAACCTCATATCCTATCTTTATGCATTTGGATTTCACATTTAATCTAGATGATTAGCATTGTTTTGATATAACTGAAATTTTGGAGAAAAAGATTTAATATTTGGGTTATGGTAGGTCAGAACTAGGGTTAGGGTTAGGGTTGTCAATAAGGTGTAAGGTGTAAGAGTTGCGATTATACTTAGTTTATGATGGATTATGATATTGTATCAAAAAGATACACCTACATTATTTTCTTAAATATCTCTTCAGCGTACTTATTGCACCTTGTAAGGTGCGATTACTAGTTTATATTTTCTGATTATAAAAGTAAGAAAATACTTATAATCTCCAAAATATATTGGAGCATTAAGGAATCTAAAAACATAATAGTGAGAATGTACAAATTTATCTACCTAAATTTGTAAGGCAAAGATTATTAATGTCTACACAATCGCTTGTATCAAAATTCCACCTCCTACCATCCAAGTTGAGGGGAATGAGGAAGTTCATCTCCTTTCTTCCCCTTTAGAAAATGTTCTGCCATCCTCTAATTCTCTTATTATTCATTTTGCTATACTCTCATATCTAAGCTGCCTCCTCAATAGGTTGCACCTAGATGTCCATCTCCACCAATTTCTTCAAATCAAACAATTCCTCCAATAGAAACTTCTCCTAAGAATATATTGTTTATTTCCTTGTAAAATTGCTTATACAATCCCTTAAGAAATCTCAAGATAATAGCCTATTCAAAATTTTACTCCATGTTTTTCTTAGGGTTTGACAATAGATTATCTTAAGAGAACAACATCCTGATCAATATTTTACTCTATATTTTTCATAGGATATCTGAATAGATTATCTTAAGAGAACAACTTCCACAACCCTTGAAGGCTCAAGTAAAAGGATCATCCTAGAATCCACTAAGATTCTTTTACCAAATCATACAAAGGAGAGAGTTTGATCAAGCTATACATGGAAGATCTTTCATAATTATCTTCCTTGTCTTTTAATCCTTGCCTCTTAATAAATTTAGAATAAAATCAATCATAACAATACTTTAGGGGTGAAAAATGATATATTATCACAACTAACTTAGACAAACTAGAATTAGAGGTAGAACCTACCAACTTAATGATCATTATAGTTCCCTTGGAGTTCATTTGGTTGCAAGAATTGAAATTGGAATATATATATATATATAGAGCATCAAACGACACTAACGAGTCTTTTTGGAGTCAACTAGGGCCGGACCTGACGAGATATAAGATTTGGTTTTAAAAAAATGGAATAAAAATAGGCTAGTCCTATTCCACCTTTTAAGTAGGAATTCAGTGATGCTCATTTTGGGCTAAAATTAGAATTAATAAATTCAAATTCTACTTTTCATGTTTACAAACAAACATTGAATTTTTGAGTTCTAGTAGTTGGATTTTCCTAGTCTCATTGAATTCCAACTACCAAATGAACCCTTAGGAAGGAACCAACACCCAAGAAAAAGGTAGCTACTAAGTCTTCCATTTAACTCAATGATCTGTGATAAAAGGAAGGTAATCAATGATGAGTTTAAAGAATAGGCATTGTCTACTAAATATTATATTAAATATCATTTGATTCCATTGATTCATTGGATACAATTCAAAATCTTCAAGTTGTTTAGACTATAAGAATTAAATGATTTTCATGTAATGTCCCCACTTCTAGGGTCAGTAAAAACTTACAAAATAATTGTTAGAACCATTATAATAATAATATAACTCGCTATAATACTCTACCTCATATCTTAACCCCAACCTTAAAGACATCTCTAGATCGGGTTTCCTAATACTTAGTCAACCCTATTTTGTAGAGTACACCTATTAAGGTTCACGTATGCATATGTTGACATTATCAAAATATTCTAACCATTATATAACTCTCATCTAGCCATTCATACAAGGTTTCACGAGCACACTATACAGCTCTAGCTTTGTTCAACATCGACCCCTACGCAGCTCATCACCTCTTTCTTTAGTCCTATAGTTCCTTCCCAAGGATCAAAGTGACCTCTCTGCACTATCTCAGTTCACACTAGATCTGTGATACCCCATAGAGATTACCTCAGAGGCGACCTTCCAGAGTACTTGATTGCCCTAATGTCCACCTTTCCATTTTGGGCTACTTCTTGCTTGTGAGGAGTTCTTAGCTGTTGTTTTTCCTTTTTCTTGGTTCTTTCCTTGTTTTTACTTTCACGTTCTTTCTACGGACGTCGTTTGGTGCTCCCTTTGCTAGCGTTTTTTCCTATGTACTGTTTCCAGTCCTTTAGATCCTCGATGGTCTCTTGTTGGACATTAATAAATTTATCTTATCTTATCTCTCACATTGACATGATGACCATTCATGCGAGGATCTCACTTTTTGCACTGGAACTATGAGGTTTCATTCATCTTAGCCATTCATACAAGGTTACTCATCTCTCGCACTGGCACGATAGCCATTCATACGAGGTTATTAATCTTTTGTAGTGGTATGATAGCCATTCATACGAGGATCTCACTTTTGTACCGACCATTCATATGAGGATCTCACTTTTTTACTGGCACTATGACATCATGTCTAGTCATTTATATAGAGATGACTTCATACTCTACACTAGCACTAGCACTATAGGAAACATAAAAATTATTCTCACATAAAAACTTATAATATCTATTTTTAAATATTATTTACATTAAAATAATTTTTCAATACTTAATAAGATCAAACCTCAATCATAAGTGTATGCTTATAAATGGAAAAATCATATAACAATTTTATAAACTAACAAACATTGCTTTTCCTATTTATTAAAGTGCATAACTTATAATACATTTTACTTCACATGCTCTTCCCCTATATTTTCGAGATTTTTGTCCCTTAGTTTGAGATGGCCTTATACTTACAAATTTAAGTTTAATACCAACGTAGTTTCTTTAAAGGTTTTCTCGTGGGTAAGTGAATTTATTATTACATTCTTTTTTCGAAGTCTTTATATGTGTTGACCTAGCTCCACTTCTGATCTACTTCTTTGGCAACACCCTTATCAGGTAGGTTGGTCATGCTAATTTCTTCCCATCCCTTCCCTTTCTTCGTTGTTTATAAATGTGCCCCACTTTGTATGTAGATCGTAGAAATTAATAAGGAGGTGCAACCTTACCGACCTTTTTAATTAAGGGTCATAATCTATGTTGAGTGATAAATATATTTTAATATTATTAATTCAATATTGTGGATCTTTTAGATCTATTTATATTAAGATATTCATTAATTAAGAATATTATTATTTAGATAATATAATTAGAAATATATTCAATATTGTTTATTGAATAATATTTACAAAGGTAGATGAATTAAAGATATACATTTATATTTTTTCAGGTATTAATAAAAGTCATATTTCAGTATGGGGTTATGACATTTCATGTGATTATATGCAATAATTACAAGAACATGTGAATCAAACTTGAAAACATAAGTTCTTAAAATAAATGTGCATGTGGTTAGCTCATGTAATTTCAAGAATTGAATCTTATCATTGTGTGACATGAAATTGGAATGTTTTTTTAAGAATAAATGACAATAGTACCCTATATCTATTAAAATAGATAAAGCTTTCATGTCATTAATTACTCAAAAGTGGTCATTTAGACCAACTACACTATTAGACTAGACTAAATCAAGAAGTAACATTGACTAAAAGAACTATAAACACTCCTGGACGGCTTAAACATCACACACTAAGGATTAATTCCTTAGCTAAAAATGTTTAATGGTTAAAGTTGACTTATTTTTCCAAACTTAATTTCTTCCTTAGTGTGTGATGCTTAAGGGTGGCCTAAACATTCATAATAGATTGAATCCTACCCAATTGGTAAAGATATGAGTATGTCTTCTTATACTAGGTATGTGTGTTTTGACACATTCAACCAATCCATCCCACTAGGATCAAATTAGTTAATTATGCATTTTGAAATCAATTATCTCATAAAATTTTGACTGCTCCACTTTCTTTTGTATATGATGAACCAATGAATCTTTCTCCCACATCAATTGCATGACTAGCTAAGTAGTTAGTCACCAAGTTGCCCTCCTTGTAGGAATGTGATATAAAATAAAATGAAAATTTATCTAAAAGTCACTACCAGTATTGGAGAATATAATTCAAATTTTTAATTTCTACATTCCCGCTTCTGGAGAGCATTGATTAGTAACTGAGAACCCCCCTCAATATGAAGACAATCAACATTAAGAGATAGAGTAAAAATTAATCCATTACAAACCTCTATTGCTTCCACTTGGTTGTTTGTTCCTATAGAACAAAATATAATGTAGGCCATGATTGGAGGAGATCCCATCGTGTGAGAGGAAAGGGGAAACAACAGTGTAATTTTGACATTACAAAGTACCAATAGTTCAAGGAAAGCAAACAATGTACAGACAAGTGATCCACCATTTCAAAATCATTAGAGCATAACACAAGTTTAAAAGAAAGATCACAAATATATAGTTCAACTAGTCCATTAATAGTTAGAACCCTATGTTTCAAGGTAAGCCAAGTGAATCTCCTTGCTCTAGGGGAAATACAATCACTCCAACAAAAGTTGTAAACTTGTTGTGAAGCACTATTCATATTTCCTCTTTGGATGCTTTATATCCTTCCTTTATCAAGTACAAACCTGATGAAGATGGAATCTAAATTAATTTACTACGCTTTCTTGATATGAACACAATTCTCCCTATCATCAATCTCCTAAATGCATCCTTTTAAAACTCATCTATAGGTAGTGTTGTTGGATCCTTTCAGACTACTCTTCCTGAAAATGTATGAACACCATAATTGTAATATGAATATCAGGATTTAACTGTGTGATTTTGAGTCAAACTCGATGACCCATGTTTCATGAGTAGTGATTCAATATGAATCCATCTCTCATGAGAATAAATGGAACACTTAGCACTCATTGGATCTAGGTGATGCTCACAGGGGTGAAGCATCGGGACCTCCCGGGAAGTCCCGGTGCTTCACCCCTGTGAGCATCACCTAGATCCAATGAGTGCTAAGTGTTCCATTTATTCTCATGAGAGATGGATTCATATTGAATCACTACTCATGAAACATGGGTCATTGAGTTTGACTCAAAATCACACAGTTAAATCCTGATATTCATATCACAATTTGACTAGCTGTGGAAATTATCTCCTACTTACCATAATTGTAGTGCACTAGTTTTGATCCCCAAATCTGTGCAATAGTTTCATACACATCAGAAAAATCCTCCATAGACTATAGTGGGAGGAAACCATTCCAAGAATCTAGACAAAATAAGACATCCTCGTTAGATTGTGGTGACTGATTAGGAAAGTATTATACATCATAAATTTTTTGGGGCTCGAGATTTTGGGCTGACATGTAATTATTAATTATAAGCCTAAAGTGCTAAAAATACTTATATAAAAGGGCTTAGGGTTAGGGATTATTTCAATGTGGTGATGCAAAATTTGGTTCTTGCGGCAGTATTGAGCTATAAGGGATTACAGATTGTAATCAAGTTGTAATCACTGGATCGTAATAATATCAGACTTGCTGTTTGGTGGACATAGCCCAGGGATTGGGTGAATCACGTTAAATCTTGGTGTCTTGTGTTTTTTTCTGTGTGATCTATTATTTTCTGATATTGTTTATATTTGCATGTAATTGCTATTTCTGTCCATGGTTTAATCCTAACAAGTGGTATCAAAGCGAGATTATTTTTCAGTTATCCTCTGTAGGAAAATCTCACGGTTGAGTGGGAGCAATGGTAGATGAGGGTAAGCTAAGGGTTGAAAGGTTTAATGGGCATAACTTTTAGTTATGGAAAATGGAAATGGAAGACTATCTTTATTAGAAGGATTTATGGAAGCCGTTGGAAGGCAAAACAAAAAATTAGGGATCTATGTCAAATGACAACTTGGATCTTTTGGACAGAAAGGCACCAGGAAGTATTCGATTATGCCTGGCACCATCGATGACATTTAATATTACAAAAGAAAAGACAACAGAAGAGTTGATGCAAACCCTAGCATAACTATATGAAAAGCCCTTCACTTCCAACAAGGTATTTCTTATGAAGAGTTTATTTAATATGAAAATGACAAACGATGGATCTATTGCAGATCATTTTAATGAGTTTAATACTATTACTAGTCAGTTATCTTCTGTGGGTATCAATTTTGATGAAGAATATAGGGCTCTCTTGATTTTGTGTTCTTTGCCTAAAAGATGGAATGGCTTGGTAATGGCTGTGAGTAATTCTGTTCCTGGATCTAGTACCCTAAAATATGATGATGTGATCGGTGTTATTTTGAGTGAGAAAACTTGTAGGAAATCCTCAGGTGGATCTACATTAGGAAGTGCTTTGAATGCACAAAGTCGAGGCAGAACGACTGGGAGAGGAAGTAATTTTGAAAATCATGGGAAATCAAGAGGGAAGTCAAAGGAGAGAAGGTCTCAATTGAGAGGACCAAATGACTGTTGGTACTGTGGGAAACCAGGGCATAAAAAGAAATATTTTTGGACTCAAAAAATAAAATGAAGGAGATAAACTAGATGGAGACAAGGAGGCAAATGTGGTAAGTAACAAATCCAAAGATGATGCTTTGCTTCTACCTTTAGAAAGTGTTGATGATTTATGGGTTTTAGATTTTGGTGCTTCATTTCATGCTACACCTCATAGAGGTTAATTCATTGATTATGTCCAAGCGGATTTTGGACTTTTTTATTTGGGGGATAATGAACCCTGTTAGATTGCTGGGAAAGGAAAAGTTAAGATTAAGTTGTAGAATGAGAATCATTGGCTACAACATGAGGTAAGATATGTTCCAAGGCTAAGTAGGAATTTAATTTCAGCAGGGCAACTCAGTGATGAGGGTTGTGTGGTTACTTTTTAATGATAAAATTTGGAAGGTTTCAAAAGGTTCCTTTGTAGTAGAAAAATGTGTGAAAGTAGGCACTTTATATCTTTGTATAGGTCATATTTTTCCTTTGACTTTAATTGTTTCAGAGAAAAATGAATGTTCAAGAATAGTTGTTGCAGTTGAGTAGGGAAAACAAATAGCTGCTATAGATTCTGATACAACGATGTGGTACAACAGACTTGGGCACATGAGTGAGAAAGGTATGAAAATACTTCATTCAAATAATGTTTTATGCGGTCTAAATTGTGTTAATATGGATTTATGTGAAAGTTGTGTGTATGGAAAATAAAAGAGAGTGAGTTTTGTGAAGATTGGGAAGGAAAATAAAAGGGAGAAATTAGAGCTTGTGTATACAAATGTATGGGGACTGACTTAGGTATCTTCTCTTGGTGGCTCTCATTATTATGTTACATTCATTGATGGTGCAACTAGAAAAGTATGGATTTATTTCCTTAGACAAAAATCAGATGTATTTCAAACTTTTAAGCAATGGAAATGTTTGGTTGAAAATGAGATTGGTAATAAATTAAAATGTCTCAGATCTAATAATGGTGGTGAGTATTGCAGTCATGAATTTGAAGATTATTGCTCCACTAATGGTATTCATAGACAGAAAATTGTTCCAAGGAATCCACAGGAAAATGGAGTGGTTGAACACATGAACAGGACTATAATGGAGCGTGCAAGGAGCATGAGGTTATGTGCTGGGTTGCCCTTACAAATGTGGGCGGATGTTGTCAATATTGCTATATATTTGATTAATTAGAGGTCCCTCTACTCCTTTGGGTTGTGCTATTCTAGAGGAAGCATGGACTAGTAAGAAGATGAGTTATTCTTTTCTCAAAACCTTTGGTTGTGAAGCATTTTCTCATATAGATTCTAAAAATAGAACCAAGCTAGAAGGTAAGTCAAAGAAATGCGTATTTTTTGGATATGGAATTAATGAATTTGGTTATAGGCTTTGGGATTTTGAAAATGATAAAATTGTAAGAAGCAAGGTTGTCATATTCAATGAGAAAGTGTTGTACAAAGATCTGTTGCAACAACATGAGAAGTGTTAGAAATGCTTTAGAATAATTGAGATGGGGGGTGAATTAGTTATTCAAGGTCCAAATGTCCAATTAAATTTTTTTCATCAAGTAAAGTGAGCCTATACAACTGTTCATGCATCCAAGCTTAAACTTTCCTACTTAGCAAGTTACTATAAATCAACATGCAAGCATAACAAATAAAATATTACACATAACACAGAAAGTTACATGGAAACCCAATTTGGGAAAAACCACCAGTAACATGCTACTCAATTCTTACTCTTCTCAAGTGATGCTCTGTGACAGGCCTACCCTATCAAAGGCTACAACACACTGTTAAATGTGACCTTGTTAAAGGATTTAACCACCCTGTTAGAAGTGGGCCTGGTTATAGGACTTTAGAACATTCACTTGAAATGCCACCCTATTAAAGGATTTAATTATGGCTGTTAAACCAACTTAAGTCCATAGGATTTTACCCTAGCTTGTACAATTGTTAGAGAGTAACAACAAGGGCTTTTGACTTGATACAACTCACAACTTAACTTGCAAATTTCAGATCACAGTTCAGTTCTTCACAATTTGCTTGGCTTTCAGTCTTTGCAGCTCTGACAGCTTGTTCTCCTTTCAAGCTTCTTCTCCTTGAGTCTTCATACTTGATGTACCAGTGCAATCTTCTTTCTGACCACTTATCGAAGCAATCTCTATGCTCTGTTCTTCCTTCATCTTCTTGATATCCTTCAACAACTTCACATTTTAGCACCCTAGCTACTCTTGCTTCTTGGCCTATGACTCCTTAAATAGAAGTTTGGAATTGCTTTTCCCACTCGATTCTTCCCTCCTTTAATTTCAATTTGAATGGATTAGGTAGGATTCATTGAATCTAACCCATATCTTGTTTCTTCTAGAAATCCTCTTGAATTTGCTCAAAAAATGGTTTACATAAAATTCTGTGCCACCAGCACATCATCCTTATCCTCCATCTGGTTCACAAAATTCAAGGTAACAAACTTGTTGGCTCAGATCTGGTGAATCTTTGACTTTTCGAATAATGCAACAACTTGACACTATTGAAATTTCGATGCTCGACACATACTGTGTTACTCGGCATCAACTATGTTTTATTGATGCTTGACACCTACTATGGATTCACTCAGCAACCACTAAGTTTTACTGATGCTCAACACTTGTTACTTTGCTTGGCACTTGAAAACGCTCAGCTCCTTTTGTATCACTCGGCACACATTAGACTTTTCTTTTGCTCGACACTAACTAAAAATCTACTTGGCTCGAACTAGCTTGCTCGACACTCACTAATGAACTTAGTTAAGATTTTTAGTCAACCTTGTTACAACTTATTCCTCCAATGTTTCTAAGTGTGGCCAACCTCTGTATCTTCAAGTATGTTATCAATACATCATTTTACCAATGTCTTATCTGATCCTTGCACTTCATTACAAAACCATAACTCAACCTTTCCCTTAGGTGCTTTTGTTACATCTTGTTGATTAAATCCTCTTCATCAATCAACTAAGTGATAGTACTTGGATCTTATAAGAAATTTTCATTCCAACAAATAGTAAGTTTGACATCAATGACAAAACAATGATTGAAAACATTCTTTAACAACAATCTCCCTCTTTGATAGTATTCTTTTTTAGTTAGATTTCTAACAATCTCCCTCTTTGATAGTATTCTTTTTCAATTAGATTTCTAACAAGAAGAAGAAGATGATTATGTAGTGCTAAATGATACTCCAAAAGATGATGTTCCAACCATTCCTCATGATGTGCAATAACCACAACAACAAATACCACACACACCAGTGAATGTTAGATGGTCAACAAGGCTAATTAGACCTCCAGAATTTTTTTTCCCTCTTTGTATTTTATTTTACTTATTGATGCTGGTGAACCTGAATGTTATGATGAAGCTATGTAGGTGCATACTAAGATTCAGTGGGAGTCTGCAATGAAAGATGAAATGGACTCTTTGTTGAAAAATCAGACATGAGATTTATGCAAGTTGCCTGCATGTGAAAGGGCTTTACAGAATAAGTGGGTTTACAAGTTAAAAGAAGAGGATGGAGGTAAGAAAATATTTAAAGACAGATTAGTTGTAAAAGGATTTGCACATAAAAAAGACATTGATTTTGATGAGATATTCTCTTTTGTTGTTAGGATGACTTCTATCCGTACTATTTTAAGTATTGTGGCTACTGAAGATTTGCATTTAAAGTAGCTTGATGTTAAAACAACCTTCCTTCATGGTGATTTGGATGAAGAGGTATATATGGCTCAACCATAGAGATTTGTGGTCAAAGGTAAGGAGAACTTAGTGTGCAAATTGAAGAAAAGTTTATATGGCTTGAAGCAAGCACCTCAACAATGGTATCTGAAATTTGATAGTTTTATGCATGAGCATGGATATAGTAGGTGTCATTTAGATCATTGTGGTTATTTCAGAGGTTGGATCAGATGCTTGTAGCTAGGTCTAACATGGATCAGATTAAGGGGCTGAAATGCCAGTTAGCACATGCATTTGCTATGAAGGATTTGGGGGTAGAAAAATAAATCCTTGGTATAAAGATTTTCAGAGATAGGAAGAACAAGAAATTGACGCTATCTCAGGCTGATTATGTTGAGAAGGTGTTGCAATGTTTCTCTATGGAGAATGCTAAAGCTGTCGGCACACCTTTACTTGGTCATTTGAAGTTGACTATGGAGATGTGTCCCAAGACACAAGAAGAGGAGGATAAGATGCCCAAGGTGCCCTATGCTTCAATTGTAGGAAGCTTGATGTATACTATGATATGTACAAGGCTAGATATTGCACATGCAGTGGGAGTCGTTAGCAGGTAAATGAGTCATCCCAGAATTGAGCATTGGAATGTAGTCAAATGGATTCTCAAATATTTGAGAGGAACATCCAGTAAGTGTTTACACTTTGGGGGCTCTACTACCAATTTGCAGGGCTATGTTGACTTGTATTTGGTAGGGGATATTGATACTAGGTGGAGTACTATAGGTTATGTATTTACTATTGGTGGGGTAGCCATGAGTTGGGTTTCTAGGTTACATAAGGTTAATGCTTTATCCACTATAGAGGAAGAGTATGTTGCTATTATAGAGGCAATCAAGGAGATGATATGGCTTCAGTTCTTCTTGGAAGAATTGGGAGACCCTTAGATGGATAATCATTTGTTTACAGATAGTTAAAGTGGCATTCATCTTGTGAAAAATTTAGCTCTGCATTCAAAGACCAAACACATATAGTTGCGATACCATTTCATTTGGTTAGTTTTGGATGATGGACAGTTAAAGCTAGACAAGATACATACATATGACAATCCAATAGATATGTTTACAAAGGTAGTAACAACAAAGAAGCTGAACTCCTCTTCAGCTTTGGTTGGTCTTCTAGACTAAACATGAATAAAAGAACAACAAAGTCCAGGGTGGTTTGATTCAGTGGGAGCCTCATGGAGTAGCAACATAGCTATAAGATCAGTCTCCAAGTGGGATATTGTTGTTCAGTGTGGAGCCTGATGAGTCCCCAAGTGGGAGATTGTTAGATTGTGTTGACTGATAAGAAAAGTATTGTACATACTTCATAAATTCTTTGGGGCTTGGGGCATCGCCTCAGAACAAATTTTTTTGGGCCCTATTTTATCAAGATTTTGGGCTGATATATAATTATTCATTATAACCCTAAAGTGGTAAAAATACTTGTTTAAAAGGGCTTAGGGTTAGGGATTATTTCAGCGTGGTGATGCAAAATTTGGTTCTCGTGGCGGTGTTAAGCTATAATGGATTATGGATTGTAATTAGGTTGTAATCACTGTATCGTAATAATATCATACTTGTTGTTTAGTAGACATAGCCCACGAATTGGATGAACCATGTTAAATCTTGGTGTCTTGTGTTCTTTTCTATGTGATCTATTATTTTCTAATATTGTTTACATTTGTATGTAATTGTCATTTCTGTCCGTTGTTTAATCCTAACAATCCTCCCCATTGTGAACTTCCCCATGAAATATACTTTATGATCAACTCCCTTGTAGCCAATAAGAATTCCACATTGTAGACCCCTTTGGAGGATTGGCAACTGAAAGGATTCGAGTGGGGACATCTGAATCTAGCTATTTAGCATGCATCAATTTACACCAAGGAGGATTTGGTTTACTATATAATTGTCAAACAAGCTTGGCTCTAAATGCAGTGTTACAATTTTAAAGATCATTAAGGTTAGAACACCTAATGGATTTGTCCATAGAAAAAATTTTAATCGACATAAGGGGAATCCTCTTCTTTCTATCCATGTTATTGTTCCATAAAAAATTCATAATTACTTTCTCCATCTATTTGATGATTGAATTTGGAGCCTAAAGGAAAACCAAAAAAAATAAGGGATGGTTGCAAGCATAGTTTTAACCAAGGTTAATCTATCCACAAATGAAAACCACCTTGCTTTCTAGTTTGATAATCTAGATTTTAGGCTTTGGATAATATCTTACCAATATTGTTTTCGACTGACACATTGAAATAATGGGATTCCCAAGTAGGAACTAGGTAGTTGAGCCTCAAATAATTGCAAGATACTCAAAATCTATTGTTTAACAACTCGAGTGCTATTAAAGACAAAGATTGATGACTTATGTGGATTTATGTTTTGATTAGACACCATCTCATAAGTGCACAATATATTCTTTACTTTATTAATTTCATGGATTGAGGTAGTACAAAGTAGTAATGTATCATTTGTAAAAAAAGAATGAGTAGAGGAGAAATTTGTTCGCAGAATCATAATCTTATTGCTAATTATTAAGCTGATAGGCTTCTTTTCAAGAGACTATTAGTTGGATTGTTTGAACATACCGATAGTCTTACATCGTGAAATGCTAGAAAATAGTGCGTAGTATGAAGATACAATTTGGTTTGTCAAATTTCATTCATCAAAAAATAATGGTAGAGTGCGACAAATAAGGTTTTATGATGAATCAGGAAATCTTTCTAAAATATCAAGAAAATTGATTCAATGCATTACAATGTGTTATAGTTTTACCATCTATCTTTATCTTTTGTTGCTTCTATTTATTATTCTTGTTTCTCCTATGTCTTATACATGGTATTGAAAGATTGTGATAGATTTTGTCTTCCTTGGACTAGAGTAAGTTTTAACTTGCATGACTCAATTTTGAGATCCATTACTATGTAGATCAAATAAACTAAACTATGAAGGAGAGTTTTTAAAAAATAGTTGAAGTGTCTTGTCTTCTTTTTAGTATATTTTGTAGTAAAGGAAGAGTTTGGAGTTATCAGATATAAGTATTTCTTCGTAAGCTATTAATATTTTGAAAAGACTATTACTATATTTGTTTGTAAAAATGAATTACAAAGATTATATTTCATGCATATTTAGGATTAGATTACAATTTTTTTTTCAAATTTGTTAATCTTTTTCTTTTTTCTTTTTTTTCCTTTTTAGATCGGTAAGAGGCTTTAGGGCCAAGATTTATAACACAAAAATACAATGTCCCATTTCAATAAGGCACCGAAAGAAATGGGGATAGGTATCTCTAGTATTGCCCTTACATTTTTAGAATTGATTAATAAAGACAAAATATACATCTTCTATTCCAGATTTGAAGATCCTTGTTGAATCTTTCCAATGTTTGACTCGTAGAATCATATTATCCTCCAAATTTTTAACTTAACTATTGTTAAAAGAATATTTAAATATTTGCTAATTTTACAAAATTAAATAAAAAGTAGTATATCATTAAATTTTAAGTCAAACTATTATTTTCGTTGGAAATAAAAGCTTGTTTATTATTTTTCAAATTTGTTAATTTAAATTTTATTACAAGATAATCATTTTTTAATTTTTTTATATTTTCTAATTTTAAATATTTATATAAATAGTAATATTATTAAACCTTTTAATTAAACTATTATTTATCTTGGAAATTAAAGTTTTAAATTTTTTTTATTAATTTAAATCTTGTTAGAAGATAATCTATCATTAATATTTTAACAAATAAAAAGTAGTGTAGAATTTACTAAAACTCCAAGGGACTAGAGAGAGAGGAGGCAGGAGGGAGGGGAGGCTTAAACATCACACATTAAGGAAAAAGTTAATCTTGGAAAAAGTAAATCAACTTTGACTATTTAACACTTTTATCCTAGTATTCAAGCATTTATGTGAGATGTTTAAGCCAGAGAGAGAGAGAGAGAGAGAGAGAGAGAGAGAGAGAGAGAGAGAGAGAGAGAGAGAGATGGAGAAGAAGTTATATAGATGATGGGATAGAGCCAATTAAATTAACCTTGAATTAAAATAATTGAAATAAAATGCTAGCAAGTATTACTGATAGATCTAACTTCAAGCAATGTAAATCTATGAATGTGCTCTTGAATTTAGAATGTAAACAACTATGTAAATGTAGTAACTTTGGCTCAATTTCAAAACCCTAGAAAGGACATCAAAGTGAAATGAAAACCTTCATGAATGCATGTACTTGAGATCCTCTTTGTACATGAATGTAGAAGATATAAAAAAGGATCCAGAATGTATGAAAGGAGATATTGAGTATTAAAAATGTAATAGAAGATCTAGAATAAAATCCTTCAATGGCTTGAATGCATAAACCATTGATCTTCAATGGAGAGATAGCTTGGATTGAAGAAATTGAGAACTTAAAATGCTTGAATGCTAGAGTTCTTAAGCTTGTGAATTGATGGATCGATGGATGTGAAATGAAGTAAATCAAAGGGTTTATATAGAGCTTAGAATTGACTAACTCCCACAAGCTGACTTTCTTAGAAATTAATACCTTGAATGTTCTTGAACACATGACATAAAGAGGAGACCCAAAATAGGGCCTCATCAAGGGCACAAGAAACCCCTAATTGGGCCATTAGGGGAAGACTACGCCCCTGATGATCAAGTGCAGAAACCCCCAGGAATGTATCAGAACTCCAAAACATGTCCCATAATTTGGAAATCAAGTCCATATTATGAGGAAATCCCACTTTGGCATGAAGAGTGGATTCCAAGTGGATAGATAAACAATAGGAAGGACCTAGGAGGATAGATCCTATGTTGAGCTTAACTCTATGAAAATAGGAGCTTTAAAGAGGATCTATTAGGTTTTACCCCAATTGCACCTAAGAGGAAGGATAGAGAAGGGAAGAAGGGACAAAATACACTAGGAGATTAATGATCTCACATTAAATAGGTGCTAAACCTTCATAAATTTTGAGTGTGTCTAATTTAAGATGGTACATTTAGCCCCCACTTTAGTGAATGTGTGGATCAACCCACGCTTGCGGTAAAGTAGAGAGAAGAAGAAGAGGAGAAGAATCCAGTGAATCACAATGAGATAGGACATCACTTAGTCAAAGAGAATACGCCCCTAAGACCAAGGATACTAACTCCACATGAATGCATGAGGGTGCAAAGAAAAACAAAATAACAAAGATAAAAATACAAGAATATAATAAAGAGGTTAGTACTAAAACAAGCCCAAATCAATGAGTTTGAGAGACCTCAACTAAAGAAACATCTCTCCCACTAATATCATGTTTGGAAATATAATACAAGAAAATAAATGATAACATAATAAATGAAAGAGAAACATGATTAATAACATAGCTTTCAGATGGATGGTAGAAACAAAAGAGTGCATAAGTTTCATTTTTTCTTCCTTAATTATTTTAAGCATAAAGATAGACTCTCTTTCCTATTTTATTTGAGATTCTCTCTTCTTCAAAGTTTGCAAGCTCATAGGAAAAAAGAGTCACATCCCATATTGCATGAAGGGTTGATTCTTCTCATAGAAGGTGACTATAAAAATATGGCCATTGTCTCTTCTCCTTTGGTTGATAAAAAGAAGGGCTCTGCTACTAAAACCTACTCTAGGAAGAGTAAGGGTGAGGAAATTGTTAAAGGTAAGAAGAGGAGTCTGAAACATGAAACCCAAGATACTCCTTAGTATAATGTGGAAGAGGCCACTGAATCTGAGAACTTGGAAAATAAGGAGGAAAAAAACTTAGAGGAAGAAGAAAACATGAATGAGGGTGATTTTAGCTCCAATTTGGAAGGATACCCAGATAGAAAGGAAAAAAGTAGGAAGTAGTATGAGGAAGAGAATAGTGAGGAGAATACATAGATGGGTAATGTTGGTGAAGGGGGAAACCTGAGTGATCACTTGAAAGAAGTAAGGGATGAAAAAGAGGAGACAGAGTAGGCTAAGGAGGATAATTTGAGGGAGGAGGAACAGACTGATAAGGTGGTGTCTCCGGTCAGAGTTGATGTAGAGAAGGATAAAAATGGCTCACCTCATAGAGATTTTATGCTCTCCCTTTTGCACATTACAAAACTAAAAGCTGATACCATGCTGCAAGCTAACTCATGGCTATATAATGAGTTAAATGAGTCTAAAAAAGAAAGTGGAAAATTTGCAGCAAAATTAAGATATGGATCGAGTTAAGCTCAATTAGGTGGAAATCTAGGTGGGGAATATACCAAACAAACTTAAAGACTATGAACAAAACCTGTGGCTACTTTGTTAGTCCTTGATAGTTTTGACATTTGAGTGTCAACACACTTAATTGCTTTTTGCATTGAAGCCGAGTACACCATGTATGCTGAGCCACAGTGTGTGTTGAGCTAGCATTTCAACAGGTGTTGAGTGACTCCAAGTGTCAAGTAGTATATAAGTGCCGAGTGATATACAGGTGCTGAGTCACATTTGATGCCAAGCAAGTCAGAATGATTCATATGCTGAGTGAGCCAGAATCATATATGTGTTAGGATAAACCACAGACAGAAATAAAAACTACATGCAAATATAACCAATAACAAAAAATAATAGAACACACAAAAATGAACACAAGGCACCAAGATTTAACGTGGTTCACCCAATCCCTAGGCTACGTCCACCAAACAACAAGTCTGATCTTATTACAATCCAGTGATTACAACATGATTCCAATCCGTAATCCCTTACAGCTCAATATCGCCGCAAGAACCAAGTTTGCATCACAACATTATGAAAAATACCCAACCCTAAGCCCTTTTATACAAGTATTAAATTGCTTTAGGGTTATAACATGTCAGCCATATGTCGGCCATAATATGTCGGCTACCATGTCGGCTATTGCCCAAATTTTTTTTTTGCCGAACCCCACTATTTATGAAGTATGTACAGTACTTTCCTGATCAGTCACCACAATCTAACAATCTCCCACTTGGGGACTGATCAGGCTCCACACTAAACAACAATCTCCCATTTGGAGACTGATCCTGTAGCAATACCACTACCACATGGGGCTCCCACTGGATCAAACCATCTTGGACTCTACTATTCTTTTATTCATGTTTAGTCTAAAAGACCAACCGAAATTGAAGAGGAGTTCAGCTTCTCCCGTGTTACAACCTTTGTCAACATATCTGCTGGATTGTCATTGGTATGTATCTTCTCCAGCTTTACTGTCCATCCTCCAAAACTGATCGAATGAAATGGTACTGCAACTGTATGTGTTTGGTCTTAGAATGCAGAGCTGAATTCTGAGCAAGATGAATGGCACTCTGACTATCTGTGAACAAATAATTATCTTTCAGAGGATGTACCAATTCTTCCAAGAAGAACTGAAGCCATATCATCTCCTTGGCTACCTCTATAGTAGCAACATACTTTGCCTCTGTAGTGCAGAGAGCATTAATCTTCTGTAACCTAGAAACCCAGCTCACGGCTGCCCCACCAACAGTAAAGACATAACCTGTAGTACTCCGCCTAGTATCAATATCCTCAGCCAAATCTGAGTCAACATAGCCCTGTAAATCAATAGTAGAGCCCACAAAGTGTAAACACTTATTGGATGTTCCTCTCAAATATCTGAGAATCCACTTGACAACATTCCAATGCTCAAATCCTGGATGACTCATATACCTGCTAACGACTCCCACTGCATGTGCAATATCTGGCCTAGTGCATACCATAGCATACATCAAACTTCCTACAGCTGAAGCATAGGGTACCTTGGACATCTTATCCTCCTCTTCTTGTGTCTTGGGACACATCTCCTTAGTCAATTTCAAATGACCAGGTAAAGGTGTGCTGGCAGATTTAGCATTCTCCATAGAGAAATGTTGCAACACCTTCTCAACATAATTAGCCTGAGATAGCGTCAAGATTCTATTCTTCCTATCTCTGTAAATCTTCATACCAAGGATTTTTTTTGCTGCCCCCAAATCCTTCATAGCAAATGCATGTGCTAACTGGCATTTTAGCCCCTTAATATGATCCATGTTAGACCCAGCTATAAGCATATCATCAACATATAGACATAAAATAATGTAGATATCATCATCCAACCTCTTAAAATAAACACAGTAATTTGAATGACACCTATTATATCCATACTCATGCATAAAACTGTCAAATTTCAGATACCATTGCCGAGGTGCTTGCTTCAAGCCATATAAACTTTTCTTCAATTTGCACACTAAGTTCTCCTTACCTTTGACCTCAAAACCCTGTGGCTAAGCCATATAGATTTCTTCATCCAAATCACCATGAAGAAAGGCTGTTTTAACATCCATCTGCTCTAAATGCAAATCTTCAGTAGCCACAAGATTTAAAACAGACAAATAGAAGTCATTTTAACAACAGGAGAAAAGATCTCATCAAAATCAATTCCCTTTTTCTGTGCAAATCCTTTTACAACTAACCTGGCCTTAAATCTTTTCTTACCTCCTTCCTCTTCTTTCAACCTGTAAACTCATTTATTCTGTAAATCCTTTTTACCTACAGGCAACTTGCACAAATCCCATGTCTTATTTTTCAGCAAAGAGTCCATTTCATCTTTCATTGCAGACTCCCACTGAATCTTAGTATCCACCTGCACAACTTCATCATAACTTTCAGGTTCACCAGCATCAGTAAGTAAAATAGAATACAAAGAGGGAGAAAACTTTTGTGGAGGTCTAATTTGCCTTGTTGACTGTCTAACATTTACTGGTGTGTGTGGTATTTGTTGTTGCAGTTGTTGCACATCATGAGGAATGGCTGGAACATCAGCTTTTGGAGTATCATCCAACACTACATAATCATCTTCTTTCTTCTCATGTTGCTGCAACAGATCTTTGTACAACACTTTCTCATTGAATATGACATCCCGACTTCTAATAATTTTAAGATTTTCAAAATCCCAAAGCCTATAAACAAATTCATTAATGCCATATCCAACAAAGACACATTTATTTGATTTAGCTTCTAGCTTGGTTCTATTTTCAGAGTCTATATGAGCAAAAGCTTCACAACCGAAGGTCTTGAGAAAAGAATAACTCACCTTCTTACCAGTCCATGCTTCCTCTGGAATACCACAACCCAAAGGAGTAGAGGGACCTCTATTAATAAAATATACTGCAGTATTGATAGCCTCCACCCACATGTGTAAGGGCAACCCAACATGCAACCTCATGCTCCTTGCGCGCTCCATTATAGTCCTGTTCATGTGTTCAGCCACTCCATTTTCCTGTGGAGTCCTTGGAACAATTTTTTGTCTACGAATACCATTAGTGGAGCAATAATCTTCAAATTCATGACTGCAATACTCACCACCATTATCAGATCTAAGACATTTTAATTTCTTACCAGTCTCATTTTCAACCAAGCATTTCCATTTCTTAAAAGTTTGAAATACATCAGATTTCTGTCTAAGGAAATAAACCCATACTTTTCTAGTTGCATCATCAATAAATGTAACATAACAATGAGAGCCACCAAGGGAAGATACCTGAGCCGGTCCCCATACATCTGTATGCACAAGCTCTAATTTCTCCTTTTTGTTTTCCTTCCCTGTCTTTACAAAACTCACTCTCTTTTGTTTTCCATACACACAACTTTCACAGAAATCCATATTCACACATTTTAGACCTGGTAAAACTTTCCTTGAATGAAGTACTTTCATACCTTTCTCACTCATGTGCCCAAGTCTATTGTGCCACAACGCTGTATCAGAATCTACAACAACTATTTGTTCTCCCTGCTCAACTGCAGTAATTGTTCCTGAATATTCATTTTTCTTTGAAACAATCAAAGTAGAAGGAACAATATGACCTATACAAAGATATAAGGTGCCTACTTTCACACCTTTTGCTACTACAAGGGAACCTTTTGAAACCTTCCAATTTTTATCATTAAAAGTAACTACACAACCCTCATCACCGAGTTGCCCTGCTAAAATTAAATTTCTACTTAGTTTTGGAACATGTCTTACCTCATGTAGTAGCCAATGATTCCCATTCTGCAACTTAATATTAATTTTTCCCTTTCCAACAATCTGACAGGGTTCATTATCCCCCAAATAAACAAGCCCAAAATCCCCTTGGACATAATCAATGAAATAACCTCTACTAGGTGTAGCATGAAATGAAGCACCAGAATCTAAAACCCATGAATCATCAACACTCTCTAAAGACAGAAGCAAAGCATCCTCTTCGGATTTGTTACTTACCACATTTGCCTCCTTGTCTCCATCTGATTTATCTCCTTCATTTTTCTTTCGATTCTAGCAATCTTTCTTTTTGTGCCCTGATTTCCCACAGTACCAACAATCATTTCGTCCTCTTGATTGAGACCTCCTCCCCTTTGACTTTCCTCTTGATTTCCCACGATTTCCAGAGTTACTTCCTCTTTCAGTCATTCTGCCCCTGCTTTGTGCATTTAAAGCACTTCCTGATGTAGATCCACTTGAGGATTTTCTACGAGTTTCCTCACTTAAAATAACACCGATCACATCATCATATTTTAGGGTACTAGATCTAGGAACATAATTACTCACTGCCATTACCAAGCCATTTCAGCTTTCAGGTAAAGAACACAAAATCAAGAGAGCCCTAATTTCTTCATCAAAATTGATACCCACAGAAGATAATTGACTAGTAATAGTATTAAACTCATTTAAATGATCTACAACAGATCCACCTTCTGCCATTTTCATATTAAATAAACGCTTCATGAGAAATACCTTGTTTGAAGCCGAGGGCTTTTCATACAATGTCGCTAGGGTTTTCATCAAATCTTCTGTCATCTTTACTTTTGTAATATTAAATGCCACTGATGGTGCCAAGCATAACCGAATGCTTCCAAGTGCCTTTCTATCCAAAAGATCCCATTCAGCCTCTGACATAGTACCCTGATTCTTGGCTTTTCCTTCCAACGGCTTCCATAAATCCTTTTGATATAAATAGTCTTCCATTTGCATCTTCCATAATTGGAAGTTCTGCCCATTAAACCTGTCAACCCTCAGCTTACCCTCATCTGCCATCGCTCCCACTCAACCGTGAGACTCCCACTTAACCGTGAGACTTTCCTGCAGAGGATAATTGAAAGACAACCTTGCTCTGATACCACTTGTTAGGATAAACCACAGATAGAAATAAAAACTACATGCAAATATAACCAATAACAGAAAATAATAGAACACACAAAAATGAACACAAGACACCAAGATTTAACGTGGTTCACCCAATCCTTGGGCTATGTCCACTAAACAACAAGTCTGATCTTATTACAATCCAGTGATTACAACATGATTACAATCCGTAATCCCTTACAGCTCAATACCGCCGCAAGAACCAAGTTTGCATCACAACATTATGAAAAATACCCAACCCTAAGCCTTTTTATACAAGTATTTCCTGATCATTCACCACAATCTAACAATATGTGCTGAGAAAGACAGAGTGTAATAGGTGCCAAGCAATCCAGGATAGTATGTGCCAAGCATCAGTAGTCCAATATGTGCTGAGTAACATAGAATCAACATATGAATTTGTGTCCTCACAAACTCAGATGTAAACCATTTTTGGAGCTGACATAGAGAGATTTCAAAAAAGAAAAAGGATAAGGATGAATCCTTACATTCCCTATATGATTTGCATGCAGCCAATCAAAAAATGAAGGCATGCAACCAATGAGAAAAAATGCAAGGTATGAATGGGAATTTGAGATTTAATGTGGATCGTAGATCCATACCTAACCCTAGGTCTTCACATTCTTTAAAAGGAGGTCGAATACTCCATTGTATATGTGAATGAGAACACTGTATGGGGAGATTATAGTGAAATTTTAGTGAGAAGAAGGAAAGAATTAGAGGAACAAAGCAACATTTTCATATCTAGATGATCAAAACAACATAAGGGATAAGGGACAAGATTAGATATCAGATCTTAGAGGATCAAGATTAGAAGAGAGAAGATCAAGTGCCTGAATCCAACTTTTAGAGATTGCATACTATCAGGTCAAATGTTCTAATACTTTCTTACCATTATATTAGATGTTGAAATCCTATACTGATAGGTTAGCTTAACAGCTAGGTGGGAAAACCTTTGAAGAAAGTGATGAAAATCCTATGTATTAGGAGGGTTTAACAACCTATTGTAAATCCTTTAACAAGGTGACACTTCATGTAAGTGTTTGTAAATCCTCTCACCAGGTCACTATTAACATAGTGTAAAGCCTTTAATAGGGCAAACCATTATAAGTGGTTGAACATATGGCTGCAGTAATTTTTGTGGGTATCATCCCCACCCCAGTTTTACCTTCTTATTCCTAGAGGGTTTCTGGGTTATCAATTCTGGTGTTGTGTATTATTGGATGCGATTTACTTTATGTTCCTTTATATGTTTATATGCATGCAATTTGTTTTTTAGTTATATGTTTAAAGGATTGAAAAAAGGTTAGAAGTGTTGTACTTTTTATTCACCCCCCCTCTTAGAAGTACTCTTCCCATTTTGAACATTCCAATAATTGGTATCAGAGTCTAGTTCTCACAAGGAGAAGCATAATAGCTTGGAGAAAAAGATTAGAAGATGGAAGTCTTCAAACTTGGGAAGATTATCGACAGTCAAGTGATTGATGTGTACCTAGATCTACACATGGTAGAGGAAGCCAGAGAGGAATTAAGAAAATCTTTAAAAAGAAGAAAGGAGATAGCCATAGTTGAAAATGACATACAGTACAAGGAGATTGATACTACACAAGTGTTCTAAAATGGAGATTCCAAGGAATTTGATGCAACAATAATAGAACTAATGGAGAAAAATAGAGCACAAGCAAAAGAAATCAGATTACTCAAGCTTGAACAAGAATCACAAGCCATAATGCTTTGTGAAGTGACTAAACAAAAGAAAAGAGTTATTGAAGACAAGGCCATGATAGAAGATGACAAAAGAAGTCTTACCAATAGACTGGAGGAGAAGACAATTGAATTTGAAAAGATCTCAAAGATGCAGCTAGACACCTTAAGCTAGATGATGAATGCTCATCATGAGCTAAACATGAAGGACATTGAGATTTCCACTCTGAAGTTGCAGAATGAATTGAAGAGAGAAAAGGAGATAGCAAAAAGTTACAACAAACCCAATGAGGCCATCAAGTACTTTGAGCAATTGCTGAAATCACCAAGGACTAGTAATGACACTTCAGGACTTGGTTACACCATCACTGAAAAAGGAGAATCATCCAAGACTACAAAAGAAAGGACCAATAATAGTAGTAACAAAGGTAAGAATACTAAACCTACTTGTCATTTCTATGGTAAAAAGGGACATACCTCTAATGTGTGCAAGAGAAAGAATAGTCATCAACATGATAAGCCTACAAATGCAAGCTTTTGTCACAAGTGCAAAAAGCAAGGACATCAAGCACATGAATGTAGACCAAGACCATGAGGACACCAAGATTTGAAGGTCACTGCTACAATTGCAAAAAGTATGGACATAAAGCATTTGAGTGCAGATCAGAGCCTATGTTGACACCTAATCAACCTACAAGAGGAACCAATCATGCACATCACTACAATTGAGATTACAATACCAGGTATAGCTGTCACTATTGTCAAGAGTATGAAAAAATTCCTAAAAATTGCATAAGGACACATTTTAGAGGAAGTTACAATAGGTGGCTAAATGAAACTACATGTTTTAGTTGCTTGAAGACTAGTCATATCAACAGGAACTGCACTACAAAGTCAAAAGCACCAAAGACAAAAGTCAACAAAGGAAAAGAGAAGGTTGATGTTGAAAAAATAAGAGGACAAATGAACAAGACTTGGAAGAAGAAAGGTGAATGCAACACATCAAATGGAGAGATCACTTCACCTAAGAGGTCAAGTGATCAAACTTCATCCAACTAAGCAAAAGAAAAGAGTATGGGATTGATATACAAAGTCAAATCATACATTAGTTCCATGAGCAAAGATGCCAAGAATTTTTTTGAAGAAGTTGTCAAGCTACTCTTAGATGTCAAGTGAAGCTCTAATGGATGCCAAGTTTCCAATAGCTTTCGAGCTGATAGTTGAAGCCGAGTGAAAAATAAGTCTAGTGGAGGCCGAGTAAATAAAATACAATGGAAGCCGAGTGATGGTGAATCCTTTAAGTGGTGAGTTTATAGCTATATGCACGAAGCATTTAATGCTAGGTCATTGACAAGTATAAGGTTGATTTTTATTCATTTTCACAGCATTCAAACGTAGAGCAAAGATGAGAAGAGCAAAGAGGCGATCAAGCAACAACCATACAATCATTTACAATGATTCCAACAACAATTCAAAACAAGCTCATCGATCTAAAGGTATTTATCAACTGTCGAGCTATGTAGAGTTATAATTTTTTAATACATTTGAAACCCTAGTTTGTTTAAATGGCCTCTAGCTCAAGAAATCCCAAGGCTAAGGAAGATCATGAGATACAACTTGCTAGCAATGAAGTTAAACAACTCAAATTTAGGCCAATACCCAAGGTTTCCTATAGAAACGACCTAGCCAGTGCATTATCTATCATTCCACCCAAAGTTGTCATGGTTCAAGATGTAAGAAAGTGCTACAATTGTAAAATTGGTGCCATAGGTGACCTAGAAATATTTCATGCCTATGATAAGCTGTGTGACAACGAAATACTGAAAGATGAGTTTCAAATTATTGAGAACAAGGGTCTGACCAAAACCCTAGTTTTCCCTACAGTGTTTAAAATAGAATGGATTTGCATTGTTCTGAGCCGAATTCATGATGGATATCTTTGGCTAGAGATAGGACCTATCAAGATTACTAAGAGGATAATGCATAGGGTTACTGGTTTCCCAACCCTAGATCAACCAAAGACTTTGAGAAGTTATAGAAAGGAGGTAATTGAAAAGAATACTGGTGCAAAACGGAACAATAGGGGAATGACCATTGACACTGTGACTGAACCCCTACTTGACTTTGTTGTGAGGATAATTTCACATAAATTTTATCAATCCAGCATACTAAACAACATACCTTGCATAGCTGTTGATGTGGCTTATAAGTTGGTGAAGAAAGATCATACATATGATCTCGCTAAACTCATGTTATAGCAAATCAATGAGAACCTAGGAGCTATATGGAGATCAAAAGGTGCTCAATGCAAATTTGGCTCAGTTCTGATGTGCATATTCTTTTATGAAATGGAAGAATTCCCTTCAATTGGGAAGGTGAACTGGAATTCTAACAAGTCAGTAGTCACCCAAATTAATGCATTCATTGATAAAATGGGAGATAATTTTGAGGCACAAATGACAAGCTATTTTGAAGACTTTAAGAAGTCTATGAAGCAAAGGATGAGGATACTAGTCTCATAAGTTGAGAAACATGTCAATGACATATGTTTCTTGGTTGATATTGATTTCACCTACATTCAAGCAACAATACCAAGGGTAAGATGGCTAAAGCCGTTAGGTTATGAGTTTGATATAGACAAAGCCCCAACATCAATCACAACATTGCTAATAGAAGAAATTGATAAGCCAGCTCCTCACTTTGGGATTTATGATGTTGTTAAGTCCAAAGTTGAGACATAATTGAAAATTGCTTCAGTTATCAAGAAGAAGGATAAAATGGTAAGAAAAATAAAGAAAACATTTGGAGAAAATATTGAAGGTGAAGTAGGAGAAGAAGAAGTAGAAGAAGTAGAAGGAGACAATGAGGAAGAAGATGAGCTAGGGCAAGAGCTAGAAGAGCTGACACAAGGCCAATGAGAAGAAAAAGAGGAAGGTGTCAAGGGAGAAGAAGCTGAGGAAGCACCTACACCTGTCGAGAAAAGAAGAGGAAGGCAAAAACTTAGCCTACAACTCAGTCCAATCCCAAAAAGGTAACAAAACCAGCTCAAACCAAGCCAACTCTAGCTAAGCCAACAGCAACAAGGGCCGCAACAAGAGCATCAACTCAAAAGGCCAAAGAGGTAGTAAAGGAAAAGAGGAAAGCTACTGCATAGCCAACTAAAGAACCCAAGAAAAGAAGAAGGTATGTGGCTCAACCAGATACAGATGATGAAAGGATAGAATCTGAGGACATAAGCCAATTTAAAGTGGTAAGACATCCTCCAAAATCTGTAATTGATAAACTTTGCAATAAAATTAAAAATGCAGATTTAAATGATTTAAAGTCTTTAAATTTCAATCTCAATAGGGAAGAGTAGAATAAAATAAAGGAATATGTGTATGCCATGATGGAAGAATTCAAAAATACACCTCTAGAGCTTGAAAACACTATGATATGAGATAGTGGAGCATAAATGGCATTATTGTTTAAAAATGGAAAGGGAGATTAGAGAATCTACCCTAGCACAAGTGAAGCCTGACATGAAAAAGGCTCAAATAACCAAGGCAAACAAGAAACATAGTGGGAAATTTGCACCCAAATACAAAGCCTTTTTCATCCTTCAAAAAAAAGTTAAAGACGTTGTAAATAAATCCACACAGATATGGAAAACAATTTATAAGATATCTGATGATAAGGTAGAAGAAACAAATAAGGCAGAATCTAGTGCCAAAGAATAGGGGGAAGAAAAGAAGGAAGAAGAACAAAAAGGAGAGGAGGAAGCAAAGGAAATAGAAAAAAAAGGTGAGGAAGAGAAAAGAGAAGAAGAGAATAAAGAAAAAGAAGAGGAGGAATCAACAAAAGGAGAGGAAACTATGGCAATAGATGACCAGCAATAGGAAGAATAACAGAGTGTTCAAGACACACAATTGCCACCTCCTAGCCCTCCTCACACAACCACTACACCTGTAGAGACAGTAATCATAACGGATGTTACTGACAAGATAGTTTAGAACATCAATCCACTTACTGCAGAGGATCTCTCAAAGATCCTTCACCAATCTACTTTACAAGCACAATTATGCATAATCCCCGTATTGGTGAGTGTAGATGAACTATAAAGAGCAATAGCAACACCACAAAGGGAAATGATGAAGGCAAAAGAAAAACCTTTTACATACACTGCCACTAGAACTAAATTTTTGATGCTACCACCACCACCTCCACCAAGTGCAACAAGTAATAATGTTTATATTTTGAGTGCAGAGGAGAGGAAATCAGATGAAAAGGAAGATGTAGCAAAAGAAAAGGAGCAGGTCACCATTCAAACATTGGTAGAACTACCAAAAACTAGCACTCCTACTAAGACCATTTAGAACCTGAGCACTGGAGCTATTCCCTTTCAATTTTCAACACTAGGCTCGAGTTCAACAAGAGTGGCCAAGGTCCTTCACTATGGAGACCCTGAACTAGATGAAGAGATTGTGATACCCTCCTATGATTCCAAAACTATCACAATGGCACAAATGACTGAAATGAAATGCATTGGATAGAAGGACGAGGTAGGAAATATTGAGGAAAGAGTTTAAACACAAGCAAGCACTTCATGACATCAAGGACATCTTTATGGATGCCTTCAGCTTGTAGTCACTAGATGAAGGAAAGCCAATAATTGAGCAACTATCAGACACAGTTGACCAGGTGACAAATGAAGACTAGGACACCAATGTTAAACTCATGGAATGGCTAGAAAGAAAGTTTCAAGGAAAGGTTAATGAAAAGATATCAAGTGGCATTGTACTTGAACAGTTAGAGTTGGCCAAGACAATAGATAAGGCCAAACTTGTTCTTGAAAACATTTTTTCATTGTATAGGAAGTTGTGTGATTTTTCAAATTTCACACAAGAAACTAATCAACGAATAATGAGCTTGGAAAGAAAGTTAAAAATCTCTCGCATGCAATTACCTAGAGATCTAGCTCAGAGTGAGAAGTATTTTGCACAATTGCTTCACACACAAAGGGAGTTAGCTGTACTAACAGTAGAGGAACCAAATATGAAGGCAAAATTAATGCAGATCTAGTCCTTGATAACCCCTCATTTAGAAGTCCTCCACAAGGAACAAGTTTATGTTAAGAAAATTTTAAAGAAAGATCCAAATATTTCTACTCTTGATGGACTTGTACACCTTGTTGTAGAGATTTCCATCAAGTACAAGTAATTGGACATTACTTTGGAGAATTGGGATGCATCTTTGAAAATAATAATGGAGGTAAATAGTATTTTTTTGGCTAAATATGGTATTAATCCTTAGAACCCTTTGACATTAGTGTCAAAAAGGGGGAGAATTAATAAAGGGGGAGTTATATGTTTAAGGGAAATATAAGGACGATATAAGATAGGGGGAGAATACCTATAAATTTTGATAGCCAAGAGTGGGAGATACAAAATTTTGAAATTTTGTCACTCATATGGAAAATAGCTCTGATCCAAATGCATAAATTCCATAAGCTCTGATAAAATAGATATAGAGGCACAGGTATAGAATACAGGTATAGGGTAGAAGAAAAAGAGTATCAGGCACAACCAACACAAAATTTTGATTGCAAAAATGACAAGACACAAGTCAACTTAGTGGGAGTTAAGATATTTTGAATAATTTTGAATTTTTTTGGATAAGACACTCATAAGGACAGAATAGCAATGATTAGTTAAGTGTTTTTGAAACTCATTTCAAAGGGGGATATTGTTAGTCCTTATATAGTTTTGACATTTGAGTGTCAACACACTTAAACACTTTTTGTATTGAAGCTGAGTACACCATGTAGGCTGAGCCACAGTGTGTGCCAAGCTAGCATTTCAATAGTTGTCGAGTGACTTTAGGTGCCGAGCAGTATATAAGTGCTGAGCGATATATAGGTGCTGAGTCACAGTTGATGCTAAGCAATTCAGAATGATTCATATGTCAAGTGAGCCAGAATCATTAATGTGCTGAGAAAGATAGAGTGTAATAGGTGCCAAGCAATCCAAAAAGGTATGTGTCGAGCATCAGTAGTCCAATATGTGTCGAGTAACACATAATCAACATATGAGTTTGTGCCCTCACAAACTCAAATGTAAACCATTTTTGGAGCCGACATAGAGAGATTTCAAAAAAGAAAAAGGATAAGGACAAATAATTTACATTCCCTATACGATCTGCATGCAACGAATCAAAAAAATGGAGAAGGCATGCAACCAATGAGAAAAAATGCAAGGAATGAGCAAGAATTTGAGATTCAATGTGGATTATAGATCCATACCTAACCATAAGTCTTCACATTCTTTAAAAGGAGGTTGAATACTCCATTTCATATGTGAATGAGAATAGTGTATGGGGAGATTATAGTGAAATTTTAGTGAGAAGAAGGAAAGACTTAGAGGAACAGAGTAGCATTTTCATATCTAGTTGATCAGAACAACACAAGGGATAAGGGACAAGATCAAATATCAAATCTCAGAGGATCAAGATCAAAAGAGAGAAAATCAAGTGCCTGAATCCAGTAATGAGGGATTGCATATATCAGGTCAAATGTTCTAATACTTTCTTACCATTGTATTAGATGCTGAAATCCTATACTGATAGGTTAGCTTAATAGCTAGGTGGGAAAACCTTTGAAGAAGGTGATGAAAATCCTATGTATTAGGTGGGTTTAACAACCTATTATAAATCCTTTAACAAGGTGACACTTCATGTAAGTGTTTGTAAATCCTCTTACTAGGTCACTATTGATACAGTGTAAAGCCTTTAATAGGACAGGCCTTTAACAGGGCAAACCATTAGAAGTGGTTGAACATATTGCTGCAATAATTTTTGTGGGTATCATCCCCACCCCAATTTTACCTTCTTATTCCTAGAGGGTTTCTGGGTTATCAATTCTGGTGTTATGTGTTATTGCATGTGATTTACTTAATGTTCCTTTATATGTTTACATACATGCAATTTGTTTTTCAATTATATGTTTAAAGGATTGAAAAAAGGTTAGAAGTGTTGTACTTCTGATTCACCCCCCCTCTCAAAAATACTCTTCCCACTTTGAACATTCCAACATGTTTATCAAGGAAAGTAGTAATAAAATGGAATAGGTTACATCTAGTATCTTTGCTACTGCTGCAAGTCTTGGAAAGCGTACCAATGAAGACATTATGTTGCGAGGGGGTCTGAGTAAGAGAACTAGGTAGAGTTCTAGGAAGAGAGCTGTGGAGGCTACTGGTGGATCAACTATTGATTCCATTCAAGATGCTACGAAGATTGGTAAAGAAGTGGTCAAAATGATCAAAGAGCAACAATATTAGCTTTTTCTGATTTTTGGTTTCTAGTTTTTTGTTCTAGTCCCAATCTTAGTTATTGGTCCTGGTATATGGTTACTATTTATGGTTGTAATATCTAGTTTTTATCTGTTGTTTAAACTAGGTTCTAGGTCCTTGTAAAACTTGGGTTTACTTTTTGGATATTTTCTATGGTTTCAGGTCCCTGTAAAACCTAATTTTGATACTGTTTAAGCAGTAGGTTTTAGGTCCTTGTAAAACATGGTTGTGCTTCATGTTATATCTTTTCTATTTTTGTTAAAGGGTTTTGGGGCCCCTTCAAAACCTATTTTTACTGTAATCTAAAACATAGCTTTTAGATCTTTCTCTACTAGTATTAAAATAAAAGAGAGAGAAGGGAAAGAAAAGGTGATTACCTCACCTAGTAGAGTGCCCGCCCTACTGTAAATCACCCAACAAGCTTCTACAAAAGATGAAATTAAATAGTCTAATGGGGTGGTAACCCACTAGTTAACCCACTAAAGTTCCATCCATATATCAACATCCATTGCATCACAATGGCATAGTCCTATGTAAAAATTTGTTACCCATGTATGGGACTTAACATGTTTTATTTGAATGTGTTACTTATATTGGGACTTAGCAAGTTGTTACACATTACCCAAATATACTATTTAGCATATAACTATTTGGATCTATTATCCATGAATGAGATTAGCAAGTTTATCTGCATTACCCATTATGAGATTTAACATATGTGTCTGTGTGTGGCAAAAGAGATGTCATGACAATACATAGATTTGAAAATGACTTGGAAATCATACCTAGCATCTAGGGATAAAGTACTCTAAGTCATGTTTAGAATTTGTATTTTCTACCCCATGAAAGCAAGAACTATGCATAAGGAGGGTGTATGTATGATCTCTCCTTATCATGTCTAGTACTAGACATGAGAAGGAAGAGAAAGAGTATGCCTACTTTAGGCAACAATGAGATATCCTTATAGAAACAATGCAAACTACATTAATAGTAAAGAGCCTTAAATATTAGAATCTAAGAACATAGAAATTTTTAAAAAGGTTATATCACTTATGAAAAGAGGATTATCAAAAGGGATGAATCTTAATAATAAGATGTCCACCTAAGAGGAGTGCTTCATTAAGATAAATTTTTTGAGAAATGAAGAAGAACAAGAATGCACCTATTCAACCCCCTCTATATATAGGTGAAATAGGGATCCTTGGATGAAGGATAAAAATATCCAAACAAGGTAAATTGTGTATAACATACATAGATTTGCTTGGTAAAGAAGAGGTGAAAAATTAGGACATACACCTCTTTTCAAAAGAGAGAATCCATAGTCAAGACACAATTCTTCACAAAGAAAAGAACAATGTCACATAATAAACAAATTCCACATAAGCTTGAAGGAAGTAGATCCATAAAAAAAGAAAAAAAATGCAAAAAGGCTCTAGCTCCTCAAGCATGGGACAAGAAAGGATATCTATAGTGGATTATATAACCGAATATTGAAGAAATTAAAGATGAGTCATAAGTAAAAATTGATAGGTATGCACAAAATGTAAACATCCGATATACAACAAGAGGAGCATAGTACCATACTATGGATGAAGTAATAAATGTTAGAAAACCATAGATGAGAAGCATTAAGATTGAAGATATGCAATATACTTTGTTAAGAAAAACACACGGTTATGCATGTAACAAAGAAAAATACACCTAGAGCAAGAAAATATGTCATTATTACATCTAGAAAACATCTTATAAAAATAAGCAATAATGCAATGCAAAGAGATGAGAGATAGAACATAATGTAGAAAGAGAATACAACCTTAAATCAAGAAGAGATAACAAATTATGGGAAGAAGGAAAGGATCTTTAGGAAAGAATAGAAGGAAGTCTTGTGTCCGAATGAAAGGGACAAGAAAAAGAGGCTTATTGGGAGATTCCAAAGACAAATTATACAAGATAATGGGGAATGTATTCCAATAGGTGGTAGGTAAAGACTAAGTGATATTATGTAAAAATTGTAACACCTCACACATATAAGGAGAAATACCCATTGAAGCCTTTTCCTTAACATACAAATAAAAATGAAAACAATCAACAATGTTGTGAGAATCATCATATAAAAAAGGACATGAACATACAAAATGAGAATCTTCAAGAGGTATGCTAGATTTCTTTAGTTCAGAAATGAGGGCTTGAATATTCACCTTTCAAGCCAAATCTCTATGAGTATCAATATAATAAAGATCAAGTATAGGTAAGAGAATATGAAGAGGAGGCCATCCAAAATATACTTGCACTGTATCTAAATGAGAGTATCCAATACCATGTTTATCTATCTTAGGAGACACATGAATAAGATTTTAAGACCCTATTCATTAATACCAAGTCTTAAGCTAGTACAACTTTGTTTAACAACCACATGATAACATTTAGGATAATTATTCATCAAATCTTCAACATGAGGAGATTTTTCATTAGAATCATGTGCAAAAGTAGTGCAAGGATACCAACAAGAGGAGGAATGAAAGAAACCTCATGCTTCCCCTTATTACAAGTAACATTAGGAGAAATAGGCTCATCAAGGAATGTGGAAACATCCTCATCATGAACTAAGGTTTGAACTTGAACATATGATTGAGAAGTACCAGGAGACAAAGAAGGAGAAGGAGGGTTATGAGGGCTAGGAAAAGGTTTAGGAGGATTATTAGGAGCATTCTTAACTAAGGTTCTCATATAATCCAAAGAAGAAATAAGCCAACCACATTAAGAACCAATCATAATATTAAAAGAAGGAAAATATGTTTTCATTAACTTAATAATAGTATAATGATATAGGAGCATTCTTGGTTCATTATTAATCCTACAGGATGGTGTGGTTTGACCTTAGAGTTGGAGGACTCAGTCAAAGAAGGAGGAGGTGCTTGGTCGTCAAAGGCACTTGACATATATTAGGGAGCTTAGTTTACTACATGGTTCAATTGTTGTGTTGACTAAGTGGGTCGGTCAATGAAGGGGCTTGCTTATGCTTGGTGGAGTTGCTAATACTCAATAGTGGTTTCTTTGATGCTTAGTTTGGTCTTGTTTCTATGCTAACCGAGTTTTTTGTGGGCCGACTTGAGAATTTAACTCGGATTGTAGGTATTTAATGAGTGTTGCAATCAACTTGTGTCTTATGCATATATTTAATGTAAGGGTTATTATAATTTGTAATGGGTTAGGCTGACCTATGGCTTAGTTGGAATAAGTTGGGTTGTCTTGTGGAGTCTTAAGTGATTATTCATCTAGCTTGGAGAAGAGTATGTGGTAGAAGAGTGAAGTTTAAGAAGGGCTAGTAGCCAAGGATTGGGAAACAAGGAGATTGCTTGGTGGGCTTCCAAGCACAAGTTTAGATCTTCCTTGGAGGTTTCTACCAGAGTGTAGATATGGACTAGCTAGTGTTTGTGTTGGATTTTGAGGGATCTTGCAGAACTATTATTGTAATTTCTATTATATTTGGTTGTAATCAAGAAGGCCTTAAAACCTAACACATTATATGCAATCAATTATTTATGAATAAAGAGCTGCATTTGGTATCAAATCTTATATCTTGCATTGTCGTGTTTCCACTGTGTGGTTATTTGTTGGGGGCTAGGATATCTCCTTTAGGGATTGTCCTACCTTGCACTGTGTCAGATGGTATTAGAGTGATTGTTTTCTTGAGTGTGTAGATAGATCACCAAAGTTGAGGTAGCTTGTACTAGGACGTGGGGTGAAGATTATCTGATCAAAGGTTGGATCTGGTTGGTTTATGAAAATCTTGGAAGATGCATCCAAGAAGATTGGACCCTATGGAAATTGATGATCTTAGTGATGCTATGGAAGAAAGGATCTCAGAGAAGGTTAAAGCTGATTTTAGATCTAAAATGGAGGAGGTTAAATCCAACTTCAAATCTAAGATGACATTGATGAAGATTGATATGATTGCTAAAATCATAAGTGTTATAGGTGGTGTACCTTGACATGTGGGTATTGAAGATGGTTAAGAGGAGGTTGCTAAAGACTTTGAAGTTGCTGGATTGAGTGGTGAGGACATAAATGATCATGTGGAGAGACCTATGAGAAATAGGGTTGGTCAGTTTGCTAGTCTCAGATCTTAGTTAAAGCTGAAGCATAAGATGGAGGTTTCTAACTTTTTAGGCACTTTGACTCCAAAAGACTTGATTGATTGAATTGGTGAATTGTAAGACTACTTTGAGCTTGAGGATATTGAAGATTCACTTAGAGTAAGGTTGGTAAAAAATAAGTTGAAAGGACATGCTACTCTTTGGTGGAAAGAAATGTAAAGAGGTAGAGAGGAGGAAGGTGAAATGAAGATCACTAAATGGAGATTGATGGTGACTAAACTAAAGGCTAAGTCCATTATTGAAGATTATGAACTTGAGTTGTTTAAGAAGTTTAAGAATTTGAAGTAGAAAGATATGTCTATGAAAGATTATATAGAGTGCTAGGATTAACCTCTAACATAAATAATAGTTACAATGCAAATATAACCAATATCATAAAATAATAGATCACATAGAAGAGAACACAAGACACAAAGATTTAATGTGGTTCACTCAATCCCTGGGCTACATCCACCAACAACAAGTCCAATACCATTATTATCTAGTGACTACAATCTACAATCCCTTATAGCTCAATACCACCACAAGAAGCTACAATATCACCATACATTATGAAACCCTAACCCTAAACCTTTTTATACAAGCTTTTTCTACCTAAAAAATTTGGGCTAGAATAAGTCATCCAAAAGAAAAATAGTAGACAACAGCTTTTACAATATAAGGTAATTTTTGGCTCCAGGGGTGCTGCCCTAAAAACCTTCATGAGGGCGTTGCCCCTCGACCCACCTTGTACTGCCTAGGACCTCATCTTGGGGGCATGGCCCACAAACCCCCATAGATATAATTTGCAAAGAAATTGTGCATAATAAACCTTTGAGTCTAATTAGGCTCCACATCACAATATAGAGAATTTCTAAAAGTTGACTATTTAGTCTAGACACTAAGAGTTGTCTGAGAAAAAGATGGCTAGATATATTAATTGCTTGAGATTCAATATTAAAGATGAGGTTAGTATGTTGAATATCGCTTCAATTGAGGATTCTTATCAGTACGCTTTAAGAGCAGAAGAAAAGTTGAAGAGGAAGAATCAATTAGTTCTTAAAGGAAGGAGAATCATGACTAGTTGACAAAGGGTAAATCAAGTGCAAAATACAAACCAAAACCTGTTGATCAAAAGAGAAGGACATGTAGAGGTGTGTTTAATGGTACTTGCTATAAATGTAGTGAAGCATGACACATATGTTTTGAATGTCCTAGGAGAGTTTTTGTTGTGAATGGGCTTGAGAACCATAACAATCAACCTAAGCAAGGAGAGAATTTGCTAGTTCGGTGAGTACTAGTTGGTTAGAGGACACTGGATCTTTTTAGAGGACTAGCTTGTTCAAGACTTGTTGCAAGTCTAGCGGTAAAGTATGCAAGGAGATTTTGGATGGTGGTAGTACTGACAGCCTTATTGCTAAAGAAATGGTTCAAAATTTAGTTTGAGAAGAATGAGACATCCTTAGCCTTATAGAATTGGCTAGTTGCAAGCTGAGCATGCTTTGGAAGTAAGAGAACATTGTCTTGTTAATTTCCAAATTGAGTTTAAGGATTAAATGTTGTGTGATATTGTGGACACGAATAGTTGTCATTTATTGCTTGATAGACCTTTGCAATATGATTGCAGGGCTATGCATGCTTGTGTTAAGAATGCATTTACAATTGTAAAAGGTGGCAGGAAGTATTCCCTAATTCCTTTGTAGAATGAAGATCTTGGTAGAAGGAACTTGAGTATTGGTAGCCAAGTTGAGTTGGTAGATTTTGAGAGGGTTAGAGATCAGTGTAGAAGGAAGACTTATGGAACATTGAGGATGGATGTGAAGAAGTAGAAGAAGATCAAGGGAAAGAGTGTACAAGTCGAGGACTTGAAGGATATGTTTCTAAAGAAATTTTTTTGGGATTTATGTGCTAAATCCCAGAAGATGTTCTTCTAGCTATTAATAAAATATTTTTTTAACCTGGGGTGTCTAATGTAGGAGCATTCTTGGTTGGCTAGAAATCCTTTAGGATGGTGTGGTTTGACCTTGGAGTTAGAGGACTTTGTAAAAGGAGGAGGTGCTCAGTCTTCAAAGGCATTTGACATGCATTGGGAGCTTGGTGATGCTTGGTTGTAGTGTTGACCAAGTAGCTCAGTCATTGAAGGGACTTGATTGTTAAAGGAGGAACTCAACATATATTAGGGAGCTCAATTTACTACATGGTTTGGTTATTGTATTGATAAAATGGGCTAGTCAATGAAGGGGCTTGATTATGCTTGGTGGAGTTGTTGATACTTGCTAGTGGTTTCTTTGATGCTTGGTTTAGTCTTGGTTTTGTGTTAACTGACTTGTTCATTGGCTTAATTGAGCATTTAATTTGGGTTGTAGGTATTTAATGAGTGTTGCAACTGACTTGTGGCTTATGCATATATTTAATGTAAGGGTTATTTTAATTTAAATGGGTTAGGCTAACTTGTGACTTAGTTGGTATAACTACGGTTGTCATGTAGAGTCTTAAGTGATTATTCATCTAGCTTGGAGAAGAGGATGAGGTAGAAGAGAGAAATTTGAGAAGGGATAGTCACTGAGGGTTGGTAAACAAGGAGATTACTTGGTGGGCTTGCAAGCACAAGTTTAGATCTTCCTTGGAGGTTTCTATGAGAGTGTGGATCTAGACTAGCTAGTGTTTGGCTTGGATCTTGAGGGATCTTGCAGAACTTTTATTGTAGTTGCTATTGTACTTGGCCATAACTAAGAGGGCCTTGTAGTAAGACACATTGTATATAATAAGTTATTTATGAATAAATAGTTGCATTTGGTATCAGATCTTATATCTTTCATTGTTGTGTTTCCACTATGGTTATTTTCTAGGGGCTAGGACATCTCCTTTGGAGATTCTTTGCCTTACATTTCATCATATAAGCAAGAAGAGCATGAAGAGCCACAAACAAAAAGAAATACATAAAGATCTCATAAAAATTATAAGTGATATGAAGAGAAGCAAGGAGGAGAATATTAAAAATGATAACCACACACCAAAAGATCTTCATGATGAAAGATGTATGCTAACAAAAAGAAGAATCTAAATCTAGCTCATGAACAAGGAGGAAGATGAACAAGGATGCGTAGAAAAGAAGACACAAGTTGGGTTCACCAATAAATGTAGGGTAGAAAATGGAAGCAATACTACCATACATTTATGAAAGGGAAGACTAAGATCCACCCCTTTTAATTAGATTTGGATAAAGACCAAGAGAGGTATCAATCTGAATCTAATGGGAAAAAGATGAATTAATAACTTAGATCTATTTTCCTATCACCCCCACATTATGATGATTTATGTAAAAGGGTAAATGAAGTAGTTTTGAAGTGGAAAGTATGGAAATAGAGAGGATAAAATGATATACCTTGCAAAACAAAAACCTAAAAATATGTTGTCAGATGATGTTAAAAGCTACTATAACCTAAGATCTAGGATAAGTTTTGTGAGGAAGACAAAACTCATAAATCATTTGAAAATATTTCAGGGGTGAATTGGATCTTTAGGGGTGAAATAAGATTATTAGGGTGTAGTGTGCCCCTAATGATAGTGTGCAACACTAATTTTAATTTCACAATTCTATAGAAAGCCAAAAAGGGTATCTAGATTTGTAACCGGTTTGTCAATATGAGATCCAAATCTTGCAAAATAAGAGCTTATTTTTTTGTTGTTCGAGGGGGGGGGGGTGTCTCAGTCAAACCCTTGGTTAGGAATTAACTTTGAATTGAAATAATTGAAATAGAATGCTAGCAAGTAGTAGTGATAGATCTAATATAAATAAATGTAAATATATGAATGCACTCTTGAATTTGGAATGTAGTATCTAGCATAAACTCCTTCAATGGCTTGAATGCAGAAATTGTTGATATTCAATGGAGAGATAGATAGCTTAAATACCTTGGATACTTGAAGAACTTGAGAACTTGAATGCTTGAATGCTATAGTTCTTGATCTTGTGATTTTATGGATCGATGGATGTGAAATGGAGAAAATGGAAGGGTTTATATAGAGCTCAGTATTGATTAACTCTCATAGGCTGACCTTGTTGGAAATTTAATACAAGCTAGGTGAGTGGGGGGTGGGGGGATTAGGAAACACTTAAACTTCTTATACTAAACCAATTTGTTAAGTTGTCTAATCTACTTACATGCAAGAAACATAAAGTAGTAAAGTAACAACACCATAACACAATATTTGGTAACCCAAAAACCCTCCAAGTAGAAGGTAAAACTAGGGTGGGGATGCCACCCACAATGCTTCACTACTGTAGTAATAAAGTTGGCCTATTAAGGCTTACAAATGATCACTTCTAGTGATCTTAATTGGTTAAGAGAAATAAGGATCATTAGGTCCACCTTGTGAAAGGATTTATACAATATAGTTAAGTATGTACTTTGTGAGAAGTTTCTGCAAAGGACTGTTAGGTCCACTCGGTTAAAGGATTTGGGACTGATGCACTTGTTAGGATGAATCGGTAGATTGATCTCTTGAAATGTAACTTTGATTGTTGATGAAGATCCTTTGAAGTAAACTAATCACCTAATTGTGATAGATGAGTCTCTTTCTTTCCTTGGAATGCTTGTAGGCTTCAAACAATCTACTGTTCCATATTCGCTAATGTTCTTCAATTACAAATCTTATATTTCATATTTGGATAAAAAAATACTTCATACTTATATCCATCCAAATAATTTCTTCATAGGTTGGCTACAACATAACCATTTCCAAAAACAATTACCAAGTGAACTCAGTGCTATAACATAGGTCAAATGGTTTACTCAGGCGATACTGAAGACACTCGGGCAATATTGTCACCTTGGCTAACTCTGGCACTCAATTGATATTGGATGATTAGTTCATGCCGATCACTTGGTGGACATTTTTGACTCAATTCACACTATTCTTCTAGGTTAATTATCACCTTGGAAAAAAACTACTTTTTTGACTCAGTTCACATGAGAGCTTGGTAGACATTGTCAACTTGGTTGAAACTAAAAATTGGTGTGAACTATCAATTTGGTTGAAACAAAAACTCGGTTGACACTACTTACATCCTACACAATTAACTTTGTTTTCACTGTTCCTTTGTGAGATTGGTTAACACTGCAGACTAGAAACCCGATTACTATTGTCTTTCATTATGATTAAGTATTTTGGCACTGATTAACAATATGTCTTACAATGAGAATAACAATCCCCCCTTTGACATTAGTGAAAAAAACACTTATCATACACAAGATCTAAAAAAATTCTTCAGTCAAACTTCCCCTTTGAGTATGCTCTATTTTGTAACTTGGTTTGCACTAAAGATTCTGCAACTCAGTTTGAACTGAAAACTTTTTTTTTGGTTTTTCAAAATTATTTTTTTCCTGCTTTTTACATATCTTTCCTATTTTTTACATATTTCTCTTTACATGTATATAAGTATATATATTTAATTTCTCTAAATACTTCCCCCTTTGTATACCTTCTTTCCTCCTTGTTTTTGTGACAAATGCCAAAATATTTACAAGGTTATGCCAAAATGATAAAGCAAGTCATGGTGTACCTTTAAAATTACAAACAAAGTCTTGCCCAATTATCTTGTAGAACCTTTAAGATATGTAGATCAATCGAGAGCTCTACTAATAACTCAAGCATGTGATATACAACTGATAGATTTGTGTCTTTGACCAATGTCCTTACATGATAAATTGTCTTTTGCATGGTGTCCATGTGGGGAAGTATCATATTTTGTATATAAATCAATGTTGCTCTTATTGTGACCTCTTCCCTTAGCAATTCCATCTAAAGATTTGTCAAAAATATGGTTTTTGCAAAATGAATGAAACTGGATCTTAGATTGAGTGCCCACTGATTTGCACTATACTAATTCAAGTCCATGTCAACTTTGGCTAATTTCTCTTTTATTTCCTTGGTAAAGTTAGTGGAATCACTTAACTTTACAAATAAAGATACAACATTGTTTACAATAATTTCTAATGCATTAATTAAAGTAGATAGTTCTACTTGATTTATTTCTATCTTTTGTGCTATATTTTCTAGCATTTTATTCTCAAACTTCCTTTTAGCTTTCATAAGGAGTTTGTCTTGTCCATAAATGTCCTCATTAAATTCATGCACACTATCAATTAATTGACCAATGATAGGGACTTTATTATTTACCTCTATAGATAGAGCATATGCAAATATTTCTTTGATGTCTTCCAAGACTTTTCTCTATCTCTTTTAGCTCTTACCATTCATTGCTTTCCTCTTTTCTTCTATAGCTCTCCCAAAATGTCCATTTCCTCAGCAGATAGATTTGAATTGTCCCAATTTGGGATTACAATCTCCTCATCAAAATGAATGCTGTAAACTATCATCCCTTTTCCTTTTCTCTTACTCTTGATAGTTGAAGAAGGAATTATTTATTTGCCCTTATCAATTGAGTCCTTCTATGGTTGTGGCTCAGTTGACACTGTGGGAGCCTATTGCTCGATTACCTTTGGGATAGAGGTCAGTGAAAGTGTGAAAATCTTCATTGCACTACTTTTTTGAATTTTATTCAACTCAATGGATTGTTTCTCAAATGCTTCCTTAGGTGGAGTGGAGAGAAGTGATTTCATGACCTCTACAAATATCTTCTTAGCATCAAAATCCTCAATTATTTGAATCTCTAGAAGAGCTCCTTCTTCCTTGCCATAAAAAATGTTCTTCTACATCTTTTTTGTGGACTACACAACATCTTCTATACTATTTGAAAAAACTTGAAAAGTTTTAAATCTTCGAGTTTGATTTTGCAAGTTTCTTTCCAATGCTCTCTAGCCTCTTTTTCCCTCTCTTCAGAATTTTAGGGATCTAAATTTCAAGTGAGATTCTTGTTTTAGCTTCATCATATATCCAAAAATAAGTAGCCTTGGGATCCATTGGCTCATTGATGAGAGCCTCAAAAATGTCTCTTGTCTCATCAACATTTATCTCATATGTGAGAGGTTTTACCCATGCAATCCTAGGTCTAACGGCTTGAATATGAACTTTGTCATAGTCAACCAATAAGCATATATCTTGGTCATAATCATCTACCAAATTCTTAGGGATCCTAGTACTACATCCTTTCCTTTAAATTTTCAAAATATGCATTCATGATGCTTTGAAAGTTTTCACCCATCTCATTTATGAATTCATTAATTTGATATAGAACTAGGGTGTCTTTCTTCCAAGCAACATTTCCTTTTGAAGGAAATAATTTATGTACACAAAAGAACATATAGACTAAGAGTGACTTGAAATTACATGATTTTTTCTTGGAGGCCCAAATTCTCTCCATGTTCTTGCTTGATTGGGTGTGTTGAAGCTTGGCTAGGTCAAAACATAGATTCTTCTTGACAACCTTGTATGCCAAGTCTATTGCCTCACATGGTATGTTTTTTTCATGCCTTGAATTATGGATTTTTTGTGTAATGACATGGATTCCAAGCTTTATTTCCTTGTCAGTCACATTTTTCAACTTCATGCCTCTACCATCTCATTCATCTAGGGTTAGCTTTGTTAGTTCTGCCTGACCTAGGGTTTTAGTAGCCTTAGATTTCTTTGTCATTAGATACCCTATTATATTGTGAATCATCTTATTCATGATGAGATAGGCCTGTTCCATCTAGAATGACATATTGTGGATTCGACTTAGTATAAGCCTGATCTATTTGACTCAAAAGTTCCTCAACATGTGGATGATGTGGGTCAAACCCTTGACCTCAAGATGTTTGTGCTCTAGCTTCAACACATCATTATCACACAATGTACCATATACTTAATCTAGCTCAAGATTCACCAGTTCATTGAATAGAGAAATGATAAAATGACTTGATATCATGAATGAGAAGTACCTTTGGAGGAATTGATGAGTGAGATCCTTGAGGATCCTTCTCCTTAACAATTTCTAGATAAAGATGGAATTTTTGAGGAATACAATCAAAACTTTTTACCAACATTTTTGAGCCCTTATTGACCTTTGAATTGAAAGATGCTTCCATAATACTTGGTTGATGAAGGATCTTGAAGTTTTTGTCTTTGCTAGAGAATTTCCTTCAACAAACTTGTGCCTAATCACTTTGGGGGTTTGAGGAATGTGACACTCTTTATAAAACTCTGAATTCGCAATGAAAATGAAATTGTGATTTCTCCTTTTATCTATTTTTTGATGTTAGTTATTCATTTAATACTTTGTACCTAGATAGGTAGAAGAAGCTCAGTTTTTCTTTAACCATTGAATGCTCAGCTATCACTAACTAGCCATTCTTGGTTGGGTCAGTGGCTTGGTCGAGTCTATCCATGCTTGGTTAGGTGTAAGGAGTGACTTGGTTTGGTCTAACATATTGATTGGGCCAGACGAGTGACTTAGTTAGGACTAACAAATTGATTTAGTTTGAGACTTTACTTTTGTCCAAATGTATCTAATATACTAATTTGGACTATCTTGCTTGGATGACTAGAGATAATATATAATATGAGTTTTGTGATAGCTCTAGTGGTCTCCTTTCTTGTTCAAGTAGAGATAATTGAATCACCCAATCCATTATCTTGGGTGTTAATAACCTCATTATTTTCACTTGAATTCTTTGGAAATTGTTGCTTGATTTAAGTCCTAATCTTGTTAGCCTTTGATTTATTTTCATCTTCACATTTACCTCTATTTATACAATTCTTTGCATACATAACATATTTCGGTAGGATTTCTTTTTCTAAGGTGAGTCTTCATGCAATTTTCTCCAATGCACCCAAATTCTTCATACAAATAAGATATGTACTAGGTGTTGTAGCCCCAACCAAAGATTAGCAAGTTGTTCAGTAGGATTCCAATTCTTGGTTATGCACTCTAAATATTTATGACCTTGTTTGTTGCATGTAAAACATTTTCCTTCAAACTTGGTTTTCTCTATGCATTCACTTTCTCTATGTCCAAGTTTGTTACAACTAAAACATTTGCCATTAAATTTTGATTTTCCATTGCTTCAACATCTATTTGAAGTATGCCATGTTTTTCCACAATGATTGCATGTAGGTCTTTTATTTTTTTGAGATCCTTGTTGTGATAAATCTCGTTGTTTAGTGTAGTCCAATCCTACTTTCCCTTTATGTCTATTCTGAGATATTTCAGCTAACTAATCCATGCTTGTTTGTAATCTCATCATTCTTTCATTGGTTTCTCTTTCTTCTCTAAGATCATTCTCGAGTCTTTCATTTTCTATCCTTAGATTGATAACTTCTTCGATTTGCATTATTCAACTGATTTTCCATATCTTCCTGATGTAGTGAAAGTAGGTGGATTTCATTGTCCTTTTCTTCTATCCTAGTGTTGAGTAGTCTTTTGTCATCTTTTGCTATATTTTTTTCATTTTTAGCTTGGTTCTTTTGTTACATGACTTCACATATTTTGAATGAATGAATCTCCTATTCTCTTTTCAATTTTCTGACTTCTTCTTGAAGAATAAGGTTTCTTCTGAGTAGATCTTCTATAGCCACATCTTCTTCATCTAAACTTCTCTCTTTGAAAATATCTTCAATTCTTTCTTCTATGTAGAGATTGTCATTCATATGTTCTGCTAATTCTTTTCTTCTTTTTAGAGATTAAGAGAGTTTTTCCTTCAATTTCTTGATTTGTTCCATGGCTACATGTAGATCCAAAATTTCATTTTGAATGGCTTTCTCTAGCTTGTACACTTTCATTGTCTCTGATCTTTGTTCTTAAGCTGCTAAAATTTTGATATTAGAACCTTTCTCTGATAAAAATTGTTGGACATGTAATGCAAGATAAGTAACTATGAGGGGGTGGGGGGTGAATCAAGAAACACTTAAACTTATTTTACTAAACCACTTTTTTAAGTTGTCTAATCTACTTGCATGCAATAAACATAAAATAGTAAAGTAACAACACCATAACACAATATTTGTTAACCCAAAAACCCTCCAAGTAGAACCTAAAATTGGGGTGGGGATGACACCCATAATGCTTCATTACTGCAATAATAAAGTTGGCCTGTTAAGGCTTACAAATGATCACCTCTGGTGATCTTACTTGGTTAAGAGCAGTAAGGATTGCTAGGTCTATTATAATATATATTCCACCAATACAACTGAGGGGAGAGGGTGAATAAGTTATCCAACTGATATCACAATTATCAACCTTATTAAACTTTAACCATATGAGTAATATAATCAGAAACCATAATAAGATACTTATGCACAACACCACCATATATGTTAACTAAGGAAACCCTCGATCAGAGGGAAAACCTCAGTGAGGATGGTGCCCACAAGATACTGTACTAATTTAAATATTCCTTGTTAGAGAATGAAACATGTGAGGAGTCTATAACAACATTCAGTACATATCAGTCCCTATTAGGGGGCTTTGAATCTCTATTAGGAGATTCCAACCCTATTAGGAGTTGTGCCAACCCTATTAGGAATTGTAGAAGACAAAATGGACCCACTTTGAAAATAGCTTCAAGGGTAAGACCATTGAACCCACTATCCATATGATCTCTATATTATTCCTTGTAGAATAGTACTGCTCCTTTCTCTTTCTCTATCTTGTCAACTAGACTTCTACTCCTTTTGATCTTGTAACTAGATCACAAATCTCACATCCAATAATCCCTTGGATTAGTTACTCGCATTCACCAAACACTCTATTCCTTTTCACACTTCACATTCAATGTGATGATTACTTCACATTAAAAATAAGGAAAACAGCTTTCCTTTATACTGTATCTTCAAAATAATTCCTTGAGTCGGCCTTGAGGCTTTCCCAATTAAGTATTATGAGATAATTAATTAATTCATAATTACAATAGCACTATTGAATCAAAATCTATACAAATTCTCACATGTGCAACACAAGGGCTTGCACATTTTCTTACATCATCATCAAACTATCTTATGTCACTACTTGACTGCACATCTCCATATTATATATATGTTAGAAGATATAATACAAACATTAGAAACTACTTATTAGGTACTCTGTCTCTAGACTGCTCTCTATAAATCAGACATATCTTCCATACATATTTGACTTAGATACTTTGTATTGAACCTTAACATCAAGAAAAAACATAGAACATGTCCATGAAAGTGCATCACTAGATAATCAAAACATTGTCTATACAACTAAGATCTTTGTTTGCTACTCTGTCGGTCTTCACAAACTTACTGCTATGTTGACATCATTGACCAACACAATCATGAATGCAACATGTCAATACTCTCCAATGCTTATGATACTCCCCCAAAGGAATATCATCAACATTCATGATAACAATCTCCCCCTTTGACATTGATAGCAACATAGATGAAAAATATCTAAGTTACAAGAATACCAAATAGTACTTTGTTGTTTCTGTTGCTATTCTTATCTTTTCAAATCCTCTTCATCAATCAAATATAAAAACCTCTAGAAAACATTTCTATTCTACATCTTCTTAGGATTGGAAACAATTGTTCATATTAAACAAATTACCATACATCAAAGTTCTTCATGGTGTGTATCTCCCCCATAGAGATATTTCTCCTTCTTACTTACATGAATCTTTCTAAATCTCCTTAATAACCATCTCTTCCAATTCATGTGCATAACTCCTTCATTTATACTTAGGAGATGTTTTTCATGCATTCTCTTCCCCATTGACATCAATGGAAACAACTTCATTATGCCAATTTATTGCTTCAATTTATAATCAGATTAAGTGTCCAAAGACATTATTCAATACAAAATAACAAGAGTCTTCAATGAATTAGCTCATCACAAATACTCCCCCATACAAGAAACACCAACATTTAGTCCAGTCTAACAATAGTTCTTTGTGCAACTAGACATATGCATTCTCTGCATCATATACTCAGAAGTAGGCAGGGGCATAACCCCAAGTATACCTCTCAAGTACTCAAATGTATCTTTAGGTAAGGGTTTTGTAAAGATATCTACAGTCTAATATTTAGTACTCACATATTCCAATCTAATCTCTTTTTATGTTGCCTTCTCTCTCAAGACATGATACTTAATAGATATATATATAGTCTTAGAATGCAACACATGATTTTTAGACATATTAATGTACTTGTGTTATCATAGTATATGATAATAGGTTGTGCAAACTGAATCCCAATATCTTTTAGCATCTATTTCATCCCCATAACTTGATTACAATTATTTGTTGCTGCCACATACTCTGCCTTAGCTATATACTGTGAAATGCAATCTTGTTTCTTTCTCAACCAAGAAACCAATCTTCCTCCAAGAAAAACTTCTTCACCACTGGTGTTCTTTCTATCATCTATATTGCTTGCCCAATGCAAATTAGTATATGCACATATAGTGAAATAACTTAATCTATTATACCATATTCCATAATTAGATGTTCCTTTAAAAGATCTAAATATCATCTTTACTACTGCATAATGATACTCCTTAGGATTAGCTTGAAACCTAGCTATAATCCCAACTGCATTTGATATATCTAGTTTGGTGTGAGTTAGATACTACAAATCTCCAATCATGGATCTATACCTCTTCTACTCAACTATAGGTATCTCATCCTTACTAGATAACTTGTGACCAATTCTCATAGGTGTACCAACAAGCTTACAAATTTCCAATCCAAATCTCTTCAACAAATCTTTCAAGTACTTACCTTGTGAAATGAAAATACCATCACTATTCTGCACAATTTGCAACCCTAAGAAAAACTTCATTTATCCTATCATACTCATCTCAATTCATTTTACGTTTCTCAACAAACTTATCACTTGCTTCATCATTACCTCTAAATATTATGTCATCAACAAATATTACTATTATCAGCAAACCATTCTCAATTTCTCTCAAATACAAGTTACTATATGTCATACCTTTAACAAGTCCAAGTTTTGTTAAATACTTATCCAAACTTGCGTACCAAGTTCTATGTGCTTTCTTTAGTCTATATAGAGATTTATTCAGTTTGCATACCATATCTTTGTCTTCTATTGGAGGGAAACCTTCAAGCTACTCAATGTATACCTCTTCTTCAAGTTCTCCATTCAAGAAAGTTGACTTAATATCCATCTAATATACTTTGAACTTCTTATTCACTGCATAAGCCAAGAACATTCTTACTACTTCCATTTGGGCTACAGGGGCATATGTCTTCTCATAGTCTATTCCTTCTTGCTATGAATTTATTTTGCATACAAGTCTAACCTTGTTTCTTACAACTTCATCTTGTTCATTCATCTTGTTTTTGAATACCCATTTGGTTCCTATAAAATTATTGTCTGTGGGTCTAGGAACTAATCCCATGTTTTATTCTTCACAATCTGATCCAATTCTTCCTTTATTTCTTGAATCTAATGATCATCTTCACATGTTTCATCTATACTCTTAGATTCAACTTGAGAAATTAAACATAATTCCTCATTTACTCTATTTCTTGTCATCACACCTTTGTCTTTTCTTCCAATTATCTTCTCTAGAGGATGATTCTTTATCATATTTCTATTAGAGGTAGGATTTTCTATCTCAAATCTTATCCCATCTCTTGGTTCAAATCTCTATTCTCCTCTTTTCTCAATAGTTTGTACAACATTCTGCAGATCATTTTTAGTCTCGAAGAATTTTTTTTACATTCTATCTATTAGTCTCTGGATTATAATCATCAATAATAGTTACCAGAGCTAACTCTTCTTTCACCACCTCTTCCTTAACCAATTCAAGCTAATTATCTTCATCAGAAAGTGAACTCTTTCTAGATTTTTGTACTCTCCTAGGACATCTTGATGAAAAATGACCAAGCTCTTTACATGTCCAACAAATGAAAATTTTCATACCTTTTCTCTTTTCATAAGTAGATCAATTCCTTATTTGATCTTCATGTCTTCTTTAGATAAGAATTTTCCTTTACTTGTACTTCAATTCTTTTGTATGGAACAAAAGGATTCTAGATTAGGAAACTCAATATTTAGATCTTTACACATATCTAATAACTCACCAAGAATATCCATCTTCTATGTGTCAACATTTCCTCTATCTAACTTAGGACTATCTTTTCTGAAAAGATTTGCCATAGATCTCCTAAAGCTATTAAGCTTTTCCTTTAAGGACTTGATGCTCATACTAATTATAAGAATACATAGCCCACTAAAATAAATAGGGGGAGTGAATAAGTTATCTAACTAATATCACAATTATCAACCTTATTAAAATTTAACCATATGAGCAATCTAATCAGAAACCACAATAAGATAGTCACACACAATAACACCAAATATGTTGACTAGGGAAACCCTTGATCAGAGGGAAAACCCTAGTGGGTATGGTACTCACAAGATGATATACTAATATAAATATTTCATGTTAGAGGATGGACCCTGTTAGGAGTCTATAAAAATATTCAGTACATATCGGTCCTTATTAGAAGACTTTGAATCCTTGTTAGGAGATTCCAACCCTGTTAGGAGTTGTAGAAGACAAATGGACCCACTATCCAAATAGCTTTAGGGGAAAGACCAATGAACCCACTATCTAAATGCTCTCTGTATTATTCCTTACATAATAGTATAAATGAATAGTAATCATCCTTTCTCTTTCTCTATCCTATCCACTAGACTTATGCTCCTTCTAATCTTGTAACCAAATATAAATCTTGCATCCAATAATCCCTTGGATTAGTTACTCGCATTATCTTAACACTCTGCTTTTTTTTGCACTTCACATTCAATACGATGATTACTTTACATTAGAAATGAGGAAAATATATTTCCTTTATGCCATTTCTTCAAAATAATTCCTTGAGTCATCCTTGAGGCTTTCCCAATTAATTATAATAAGATAATTAATTAACTCATAATTACAATAGCACTGTCAGCTCACAATCTATACAACTTCTCACATGTGTGACACTAGGGCTTGCATATTTATTTACATCATCATCAAACTATCTTATGTCAATGGCTAGCTGTGCATCTCTAGATTATATATATGTTAGAAGATATAATACAAACATCAAAAATTGTATCTCAAGTACTCTGTCTCTATACTTCTCTCTATAAATTAGGCATATTTTTTGTACATATTTGACTTAGATACTACGCATTGGACCTTAACATCAGGACATAGTATAGAACATGTTCATGAATGCACATCACCAAACAATCAAAATATTGTCTGTACAACTAAGATCTATGTCTGCTAGTATGTTAGTCTTCACATAATTAATACCATGTTGATATCAATGAGAGACACAATCATGAATGCAATATGTCAATACTCTCCAATGCTTAGGATACTCCCCCAAAGGAATATCATCAAAATTCATGCTAACAAGGTCCACCTTGTGAAAGGATTTATATAATGTAGTTAAGTATGTACTCTATTAAGAGTTTCTACAAAGGATTATTAGGTCCACCCAGTTAAAGGATTTGGGACTAATGTACCTATTAGGATGAATTAGTGTGATCTCTTGAAATGCAACTCTGATTACCGATGATGATCCTTTGTAGTAAACTAATCACCTGACTATGAAAGATAGGTCTCATCCTTTGCTTGGAATGCTTGTAGCCTTCAAACAACCTGCTCTTCCATATTCACTAATGTTCTTCAATTACAAAACTTATAATTTCATATTTGGATAAAATAAATTCTTCATACTTATATCCATCCAAATAATTTCTTCATAGGTTAGCTAAAACATAACCATTTCCAAAAATAATTATGAAGTCAACTCAGTGATGTAACACAGGTCTAATGGCTTACTTGGGTGATACTTATGACACTTGGGCAACATTGTCACCTTGGCTAACTCTAGCACTCAGCTGATACCAGATGCTCGATTCATGTTGATCACTTGGTAGACACTATTGACTTAGTTCACACTATTCTGCCAGCTTAATTATCACCTTGGAAAAAAACTACTTTTCTAACTCGGTTCACACTAGAGCTTGGTAGATACTGTCGATTGACACTATAACTCATTGTAAACTGTTAACTTGGTTGACAAAACAACTCAGTTGACACTACTATGTCCTCCACATTTAACTTTGTTTGCATGGTTCATTTGTGAGCTTGGTTAACACTGTAGATTGGAAACTCAGTTACAACCACCTTTCATATGATTAAGTATTTTGATAGTAATTGACAATATATCTTGAAATGAGATTAACATACCTACCTAGAAATTAATACCCTGAACATTCCCAAACATGAGACCCAAAGAGGAGACACACAAATATAAATCATTAGGCATACACTACACCCCTAATTGGCTCATTAGGGGTAAACTACACCCCTGATTGGCTCATAAGGGGTGGACTATGTTAGTCTAATTTTTTGCAAGTTACAATTTCCCCAATCTAGGTAAAAAATTAGAATTGAATCCATTAATGGTGAATAAGGTTTCTGGTCTTTGGTCCTCCAAATTTGTTAGCCTTTGAAATTTTTTATGAAACCCTAGGTCTCATTCCTTTTAAAATTTTTGTAAGCGAAAACTTTTAAATTTTTTGCAAATATTCCTTGAAAAGTTCAAATCTTTCATGCCCCCGTATGACCTTTTCCCTCTTAATGTATAGCATTCGATCAACACAAGATAAATGATAGTCGCATTGTTGCTATCAAAAGATGCAAGTATGCTACCCTATGTGACCTAAAAACTGCCACAAATTTGAAGGGCGGTGCCATAAAATGGAGCTGCGACGATCAGAGATTGTATTGTTTCAGAAGTATTTGATCACGTTTTTCATGTCAAACTTGTCTGAATCGAAAAAGGGATTAGAACAATGAAGTACAAAAGGCATCATCAAAAATCAAAGTTTTCTAATTGGTCATTATGTCACTATAGGGAAATTTGTGCACTTTTTTGTTAGCGACATGGTGCCTTCATAGAAAATATAGAGGATAAGTCACTTTTAAGTTTTTCAGTGGCTATAAGCTTCCCAAGTGGCATGGTGGATGTGCGATTTTATTATTCTGATAGAAGCATTCATTTGAGTGATTATGACTTGACTTTCCTTTATCTTTCTAGCACCAAGTTTTGATAAGACACTGGAGGCTGTTGTGTCACTGTCAAGAAATTTGTGATCTTTGCCATTAGTGACATAGCACCTTGATGGAAAGTAATAATGCGGCAACATTTTTAGAAGGTGGGTCCTAGACACATGCTCCATCAAATATCAATTATATAGTTTTTGGGACACATTGGCATCTAGTGGGATACATGTATGCACTAAAAAAAGTGAAGGCACTGAAGGTCACTGTGTCGCTATCGTGAAAAATATGCATCTCGCCGTTAGTGACATAGCGCCCAACTGAGAAATGAACACATGATGGGACCCAAGCAATCTAGCAATGTGACTAGGATTAAAGTATGGATTTATATCCCAACTGTACAAGGTTTTCTCATGTCATCAATAACGTAGACCCATGCCCCATTCATAAATCATATGAAAGATTCTGATCGTCAGATTGATCTCAAATCTACAGATGTCGCTACATCGCTATGAAAATATGTGAACCTTTTACTCTATGCGACATAGAGACTAGGGTACCCACCACATCTTATGTAATTCATGTAGTTTCCATGCCCTCAGATCAATTTCAAATCTTCGACTATCGCTATCTCACTATGATGAGTTGCTTGAAGGTTATGTATAGTGACATATCAACTAAGGGCCCACCATATTTCTCTTAAGTAATGCATCAAATGTCCTCCACATGATCAAATTAGAATCAATGGTTGTTGCTACTTCACTATAGCAATGCTCGCTTTTTATGAATGGTGAGGTAGCGACTCAATGACACATGTCCCTAGTCATCAATGGGTCCAGATTGAAATGCCAAAAAATGAAGGAACTATACACATGGTGAAATCTCATTGGGTTGACTACCAACTTGTCAAGTGGAACATGAAGTCATCTTTTCTTGTATCCCTGGATCGTAGGATTTTTTGAAAATCAACGGTGTAAATTTGAACATAGAAGGTGGTGCCACTCTGTGCATTTATGAGGAATGAAAGCTTCACATGCAAAAGAAAAATAGAGTATAATATAGAAGATTTTCTCAGTTCCATCTCATGTGAACAAAGATTTCAAGACTTTTCCTGAGCAGAAGCCATTACTGAGAAGGTTGTGTTGAGCTTGACAAGAGTGTAAAGTAGAATTCCATTGTTCACAAAGATATTGCATGATTACAGAAAGGAACGATCAAAGACTCAAGTAAGTAATTATACTATAATCTCTATAGTGTCTCAATTTTGCAAATTACAATAAAAGATGCCTCCAAAGAAGGTGTTTTCTAGTTAGGAGAATTATTTGGATAGGAATGTCCATGATGATTTGCTTGAGCTGCTCCCTAATTCTACTATTGAAATTGTGCAAGTTAAAAAGCTTACTTTGTTAAACCCTAGGTCAAGAATAGTAGATGGATTATATGACAAGGGTAATTGGGTCCGGGATGCTAATACCTCTAAAACTAGTTTGGATTTGTTTAAGAAATGGTTTTTAGAGAGGAACCTTTTTGCCCCACATGCCAATATTTAGAATTTTGATTTAGGAAAATTGGTGGTTCGTAGTATTTTTATGGATTATGATATTATTGAAGCAATGGCAAAGAATTATGACCAAGCCATTAGAGTAGTGAGAAGAACTGATGGTGAAGTCCTAATTACAGTCAACCCAGATGAAATTAGGGAAGTTTTTGGTTTAGGGCCTCTCACTAATTATCATGTGCCCATTGATTTGAAAGGGTTAGAAAATAAATACATGTCCAAGAAGGATGCCATTAGACAAGGTGCATTGAAGGCACATATAGGTAAAATTAGAACTCTACCAGTGATAACAACAGCTTACAGGGAATCTTTTAAAAGGGCATACTTTAATACCAGGGCTGTGGATATATATAGGAACCTATGCAAAGTTTTTGGGAGAGATGAAGAGGAGTTTATGCCTGTGGATTTTATGTATATGGTTACTTAGATTTCATCTTTTGGTGTGGACATAATTTTTGATTTTGCTTCTTACTTAGTTGAGGAAATTCATAGTGGATTAATTGGGTTTGCTAAGGGCAACGTGGAATTTTTTTTTGGCCATTATTCTTTGTTAATGCACATGTTTTTATTTAAGGGAGCCACATATTTTGGTAAAAAAATGGAGTTAAACATAGAAGAAAATGGAGAAGCACTACTAGTCCAATTATGGAGTGTAGATATGACTTGGGATGTAGAGAATGCTAGCTTTGTAAGGTTTGACAGGTATTTTGCTTCCAAGCTGAGATGCCTCTTATTGAGTGACAATCCTAGAATCCCTAGGGCACTAATGGGTCTCATTAGACCTATGGAAAATTCTAGTGGTTTGAATGTTTCACATAATTGGGAGATATCATCCCATACTCTAATTCTACTGTATTTAGAATTTATGGTTTTAAAAGAACCCCTCATGTACTACCTTACCAAGTGCCCTTGAAGGTAGGAGTAGCTAAATTTTTGTGGTAGTTGGGAGGAGTAGAGGAAACAAATTTTTTGAAAAGATCAAGAGGGTCAATATTCCCCACTTGTACAGTGGCCCATCATTCTGTAATAAAAAAAGGGGGTTGTCTTTCTTTGAACAAAATTTTGGATCCTTACAAGATGGCTATTTCTCACCCTCATTTTTTTGATTCTAAGGGATTTTATCATTTGGCTCTAAGACATAGAATTAAGCTTGGAAAAATTGAGCATGAATTCTATTTTCCTGAAGACATAATAAGGAATGAGTACTCCTTGCAAGAGCAAGAGACTAGAAAGGAAAAGTGGAGAGTCTTCTCTAAAGTTTTGGATTTCATTCATTGTTTTGATGCAGATTATAGTCCTTTGGACAATGCAGTTACAAATACAGATAAAATAAATAAACTTATGAATACTTTTCCTAAAATAATGGAGACAATGAATGAAAAGAAGCAATTCTTTATTAGATTTTACCCAGATAAGGCCGATGAAGTAATGAGAAGATTGGGTTTTACTCCCAATATAGGGGCAGGTTAATTAACTATCTAGATAAGGCTAGGGTATACTGTTATTCAGAATAAAAGGACCATCGTGGACAAATGAAAACAAATAATTGAGTCCACTAGTGATGTCTTGGAAGAGAGGCCTTCTGAACCCTCCCTAAAAAGGAAAAAAATAATAAGGAAAGAGGATCCTCATGTTGAGGAATACTCACCCTCATAGATCCCTATGAGAATTGAAGATGAATAGCTCACTGAAGAGAAAATTGAACAATTAGGATCACAAGGGGAGTTTTTGTTACACAATTAGAAATAGATGAAGGAGAACCCTAGGAGCCTCCTATGCCAAGTTTTGAGTTGACATTTGCAGATTATAGAGAAAGGGAATTAGACCTTGTACTACAACAAGCAAGTCAACCATTTTCATCAGATGATAATTTTGTTAAATCTAGGGCTTTCTGCCAATTTGCGTGGAGAGCTAACATGAGCAAATTTGAAGAAAGATGCAACAAGTTGAGGGCAAAGCATCCTAAACTAGAGGAGGCATCCCTACAAAATCAAATAAAGGAACAAATGATTCAAGAGTTCCAGAACATAACCCCTGAAGAGGGTAGGTAGATGGTCAAGGCCTCAAACATTTCATTGTTACCTAATTGGGATATTGTAGATGCATTAATTTTGAATTCTATTTCAAATAAGTTGGATTTCCAAGATCCAAATAAGAAGGAATTCATAGGTGCTACATTTAGTGAAGACTAAGCTACTCTAGTTATATGGTCTTTAAGGAAGGGGTCAAGAGCCACCTCATCACAACTAGATGATTCTAGTTTGATGAGAAATATAGCTGTAAGAAGATTGGCTGATACCTCTCATGTGCAGGCTACACACTGGAATGTAGATTCATCTCAATTTGTTTTGGCCACTACTAGAAAGGAAGAAAGGGCCATGTTTGAATTGCAAAGTAAATATGAAAGTGTCCTAGAGGCTTACAATAAGGAAGTTCAAAAGAGGATCGAACTTGAGAATAAGGTAATGGAGAGATCTACAAGACCAAGAATAACATATCCCCATCCCCCAGTGGAGCCATTTAAATTCACTCCTCTTATAAAGATGCTAGATACCCCACAAAGGCCTCAACATTATACAACAAAAGATTTTGAGAAAGAAAAAAGTAAACTTTGGGCATTACATATGGAGATGGAAGTGCAATATGAGGATAAACTTAGGAAGGCTCTAATGTACTTGGTAGATAAAATTGAATGGCCCCTATTTTATGACCAGTTGGAAAAAGTAATAAGTGTAGACACCTAAATTTGATTACACTATTTTGGTAATCCTATTTAGTTATCTAAAAAGGGCATTATTAATTAAATTTCTATTTAATTAATCCTTTGTCATCCCCTAGTTGATTAATTTAATTAATCATCTATAGTCCTAATTGATAAATCAAATAATCTATTATTTATCAATTAAATCCTATTCTTCTATCTAATTCCAAAAATCCCCATTTATTAAATAAATCTATTTGACAAATGAAATCCTCAAATTCAAAAACCCCTAACCTATCTCTAATCCTCCATTTAGCCTAATTCCAATGACAAGTCTAGGTATTGGAACAAAAACAAGCATGTTGCAACAGATGGGGTTACTGACACAAGACATGTGAATATCGTTGGTCCTTCTCAAAACCAGTCTAACCCACCATATCAAACAAACAACCAACAAGCTACCAATTACCAACAACGAAATAACCAAAGCTATCAAAACTACAATACAAGACCCAACTTTCAAGGGTCTAACAATCAAGCTAATGCCATTAATGTAGCTGCAGGGCAAAAGCCCAGATTCCAACCTGCACCTAGAAACTATACACCCCTTGGTGAGCCATTGGATGTTATTTTTGAGAAATTGGCTAAGGAAAACCTCATCAAATTTCCTCCTACCCAGCAAATTAATCCAAGCCAATCCAAAGCTGCATGGTACAAGGACAATGAGTATTGCAAGTTCCATAGGGTAAACGGTCACACCACCCTCAGATGCATGAAACTAAAAGACTATGTGCAAGACCTCATTGATCGGAAGGAAATCACTGTTGGTGCCCAAACCTCTCCCAATGCAGGCTTACAGATTTATCAAAATGCTTTTCCTCCACACAACAACCAAAATCTTGGAAAAGCACCTATCCAAAACAACACCAACAACCGCCAGCCAAACCAACAGCATGGGAAGAAAAATGACCACACTTCATCCTATATAGACTATGGTAGCCTTATAGGTTGTATATCTAAGAAAGAGCCTTCTGTCAATGTTATCAATATCTGAGGACCAGACAATGAGTGTGCGGTCACCACTCGAAGAGCGCGATTTAACATCGCAAGCCCACTAGTTTCATCAACGCCATCAGCTCCATCAAAAAGCCGGTACAATATCTTGGAACACCTTGGGAACATGCCAGCCCAAATATCCATTTTAGACCTTCTCCGCACTAGTCCTGTGTACAAAGACATCCTTGACAGTGCTCTCATAGAATCTCGTGTCCCTTCTAATATCAATGCTATTGATTTTCGTAATCTTGTTGGACACCTTTCATCCTCATGTGCCCTATCTTTCAAACCCACCGACATACCCACGGTTGAGCCAGATCACACCCTTCCGCTTCGCATAGCCATCATGGTATCCAATTTTTACGTGAAAAGAGTAATGATAGATAATGGATCAGCCTTGAACATTTGCACCCTAAAATTCATAAAACAAGCTGGGTATACTGAGGCAGATATGATCAGTGAGGTTATCACCATCAAAGCTTATGACAACTTGGAAAGAACCACAGAAGGGACTATTTTGCTACCAATCAAGGTTGGGCCAATCATTCAAGAGACAGTTTGCCATGTTGTTGATCTAAACCTACCATTTAACATCCTCCTCGGTCGCCCATGGATTCATGCTATGAAGGCCGTTCCATCCACCTACCATCAGTGCATCAAATTTTTGTATCAAGGCACTGAGGTAACCATCCATGCCGATCCAGAATCCTTTGCTTACTGCAATGCGGTTGAAGCTTCATATACAAACCATTGCCCTGGAATAGACATCGGCACAGCCATCGCTAGCTCATCCCACACTTGTAATGATGCAGAAACCATCCTTGTCTCCACCCTATCTACTGTAAAGATCAACAACAAAGGATGTGGAGAATATAGTCTATCAGATGCATTTGCTGTCGGAGCAATCCCACTTGATCCACATACCCATGGACGGCCAACATATCACAAAGCTAAGGAGATTCCACCTCCTCGATACAAACAGTTTGGCCCAACCACCTTTGTGTCCTCAAAAACCCCTCTTCATGAGGAGCTCACTCCAGATATCAACAATTGGCTACATAAGGATGCACCTCCAAGAAATCAAGCACACCTTGATCACTTCAGCCAGAAGTATCCCCAACAACATAAGCTCGTCACTGAAAAATGGAACTATCAAGGAGGTGGACTAGGACCAGAATAAAGGGGCATGCAATGTCCCATCGAAGCACATGATTGGGAAATAAAGTCAGGTCTTGGCTTTGGCATACCCACAATTGGGGGCACCAACGAGAATGGTCACGCTTTTTCGAACATCCACCGTGACCTTGTCAAAATCGAAGACATTCTTGAGGAATTTGAAAAGAGAGCCTACGATGATATCCCAGACCAAATCTTCCTAGGAGACACTATTCTCTGAGAACTATCCATCCATCTCATTGACCTACCACTTGCTCATCCACAACTCATAGATTGGGACCAACCAAGTGTCATACATATTGATGAGTTCGCATCAGATGAAGCGCTTCTAAGATTCATGGGAGCTGAAACTCCTCATAAGAAGACAAAGCCAGATTCTGCCTACATCTACAAGCTAGATCCCAAGGGGTATTTTGGAGAAAATCCCCAACCTAGTTTCGATACACCCAAAACTGGAACTAAGGTAAATCTGGGACTAGCTAAGGCAGCGAAGAGAACCCCTCAACAAGATAATCCAGAGCCACAAGCAGAACATGAGGATTTAGTATTGCCTCCTCAAGATAATCGACCAGAGGTGTCTTCTATTCTAATAGAGGATACTAGAGAAGTCAACATTGGTTCTTCAGAGATCCCTAGAATTGTTCACATTGCTGCATCCCTATCACAAGACCAAGCTGACCTCCTCTTTGAGGTTTTACGAGAGAACATTGGCCGATTTGCATGGTCATATCAGGACATGCCAGGACTTGATCGAAAGCTTGTAGTTCATCATCTTGCAGTCGATCCAAAGATCAAGCCCGTTAGACAAAAGCTTAGGAAAATGCACCCCAAGGTGGCATTACTTGTCAAAGCTGAACTAGAAAGAATGTTAGCTGCTAAGGTTATCTGACCTATCGACTACTCATAATGGATCTCCAACATGGTCCCTGTCACTAAGCCTTCCGGTGACATTAGAATCTATACTAATTTTAGAGATCTTAACAAAGCTTGTCCAAAGGATGATTTTCCCTTGCCCAATATAGATATGATTGTAGATCTTACAGTTGGACATGAAATCCTGTCCCTTATGGATGGATTTTCTGGGTATAATCAGATCAAGATTGCAGAAGAGGATAACATAAGACAACATTCACTACCCCCTGGGGAACCTTTTGCTACACCATGATGCCTTTTGGCCTAAAGAATGCTGGGGCTACCTATCAAAGAGCTATGACAGCCATTTTCCATGATCTTATCCATAGCATTTTGGAAGATTATGTGGACGATATCCTGGTCAAATCTCACACCTTCATGGATCATCTTGCTGACTTGGAAAAAGTCTTTGATAGGTTGGCCCAATATTATCTCATGCTAAATCTCAAGAAGTCTATCTTTGGGGTCACATCTGGCAAGCTTCTAGGCTTCATAGTTTCTAAACGGGGTATAGAGATCGACCCCAAAAAGGTCAAGGCTATCTTAGACATGCCTCCTCCCCAGACACTACGACAGCTTCGCTCTCTTCAGGGAAAAGTTCAATCTGTTCGGCGCTTCATCTCCCAACTTGCAGATAAGTGTACACCATTTTCACACTTGCTAAAGAAGAATGAGAACTTCAAGTGGGATCTTTTATGTTAGCGCAGCTTCGATCAGCTCAAGCAGTATCTCACCAATCCCCCTATCTTGGTTCCACCAGTTCCTGGTCATCCCTTGATCTTGTATATATCAGCAACACCTACTGCTCTAGGGGCACTTCTAGCACAACATGATGATTATAGCAGAGAGAGAGCCATCTACTATATCAGTAGAACCCTAGTTGGTTATGAACTCAATTACACTCCTATGGAAAAAGCTTGTTTGGCAGTTGTTTTCTCAACTCAAAAGCTTCGCCACTACATGCTAAGTCATACCATCCAACTAGTCTCTAAGATTGATCCTCTCAAGTATATGCTCTCTAGAACAGCACTCACAGGCCGGCTAGCGAAATGGGTTATGCTACTAAGTGAGTTTGACATCCAGTATGTGGACAGAAAGGCAATCAAAGGGCAAGCTATAGCAAATCACCTAGCTGATGCACCTCTAGTAGATGCATATCCTTTGCTCACAGAATTCCCAGACGAGCATATCTGCCTAATTGAAGAACAACCCCCATGGAAGCTTTATTTTGATGGCTCATACACCTCTCATGGATCAGGGGCAGGAATATTATTAGTTACACCTCAAGGAGATTACATTCCAAAAGCCTTCAAGCTACAATTCCCTAGCACCAACAATATAGCAGAATATGAAGCTCTTGTAGTAGGATTAAAGATAGCTGCAGAATGGAATATCACTGAGTTACAAGTCTTTGGTGATTCCCAGCTCATCATCAAACAAGTCTTAAATGAATATCAAACCAAAGATGAAAAGCTATTACCCTACAAAGAGCTAGTTGATCAGCTGACCCAGCATTTTACAAAGCTTCAGTTTACACAAGTGCCTCGAATGCAGAACAAGGCAGCAGATGCCATGGCCACTATCGGCTCACTCTTGGAAATTCCCCAAGATGCTACGCAGTATGAATTTTTAGTTGAGCAGCTCCTCACACCCGCTTATGCGAATGAGGATTCAAACTGTGTTTGTATCTTGGTTGGTCCCCAATCCCCTTGGTACCATGAAATTCACGCTTACCTTAATGATGGTATCATATCCCCTCACCTCACACGTACCCAACACCAGAACCTCATCTAAAAATCATCCCGCTATGTTATCATAGCCAATACCCTATATCGTCGGGGTTATCACGATACTCTCTCTCGATCTTTAGATGAAAATGAGGCCGCGATGGCATTAAAAGAAGTACATTCTGGACTTTGCAGTGCCCACATGAGTGGTATTGTCCTAGCACGACAAATCCTTAGAGAAGGCTACTATTGGCCTACCATTGAAGAAGACTCTTGTGACTTTGTCAGAAAGTGTCTCCCATGTCAGCAGCATGCAAATCTTGTGCACGCTCCAGCACAAGATCTACAGCCTATTGCACCACCTTGGCCTTTCGCTTGTTGGGGCCTTGATCTATTTGGAACTATCACCCCTCTCTCATCTGATGGACATAAATGGATAATAACAGCTACAGACTATTTTACTAAGTGGGTGGAAGCAGTCCCCCTAGTCTCAGCTACAGGAGTTCAAGTCTCCAAGTTCATCTTGTACCACATTGTTTGCCGCTTCGACATCCCATCCACCATCTTCACTGACCACGGAGGTAACTTTGAAAATCTCAACATGGAAGAATTATGCACTTCCCTCCGCATCCATTACCGCTTTTCTAGCCCATATTTCCCACAAGGTAAGGGCCAGGCAGAGGCAACTAATAAAACCCTCCTCAAAATCCTAAAGAAAGTTGTCAATGATTCCGGCCGTGATTGGCACCTTCAAATAAATTTGGCTCTATGGGCCTATCGAACTTCCTTCTGTACATCCACAGGCACAACTCAATACTCCCTAGTCTATGGTGCCGAAGCAGTATTACCTATAGAAGTTGAACTTCCCTCACTACGCATATCTTTGCGAGGGCAAATCTCAGATGAAGAATACAGAGTAGCTCGACTCACCCAGCTAGATCTCTTAGACAAGAAGAGACAACAAGCCTATGACCATCTCACGGTCTACCAAACTCGTCTGAAAAGGAATTTTAACAAGAAGGTGCTCCCACGACACTTTCAGCCAGGTGATATGGTCCTCAAAGAAAATATGAAAGTCCAAGCAGATCGAGAAAAGAAAGGCAAGTTTGAACCTACATGGCTTGGTCCCTATGTGGTTACTGCCTCCTTTGGCTCCGGAGCCTATCAATTATCTACACTAGAAGGAGAACTCTTAAATGATCCCACTAACATCATTCATCTCAAGAAGTTCTATGCTTGAAGATCCTTGGTATACCCAGCTTTTGAAAAATACAAAAAAAAAAAAAAATAGTAAAGAGAAATAAGCGTCCAATGGTGAAAACTTGGCAATTCAAGCGCCTTGGATAGGTACCTTGGTGAAAACCTGGTAATTCAAGCGCCTTGTGTGCTAAAGACTAATCCATTATCTATCACTATCCTATCCCTCATCCATCCACCCACCATCCCATAAAACACCTGCTTGTTCCCTTGGTGTTCCAATCAAATATCCAAAATTTGATGGAGCTTGTCAATACCTCCTGTACAACTTGTAAATCTTGTACCAAAGCTTGTATTATACCTTGTAAATCTTGTACCATACCTTGTATATATTCGAATCTTGTCCAAAGCTTGTACCATATTCCATCTTGTAAATGATCTTGTATCCTAGCTTGTATCCTATCACATGCACACACAGAATCCCATTTTCCTTAAGCTTTTCACAAACCATCTACCTATCCACCTATCAACTATTATAGACACCCCATCCTTCACAAACATTTCCATCTCACAAAAAACCAAAACATGAACAAACTTGTACATTTGTAACATATCTTGGTCTGTCAGCTTGTACATCCTCTTTAGCTTAGTATCATTGTATCTATCCGGCTTTCATGTTAGTTCATCCTTGGTCAACATCTTGCACACATTGCACACCTTGGTTAGATATTCCAATGCATCCTTTAGCTAGATCTCCTGTCACCAAAGTGTTATCCTTCTTAGTTCAGCTTGCCAGACGCATCACTCATCCCGATCCATCAGCTTAGGTGCTCTCCGATAGGTCCTTGCAGGATATAGCTTTCCTCATGTCTAATCTTGGTCCGTTAGTACCTCGTCCTACCCATCTCGTTGGCAAACAGTTCTCTTTTGGATTTTCACTTTCTTTTGATTTGGGATCTTCCCTTTTGGGTCTTGAAATATCTTTTCCAAGCAATCTCCTTGTTCCCTCCTCAAGGTTGCCATGATCTTCCATATCATGGTATGCTGCGAATGGGGCAATTAGAGCGTAAGGTCTTGATCAGGTCTTTTGCTTGTTTTCTTTTTCTGCTTGTGGATTACCTAGTGTCGTTTCCACGCTGCTTCCTCTGGGATTCATGTGTGATACTGGGGCAATCCTTGTGTGTTTGTTTTGAGTCAGTTCGTCAGTCCTCTAGACAGTTGGTGAACAGGCCTTGATGTTCTTGGTAACCCTGGCAATTAACCAATAGTCTTATAGAAAATCTAGTGCTCAACTACATGGTGGTACTTCTCTTTGAAGTATCCCCTCGCTCAAAAAGCTTCAATGGATTCCCTTCATCTCCATTATCCCCCATCCATATCCTACATCTGTCACTCCTACCCCAGCTTATGCATCAGTATCTCTTTGAATCACTCCTCACGCTTAGCTTTAGGGATCCACAATCCTAGTCTTAGGGATCCACCAATCAAATCAATCCACCAAGCCTCATCTTTCGAGATCCACAATCCTAGTCCTAGGGATCTCCGAAACCCATCTTTCGCCAATCTGACTCTTTGAAATCCTGTTGCATCAGCTTTATCATTCTATCATCCATCTCCCTATCATGGATTCCTTTTATAGCGCTCCGCTCCTCCATCTCCCCCCCCCCCCCCAATCTTGGAAAGTCTTAAGCTTGCTTTACTATTGTGCCTCTGATTTCCCTTTATCATTCTCCCGTAGTGAGAGTTTGAGCTAATTTAGCCCCTTTGCCAACCTGCATCTCAGATCGTCTCAATTTCTTGTACTTTTCAAGAAGTCGTCGACCCTCATTTCTCTCCTCGCCGCCTTCTTGAGGGGGCATCATCTAAGTCTAGTATCTCCTCTTCTTATCCGAGACTGGGGCAACCTTGTTGCTAAAATGTCTTCCTCGTGTCGTCTTCATTCAAACTTCTTTGAAATAGTGTTGTCTCAACACTATGTCAAAGAGGGGCAAAATGTAGACACCTAAATTTGATTACACTATTTTGGTAATCCTATTTAGTTATCTAAAAAGGGCATTATTAATTAAATTTCTATTTAATTAATCCTTTGTCATCCCCTAGTTGATTAATTTAATTAATCATCTATAGTCCTAATTGATAAATCAAATAATCTATTATTTATCAATTAAATCCTATTCTTCTATCTAATTCCAAAAATCCCCATTTATTAAATAAATCTATTTGACAAATGAAATCCTCAAATTCAAAAACCCCTAACCTATCTCTAATCCTCCATTTAGCCTAATCCACCCCATCCACCCATACTAACCAAGCTTAGCCACTAACTCACCCACCCTCATTAATGCCATCCACTTGCACATCTCTAACATCCCTAATCTAATCCTAAACCCAAACCTAATCCACCCCCTAATGTTGTCACATTCCTTAAACAAGTTTAAGACTTTCCTAATCCAAACCAAAGTCTCCCCTCAAAAAAACCCAACCACTAAGTCATGAGTGCTCTTACAAAACATAAAGACTCTTACAAGCCCACTCATGACTCTTACACCCATCTTCCACACTCTTCCCTCTTCCACACTCATTCCTCTTACATCCCTCTTACATACTCAACCCCACTCATCATGACTTTAACCAACCCTTTACCCTACCCTCTCACACTCATCCTCCTTGTGACAAGTGTCACCTTCCCATTGGTGCTAAACAAGCACAATCCATGTGCTCTCCTTTGAGTGCATCCTAGCCCTCCTTAAGCCTTCATCCATCCTTGCATCTAAGCCCTCCATCCCTCTACCCCTTAGCCTATAAATTGAATCCCATCCCAAGCCATTTCATCAACAATCTTTGAGCTAAAGTTACCATGCTATTTTGAGAACCAAAGCCATCAATATTACCCTTATAATGCCAAATTGAGAGCTCACAAAGCTACCAATTTGCCATTACCCATCTCCATTGAAGCAACTTTTGAGCATCTTGAGCATACATCCACAGAAAAAGGACACATCTACAGAATCAAGAAAGCATGGATTGTTTTCTCTTGTGAGGTTTGCACTTCTTGTTTTCTTTCTTTGTCTAAACATATATGTGAATTTAGTTTTTGGTTTGTGAATGTTTACTTTATTTGTTAATGTTCTTTGCACACTGATTCTGGTTCTACAATAAGTATATGGGAGGAATTGAAAATCCATGATGAAGGCCTGAAGCCTATTGTTAATAAGTGGGGAAAGAGAAAGAAATAAATTACCTTTTTATGCTATTATGTTATAAGGTCTTCCCATGACCATATTGAAAAGACATATGATATTGCTAATGATTTGTCTGATTTTGATAATAGAAGAGTTGCTTTGCAACTAAAGGTTGTTTATTATTTAAGCAAATACAAGAATAAAAAATTTGATTTGTTTCCTTGTGCCTTGGATAGAAAGAATAAATTGAAAAATAAGGATGAATAGGCTAAGGAATTGGATAACCTATTCTATTTGAGGATGAATAAGGTTATAAATGAAAAAGGGCATGCTTGGCGGGCCACCACGATAGAGGAATTGGTGAAAGTCTAGTTATTTTTTGATTTTTTGATATAGGAATTTGTTAGTATTGATAATGAGGCTGAGTATATACTTAAGAAGAAAAATGATATTATGTAATTCAATTGGCCAGATGATGCACAATTTGACACATGGATGATTGATATTGCTTTTGGTGAGTAGTTTAAAGAAGTTGAAACCGATAGTGATGAGGTGCAAGATGATGAGATTCAAATCATTGATGCCACCACAAAAGGCCAATAGGAAGAAGAAAATAAAGGTGACCAATCAGTTTCTGTTGCAGGCCCAAAACTTCAAGATGTTGATACAACTGAGGAAAATGGAAAATTAAAAGTAACTTTGGTAGTACAAGATGAAGATAGTGGAAACCCATAGGTTGAGGTCAATCTGCAATCATCAGAATAGATTTCATCATTGGCGGGCATAGCAAGTGTATACACAGAAGAATTAGAATAGCAGCCAATCAAAAAATCAACAATATGAAAGGATGTAACATAAAGGGACCCACAAAAAGAATGTTTGATGTATAAATATTTTTGTTACTCATAATTTTGTCTTTTTGTGATAGGTGTATGTAAATATCTCTTGTAATAGACACCTATTAGTTCTCTATGCCTGAAGCTTGTTGCATCTCACATTATATAAGTGAGATTCCAGGGCTAGAGAATGGTCTGATTTCTAATGCATTTTAGTATTACACTTAGGATGTTTTCAGTCCAATCTTTGAGAAAAAAATTTGTAATGTATCTTCTTTGCATATTTTCTAAGAATACATCAATATGGAATGATCTTTGTGTCTCTTTCTAAGGTCATTCCAAGTTTACTACAATTGTATACAATTTTCAAGGAAAATAAATACAAGTTTTGAGCTATCCCCATATTAGTTTTTATTTAATTTTGTCTTCTTTGCTGCTACCTAGTTATTTTGAGATTGTGTGGGTAAAGCTTGCTCAATTGAATGCAATTCATTTAGGTTGTATGTCAATTCATTAGTACTATTAATTCAATGAATTAAGTAAATGCTTTTGATGAATTTGATGGAATTGTCATGGTAACAGAAAGGATGTCTGTAAGAATGAACTTCAGTAAGAATTGCTGATAATATTTGTTGTAAGGAAAAAAATTAGATCTAAAAATTGGAGTAGACTCTAAATCCCAATGGAATAGGCATTGATCAAAATTAGTTTAGTTTGCAGATAGGTATACTATGAAGAAGCATCAAATCTAAAATCACAATCAACTTTAATTTACTTTTCTTAAAGATTTCAAAAGGTGGTCAACACTTGTTCGCATGGAATGTTTTAGCCTTAGTTAGCTAGTATTGCTAGGAATACTTGCAAATCTATAGAAGAATTGTGACCAAATCTATTATATGGGATGTGTTTTATCCAAAATGTGAAAATCATGCATGTATTTGAGGAGATGGGATGAGAATCAGAATGAAACTTAAATAATTCTCATAGCCTTCCAGCATTGAATCATCCCATGGGTACACCCACCCTAGTTTTGCAGAGCTTAAAGAGTAGAAAATCATCCTTGGTTTTGTCGAAGTTGGGTCCAAATGGTTTGCACATGTAATTGTTAATAGGAATTGGCTAATCCTTAGGTTGTGTGAGTAATATCAATTTGGTATTAAGCATTTTGTTGTTTAGTAGTTTTAAAACACCAACAAACTACACTCTTGATTAGTTAGAAGTATTGCTAACTATTGTTATCTATTAGTGTCAAACACTATGCCATATGTTAGGTAGAGTTAGAAGGTCATCGTTGTGACCGAGATACTCTATATAGGCTAAGTCACGAGATTGACTTGTAATTAAACATGTTTATATTGCGCTCTATATGAGTTGAGAAAGTTTTTTGTGGCTGAGTATTTTTAGTATAGATGAGTCTGATTTTTATAGAGTAGTTTGAGCATATCGATGCCAAGTTACAGAGAAGGTGTTAGGCATAGTAGAGACTGAGTATCAACAATGCATACAGTAAATTTTGAGTATGAAAGACAGTAAGTGTCGAGCAATGCAAAATTGACATTCAAGCCAGGAATGATATAAAATTTGAGATAAACCATTTCAATCTAACATTGACAAGATATTTAATACATGTAGAGGTTTTTATATAGGTTATTATAGATTTTATGACGTGGATCACAAATCCCTATGTGTTATGATCAACCAATCAGATGAAGAGGTGAAATAAGAAAGCATCTAGAAAAATCTTTATGAAATCTTTAAATAGAGAAGATCTAAACATATTTGAGATATGGAGTAGAAGTGAGCTATTTGTGCAATAAAAAAGATCAAGTGTGAAAGTGAAAAATTTGCAAAGAAGGCAAAAGAGTTAAGTTTTGTTATTTTAGAACAGAGCAAGTGACCTTGTCAAAGAGGTGAAGGAAAAAAAGCTATATCATATCAAAGATTAGGTCAGATTGAAGAGAGGAAATCTAAAATTGACTTATCAAAGTAGACTAAGGATTAGGTATTGAATCAATTTTAACAGATTGAGTTAGGGGTAATCTCTTAACAAAGTGGTCTTAATAGATCTTTATAAATCTCTTAACTAAGTCCTTACTTTGTTGTAAGTGTAAAATTATCTCAAAATGTAAAACCTAATGGTCTTAACAACCTTTAATAGGGAAGACCCTCATAGGGTAGATCATTAGAAGTGGTCAAACATTGTAACCCTAAAAGGTTAATTTAATTACTGTAATAGTGAATATTTGTGGGTGTCATCCCCACCCTAGTTTTACCTTCAAATTGAAGTGTTTCTGGATAAAAAAAAATTTGTGTTATGTGTTTACATTTCATGCATGTGAATGATAGAATATATCTACATGTTACTATAGTTTAATTTCACAAAGTTATGTTATGTATGCATTAGACATGAGATGGTAAATATAGTGAATGCTGTAAAGAATAATTAAAAAGGTTTAAGTGTTAGAGCTCCTGATTCACCTCTCCTCTTAGTTTCGAAATTAAGACTTCTAACAATTGGTATTAGAGTTTAGTTCTCTTGAATAATTCTAATAGCTTGAGAGATTAGATCATGGAACTAGAGGCTTATAAATTGGGAAAGGTTATTGACAATTAGGTGATTGACATACAACTCATACTACAACAAATTGAGGTAGCAAGATAGGAACTAAGGAAATCCCTAAAAAGGAGAAAATACTTGGCCATATAGATAAAATAATACACTTATGAAGAAGTTGACACTCAATGACTATTTGAAAATAGAAATTCAAGTAATTGAGATGCAACTATTACAAATCTACTAGAAAAGAATAAAATCCAGAATGCAAAAGTTAGAGGACTAAAAAGGGAACATGATATTTAGTTAGTGATGTTATGTGAAGTGACCACGAAAAATAAGAAAGACGAGGAAGACAAGGTTGTCACTGAGGAAGACAAAAGGAAAATGACAATCAGTCTTGAAGAAAGGTCATTTGATATGAAAAAGCTTACAAACACTCAAGTAGACATGATGAATCAATTGATGCTTTCAAATCAAGAATTGAACAAAAAGGGTATGGACATAGAAAATATAAGATCATAGAATGATCTATTGAAGAATGAATTGAAAACTATTTAGAACTTGTGGAAAGATTCAACAAGTCTAATTAAGCAATGAAATACTTTGAAGAATTAATGAGGTCATCTGGCAACACCTCTAGAGTAGATCATTCATCTACTGAGCAAGGAGAGTCATCCAAAAATGGAGAAATGAGAAATGAAAAGTCAAAAGGAAAACCAACATGTTATCATTGTGGAAAACTTGGTCATACTGAAAACATTTGTAGAAGAAAAAATGGTATGTAAAACCCTAAATCTACAAGAAGAAAGGACATCAAATACATGAAAGTAGATCAAGGATAAACAACATACCCTCTAGACCTATATTTGAAGGCTAATTTTACAATCGTCAAAATTTTGGACATAGATCATATGAATGTAGATCATAGACAAGGCCCTATTGGACTAACAAAATGCAAAATTATGCACCTAACAATGTATGTTCCAAATGTCACAATTTTGGACATTCAAGAAAAAACTACAGAACCCAAGTACCACCAGAAAATCATAATCAAACCAAGGGTAAAGAAAAAGTAGACATTGATCAAACAAAGAAGGATATGAAGCAAACATGGACGAAAAAAATAGAAGATGGAAACAGTAGAAAAAATGGAGTTTAGATTACCCAATCTAATGGAGGAGGTAATCATATCATCTCAAGCTAGTGAAGAAAGGTATGTAAGGAATTGTATATTCAATGATATATCTTACATCAGTTCCTAACATAAAATGTGCTAAAGTTCATATTTTCATTAGTAAAGATGAATAAGAATAGATCTATAAAAGGACTAGTACAAAAGAATAATTTATACAGACAATGTCAAACATCAGTAAAATTATCTATATTGACTTGGCATTACAATATGGACTGAGTACCTTAGATACTTAACTAGTGTATAGACTGAGTCAGATGGAAGAGATCAAGTTGTATAGTGGAGATCTAATTCAGAAGGTATAATATTGACCAAGATAGCTAGCTTCCACCTACATGAGTACACAACATTAATGGAGACCCTAAATCAACCAAAAGGAAGTATATATCAATTGAAGACATTATTTCACACATTGCATATAGATTATGAGAGCACAGAGCATTTGAGCAGTTTAAGCAATTTACAAAAGAGATCGTATGGTGATAAAGAGAAAATATGAGATATAAGCTTGATCAAGTGAGGATTTGAGTGGTGTTGAGTTATCTAGAGAGAACAAGTTTTGAACCCTAATAGAGAAAAATGATAGCTTCATCATTTGCAACAAAGAGTCAAGGAGTAGAGGTTAGTAACATTCAATTGGTGAGAAGTGATGCTTGTCCTCCACCTAAATTTTGTGCCATTCCAAAGATCCCAATAAAAGGTGACTCAATGGGTGCATTATCCTTGATACCACCTAAGGTAATAATGATACACAATGTGTAATATTGGAGAAGTTGGATAATATGAGATTCGTTGGGCATATAAGAAACTATGTGATGAAGGAGGTCTGAAAGATGAACTCAAAATTGTTGAGAGCAAAGGGTTAACTAATGCCCTAGAGTTTCCAAGGAATTACAAGATTGAATGGATCAAGGTAGTGTTGAGTAGAATTAATGACATGAAGATATGGTTAGACAATGGACCAGTTGAGATAACCAAGAAAATGATTAACAAGGTTACTAGTTATCCTACTCTAGATAGGAAGAAGACTATGCAAAGTATGAGTCAAGAGGAAGTTGAGGCAGACACAAGATTTGAGTGGAATGGATGAGGGTTGTCCATCTCAAACATCTCTAATCTATTGATTAAATTTGTAGTGAGAGTAATTTCTCACAAATTCTATCAATCAAGTAGACTAAACAGTGTACCATGTATAGCAGTCAAGCATGTGTAGAAGATTGTTATGAAGGATCATGATTATGATTTTGTTGAGCCACAAAAATTTCAATTAGTAGGAAACCTAATATCTATTAGGAAGGCAAAGAATTCTACATGTAAGTTTAGATCACTTATCATGTGTATTTTCTTTTATGTTCAGAAGTATTTTCTTGGTATTAGCAATGTTGTTCAAGAAGAAGGAAAACCAATGATAAATCAAATTAGTGAATACATAACTCAATTAGGAGAGAATTTTTAAAATGTCATAGATACATATTTTGAGGAATTCAAAGGTAGAATTAAGATAAGGATGAGGATATAAGAAGAGTTCTTAATGAAACATTACAATGATGTATATTTTTTAGTGGACATAGACAACACATTTGTGTAGGTAGTGAAGCCAAGGAAGGCGTGGCTATAAGCATTTGACTATGAAATTGACAATGATACAATGAGTGCAAATATTGTCGCATTATTGAAAGAATAAATTGATACTAAAGCTAATTCTTTTGGAAAATATGAAGAAGCTAAGGCAAGATTTACTATTGAAATCAAAATAGCTTCAAATGAGAAGAAAATAAAGAAAACGATGGAAGACCTAGAGGCTAAACTTGTTAGAAATAGATAATATTGAGAGAGGGGTGGGAAAATCATTATTCTACTAACTTTTTCCCACAACTAAATATTGTTAATTACTATATAACTTGCATATGAGAGTAAGCCAACAATGTGAAATAGTAAATAGATCCATGCACAAAGAGAACTCATAACACCATTATTTGTTAACTAGAGATACCCTAACCAAGGGAAAACCTCGATGGGGATGATACCCACTAGATGATCCACTAAACAAAAGAATCTTGTTAAGGATGTTGACCCTATTAGGAGTCTATGAAATACATATAGTGTCTTGAGTCCCTATTAGAGGACTAGGCCTTGTTAGAAGCCTCAAACCTATTAGGAGTTGGTAGATCAAATACAATGTATGCAAGAAGAGCCCACTACCGTAACATGCAATTATACAATAAAGTTCTTTACAAGAATATATATACATATAATACTTTCTCACTTCTATAATTTGCACTTTCTCTAATCATACATAAGATCTCACATCACATAAGGCTCATATATCTTTCAAGCTATCCGTATAATAGTTTTCATGTCATATATCTCACACATATATCACACATCACATATTTAATCTGTGCAAGATAAAATCTTTACTTATACCTCACACATTAGTAAAAAATTTGCTTAGTCGGATTTCATGTCTTCACATACTTGATATAATATAAAATAACTTATGGATTAATATCCACAAAGTTGGCTCATCATGACTTAGTAATTATTTTGTCACCAAAATAATTCCTGAAGTCATACAACTCATATATATGATATGTTTTGTTATGCTTTGTCAAATACCCATATTGGTATTTCAATTGTAACTTGTGTCATATTGTCCATACACATATTCACACTAGCATAAGTCATCATGACACTATCATAGAGCTATCCTAAACTACACATAAGTTGTCTCAAAATGAGTCTTATGTACATATCACATTTATTTTTGTACTACTGCAAACTGTCCAACACTTAGAAAATTTTCTAACTCGAAATGCACAACTGAAATGTTGAATACATGTTTCCATAAATGAATACTATGAAGACATCTAACTAACCATATTGGCAAAAAACTAGGCACACAAGGAAAAGACAAGGAACCTTTGTAGATCACATAAGGCCTTGGAGAAGATGAAGAAAAAGATGGTGACGAGTAAGACGAAGGAGAGGAAGAAGATTAGGGTAAAGCCCTAGTTGTTGTTCCACCACCCAACAAGAATGCTAACAATTTCAAGCCTAAAGCTAAGGGAATTACAAAGAATATAGTGGTGGCACCCCTTTATCCTCCACCACCAACTAAACAAAGGATTAGGACAATTGTAGCATGAGTTGAGCCATCTGCAAAGATAGGAGTAGTGAAAATTATTAAACCAAGTGACTTAAGTACAAAGAAGAACAAATGACAAGCCCTTATGAGCTAGCCAAAGAGGAGAAGACTGGTAAAGGTAAAAGAAGTTGAAGAAGATGATGTAAAGAGGACATAATAAGCTAAACTGGCTACTATACCTAGAAGAGAAAAGAATATTGATAAGCTATGTGCCAACTTAAGAAACTCTGTAGGTTTATCCAACTTTAGATTTGTAAAGTACGATGCATTGGATAATGTTGATAGAAATAAAGTTGAGGAGACCATGATAGATATGATGGAAAGTAATAAATTGGCTCCTAATGAAGTAGAGAAAAAAGTTCCTATTGATTTGTTCAATAAACTAAATAAAATATGGGAATATGCATCATTAGTAGAGAAATATATTAGAGAAGGCACACTAGCCAAGGTTATGCCTAATTTATCAAAGGAGTAGAAGGCAACATTTTTGGAGAAGTACAAGAACAAATTTTTTCCTAAGTTCATAATTTTATGATTTTACAGAATAAAATTGAATCTATAGTACAATAGAATGAGTTACTATGGAAAAAAACTTTTGGTCTCATCATTAAGGAGAAAGACATCGAGATAGTAACGATTCAGGATGATCTAAGTGATGAAATGAGTTTTGATGTGCTGAGTCCACAAGGTAGAATTTCACCAATTCATGTTAACACCCTTGACAATCTAGTTGTTGAGTAAAAGAATTCCTTAGATGTAGATAAAGAGGAAAAAGAGGAAGAGGAATCAAATAAAGACACAAGAAGAGACATTACTACTAAAGGTCAAGAAGGACCAAATGTGTTTGAACCTCAAATTGAGGAAAATATGGAGGAAAATAAAATAGTTTAGAGTGCTACTATTGTTGTTTCTAACACTAATATACAAGTAACACTGAGTGGTGATACCACCTACCATCTCCTAAAGTAGTGCCAAGAAACAATACCATTTCACCTTGCAAAGAGAAAGTAATAAAGGATAGCTCATCAAATATTCAAGTTAGTCTAGACAAATTTATTGAGATGCCCAAATTAGATTTGGAAAATCTCACTCTTGAACAAACAATTTTGTTGCAATAAATTTTGGTGAAGAAGAAGAAACAAGAAGAGTTGAGAAGAGAACATCAAAAAAGACAAGTATTATATGATGTTAATGACATTTTTGTAGAAGTGTTTGATATACAAAATATTGATAGAAAATCCCCAATCATTTCCCAGCTTCTAACTATTGTTGAACAAATAAATGTTGGAGATATAGAAGCAAATGAGAAGTCAATAGATTGGTCAACCAGGAAATTCAAGAATAAGATTGTGGACAAAGTCTCAACAACCATTGCCAAGAAAAAATTTCAATTGTAAGAACGTGTATAGAATAAAGAGAAAATTATATAGAAAGTACAACATTTGTATAATATTTTGTGTAATGTTCCAAGATTCACCAATGATCTTCAAGAAAAAATCCAAGAGATTTAAGCTGATATGTAGAAAACAACTAGCATTATTTCCCAATCAACTGAATCCATCTCACAACATTACAATAAGTTGTTATTTTCTCAAGGAAAATTGGTCGAGCTTTAGTTAGCTGATAATAACATGAGGTAAAAATTGATCTCCATCCAATCCATGTTGATATCTCATTTGGAGGTTATGTAATGAGAGCTGAAATCAACAAAAAAAATTTATTCATGAAGATCATAATCTTTCAGTTGCTGAAAGTTTGATTGATTTGAAAGCTAGATTGGAGTTGAAGAATCACATCTTGGAATTAAGAATAACCACTTGGGATCATGAACTTGCTATGATTAACCAAGTAGACAAACCATTTATTGAAAAATATAGTTTGATTCCACCCATTCAACCCCAACATCAATCATAAGTGACAAAAATAAGGGAATGTAATGATATTCCTAAATATAGGTAATGAAAGAGGAAAGAGAAAAAGAAAGAGGAATTTTAATAATGATTACATATTTTAAATGGAAGGGTAGTTAGAGTCAGAGTAAGATCCAACATTCAAAGATCAAATTTTTGAAGGCAAACAAGATATGACACTGAAACAATCAGAGTACTTAGAGTCATGTGTATATTGTTTATTGTTCATTTCTTATTCAAATTTTTTTTAATCTTTGTAATGATTTAATCATGACAATGTATTTTTTCCACTAATGTCAAAGGGGGAGATTGTTGGTATCTCTAACTATTGTTGTCTATTAGTGTCAAAAATTTATTCATATATTAAGGCAGAGTTAGAAGGTCATTACTATTGCCGAGCTACTCTATATAGGCTAAGTCATGAGATAGACTTGTAACTAAACATGTGTATATTGATCTCTATAGGAGATGAGCAAGTCTTTGGTCACTGAATATTTTTAATAGAAGACAAGTCTAATGTTTACCGAGTAGTTCGAACATATTAATGCCGAGTTACATAGAAGGTTCCTAGCACAGTAGAGACTGAGCATCAACAACATATACAATGAATGTCAAGTATCAAAGATAGTAAGAACCAAGCAATACATCATTTACATTCAAGTTAGGAATGATACAAACTTTGAGGTAAACTATTTCAAGCTGACATTAAAAAGATATTTAATACTTGTAGAGGTTGTAACAGAGGGTATTATTCATTTTATGATGTAGATCACAGATCCCTATGTGTTGTGATCAACCAATTAGGTGAAGAGGCAAAATAAGGGAGCATCTAGAAAACTCTTTAGGAAATCTTTGAATTGAGTAGATTTGAACCTATTTGAGATATGGAGTAGAAGTGAGCTATTTGTATGATCATAAAGATCAAGTATGAAAGTGCAAATTTTGTGAAGAAGGAAAAAGAGTTAAGTTTTGTTATTACATAATAGAGAAAGTGACCGTGTCAAAGAAGTGACATAAAAAACCTATATTAGATCAAAGATCAAATCATATTGAAGAGAGGAGATCCAAAGATAGCTTATCAAAGAAGACAAAGGATCATGTATTGAATCAATTTTAATAGATTGAGTCAGGGATAATCTCTTAATAGAGTGGTCTTAATTGAGTCCTTACTTTCTTGTAAATATAAAATCCTCTCACAAGGTAATACCTAACAATCTTAACAATCTTTAATAGGAAAGACCCCTTAAAGGGTAGATCATCAGAAGTGGTCAAACATTGTAACCCTAATAAGTTAACTTTATTAGTATAGTAGTGAAAATTTGTGGGTGTCATCCCCACCCTAGTTTTACCTTCAAATTGAAGTATTTCTGGGTAACTAAATCTTTGTATTATGTGTTTACATTTCATGCATGTGAATGATAGATTAGATCTAAATGTTACTACAATTTGATTTCATAAAGTTAAGTTATGCATGCATTAGACATGCAATGGTAAATATGGTGAATGTAGTAAAGAATTGTTAAAACAATTTAAGTGGTATAGATCTTGATTCACCCCTGCTCTCAGTATCTTAGTTTCCCAATTAATAATTTGAACACTACTCTCCTAATGATCAGGTGTAGAAACCCCCAGGACTATCTTAGGACTCCAAAATAGAATCTGGAGTTTAGAAATCAAGTCCAAATTCTAAGGAAATCTCATTTTGGTGTTGTTAGCTATTTTTGCCCTCCTACCAAAATGGAAATATTTAAATTTAAACAGTATAAAAGTTACATGTATTTGAATATTCAAATAAGGGCATGCAGATAAATCTTTTAAACCTTGGGTTATTTGTTATTTCCTAAGTGATGCATGATTTAGTATCTTTTCAAGCCCATATCTTATCCATCATTCGATCTTTCACAATCTACGGTCATCATGTTGTCACTTTCCAGAAATACACAAGCCTTATCTTATATGACAAAGAGAAAACATGAAATGTATACTTGGTGGATCCTTTTAATTCTGTGGGCCATGGGTGAGGTGGATGTCAGACAAGTTGGAAAAAGGTAACATTCCCATTGGTTGGAGGTACTAGTAGGGTCATGATATTGAATTTTTATCTAGATCATTTGATCTCAATAGATCAATGTCTTTCATTATGTTGCTATGGGAAAATTATCAATCTTTAGTTATAGCAACATAGCAAGGTTTTTCCATGTGTCTCGGTGGGTCCAATTTGGGAGGAAAGGTACGTGTAGTTAATGTTGACACCATAGTTAAGATTAATAGTATTGTAAGCCATCATAGTTAAGTTTCATAGGTGGTGGTGTTGGAAGAATGAATTCTAATGATATTCCTATGAGAGAGTATTATAGATATGTTATCATGATGATATGTTACATTCATGGTTGTGTTTTTCATTGATGTCAACATGGCAATTTTTTGTGGTATGTGATAGAAAAATAGTGGAAAGATCAAGTTGGTATAGATGGCTAGTTGAGTATTCTCACTATCAAAGGTTATGGGAGATACTTTCGAGTATCTAGTATATATAGTTAATGTCATATGAAGAAATGTTAATCCTGGAAGAAGTTATGCAAGTTTTGGTGATGTCTATTCTGAGATAGAGTTTGCAGAGGCATGTTCTAGTAAACTTGTTATATCTCTTAGCAAAATTGTTATTATGAGAGAATCGAGGTTGAGGATGTAAAGAAGAAATTTTGGTGCTAAAGTGGCTAAGTTCACTTGACATAATGACACATGTATGAAAAGTTATTTAAGTTGCAAGATGGATTAATGTTATCACTAAGTGTAACATGTTCTTAATGTGGTCCTATAATAGTCAATTGAGAAGGTTTAACAACTGACTCAGGGAATTATTTTATGGATTTGATATAAATAAAGGACATTTTACTTTATCATGGGTATGAATGTGAAGTGATTGTAAGCAGTACAAAGAGCAGAATGTGAAGTTGAGTAGAGCAGAGTAGAAGTGAAGGAAACTTCATTGCCGAGGTTTTATTGAGTGACTTGAAGTTGGATACTTGGATTTGAAGTTTGTGACATGGTCTACAAGGTCTGACATTGATTGGTTTGGTTGATAGAACATGATGCAAAGCCACACCTTGAAAAAATCAGGAGGAATCAATCACTCAACTGAGTTACTTCAAGGGGCATCTACAACCTCTAGGATCACACACTGAAATTAGATTCAAAACAAAACTTTGAAAATAAATCCCCCCAAAATTTCTTCTTCCTACCTCCGGATAGACCTGCACACAGACATGTATAACTTTTGAACCAGACAATATTTTCTCAATCGAACCGTTGATATTTTGCATAACTAGGTTTCAAACAACATATAAAAATTTGAGAGAAATCCAACGGTTCAAACTTGAAATATTGACCATGCATCAGAGTACATTTTTCTGCAAAACATTGCTTCTTGCTGTCTCTAGATAGACCTGTGAACAGACATGTATAACTTTTTAAACAAATCAAAACTCTTCGATCGCTCTGGTGAAGATGGGCATAATTAGGCCTATATTAACATATCCAAAGCTCATGAAAATCCAACGGTGCATTTTGGAGATATTACCCACGCACTAAGACTAATTTCTACAAACATACCGAATTCGACCCAAAACTAAAAACTTTTTAATCTTCTGCAAACTATCAACTTGTTTCCAGTGAGAAGATAAGAAAAATCCATTCAAAACTCAGACCATCGAAAACTTGCACAAAGACAAAATGAAAAACATTCCATATCTCTCCAAATTCGATTCGTGTCTTACATAGCCGACTAGCTCACCCTTAAAACTGACTTTCTTTTTCCTATTAAAGGATGTGAAACGTTTTCTTCTTATTTTAGAAAAGAAGAACGCCTTTTATCCAAAAAAAGGATAAGAATCTGAAACATTTTTTCTACCAATATTAGACAGTCGTTTTCTAAGTCAGGAATATTCCAAAAATTGCCTACTACCTATTATTGGATTCTAAAAATCATTAAACACTCCACCTACGAACTAAAAAAAAACTATTCTAATTTAAGATCCACACACTTGGTCCTAGTTGGCTATATCTGGAGAGCTTATCGAACTGCTACTCTAGGTATGCCACCACATGTAGGACGTTATTACAAACTTCAAAAACTAAAAGCATTTAAAACATAACATTAAATTCCCTATTACATTTTCAACAATGTTGCCTCCTATAGCGTTTCTCTTCTCTGCCACTGCAGCAGAACAAAGGAAAGAGGAACTTAACATTAAATTACTTGTTTGAGTAGTGAGCTCTTCTTGTAATTGAAATTGCATGTTTGGGCAGTGGGCTCTTCTTGCATACATTGTACCACAATTCCTAACAAGGTTGGCACAACTCCTAATAGGGTTGGCACAACTCCTAACATGAATTAAAAGTCTCCTAGTAGGGACTCATATGTACTAAATGTTGTAATAGACTCCTAACAGGGTCCATCCTCTAAAAAAGAATATTTATATTAGTACATCACCTTGTGGGCATCATTCCCACTAGGGTTTTCCCTCTAATCAAGGGTTTCCCTGGTTAACATATATGGTGTAATTGTCTATGTGCATCTTGTTATGGTTTCTATTTACTTTGGTTGAATGGTTAAGTTTATTTAAAGTGGATAAATATTTTAATCATTGGATAACTAATTCATCCCCCCTCTCAGTTATCTTGGTGGACTATTGTTTCTAACAATTGGTATCAGAGCATCAACACCTTGAAGATAAAGTTTAACAACTTTGGGAGATCTATGGAAAGCATTTTTAGGAAAGATTGTCTAAAGTTTGATGGAACAAATTATGGAAAATGGAAGGAAAAGATGAAAAAAACATCTATTGTGTATGGGTCTAGGATATTAGATCTTGACAAAATCAACAAAGACAATCATTGCTAAAAAGGATTTGGAGACTTGTATCTTGGAAGAAAGAGATATTTTTATCTACAACATGAGAGATAGAGAAACACTATTGACTACACTTCCTAAAATTGAATACAATAAGGTAAAGTCACTTGTTAATTCACATTTGATTTGGAATGCTTTGGAAACTAGTTTTGAAGATGATGAACATTCTAAGAAGTTGAGGCTAAAAAGTTGGATTTGTGCATTTCAAGATGCTAAAATGATGGAAGATGAATCTATAAGAGCATATGTAGGTAGGATATCAAAAATTATTGTAGGTATTAGATCTCAAAGAGGAACCAAAGAAGATGATGAGGTGATATGGAAGATATTGAAGAGCTTAACACCACCATTTAAGCTATTAGTTCAAATGATACAATTGTTGATATCTTGTACCAAATATTTCACTATGGAAACATTGCTTGGAAGACTTAAAGCAATTGAGAATGAGCTTAGACAGTATAGAGAGTTGACCAGAATAGAAATAACTTTTAATGCCTTGAATATTTGACCTAGTTTATCAAGGAGCACAAGTGCTAGAGGAGACTTTGCTAGAGAAAAAAATTTGATGAAGACAAAAAGATTGAAGAAGGAATAGCTCTTCTAGTAAGAATAAAAAAAATGGTAAGAAAATATTTAATTGTTGTACATGTAATGAATATGGTCATTATGCATCTAAGTGTCCTAAAAGAGAGAAAAAGTATAGAGGTAATTTCAAACCTAAAAGAGATAGAGAATGTCTATAAGAAAATGAAGAAGATGATTATGATGAACAAGCAGTAAGTGCTAGTGATGATGAAATTGGATTTGTAGCTATTAAAGAAGAAAGTCCAAAGAAAATAGCTTTTGTATCACAGGTTGAAAATAAATCTAATTGGCTAATTGACAGTGGTTTTTCACATCATATAACTAGTGATCCAAACAGTTTATTGACTTCAAAAGTCAGGATGGAGGCATTGTCAGAGTTGGAAACAATGCATCATGCCAAGTTAAAGGAATTAGATCTACAACTCTTGATGGTAAAAATAATACTAAGGATGTATATTTTGTTGATGGTTTGAAGCACAATATTTTGAGTGTTGGACAACTAGGAGATAAAGGTTATTAGTTGCAGTTCACAGAGAAGACATGCATGATTAGAAACAAAGATGGAAAGGTAATTGGAATAGGAACCAGATCTAGAGGTAATGTATTCCAGTTGAATCCTACTAAAATAACATGTTTGGTTGTAAAGGTAGATGAAAATTGGTTATGGCATATGAGATTTTGTCATGTAAACTTTGACAATATTGTGAAGACTAGTAGTATGTTTGTGGTTAGATATTTACCTAAGATTATAAAACCTACTAACACAATTTGGAAGGAGTTTGTTTTGGCAAAGCATAACAGAACCTCTTTCCTAGCAAAAAGTTTACTATTATAGCAAAATTGGAGATTGTACACATAGATCTCAACTGTCCTATGAAGACTAAAGGGTTGTATGGTGAAAAATATTTTATGATTTTAGTTGATGACATTTCTAGAATGATGTGGGTTACATTTATTAAAGAGAAATCTGAGGCATTTGATAAATTCAAGATATTCAAGAATAGAGTTGAGAATGAATCAGGCATGAAGATTAAATATTTAAGATTAGATAGAGGAGGAGAGTTTACTTCAAATGAGTTTAACATGTTTTGTGAAGTTAATGGAATCAAAAGATAGTTATCAACTCTAAGAACCCTTGAATAGAATGGTATAGCAGAGAGAAGAAACATGTCAGTCATAGAAGCAACAAGATCTATGTTAGCTGAGAATGATGTATCCAAGATGTTTTGTAGAGAAGTTGTGAATAAAACAGTCTATACTATGAACAAAGTGCAAGTTAGGAAAGACACAAACAAGATCCCTTATGAACTGTGGTTTGGTCACTCAAGTATAGTTAAGTATTTCAAAAATTTTGGTAGTAAGTGTTATATCAAAAGAGATGATGATATTGGTAAATTTGATGCTAGAAGTGATGAAGGTATGTTTCTTAGTTATTCATTGAAAAATAAGGGTTATAGATGATATAATTAGAGAACTAATACTATTATGAAAAGTGAACATGTGAGAATTGATGAAAAATTCAAGATACAAGAGAGAATAGTTGATTACAGTTCAGATGATGATGTTTTCACTAAGCCAAGCAATGATGAGGTATTTCTTGAGACTAATTATAACTTGAAAAATGAAGGAGAGCTAAGGCAAGAACAAAGCTCAAAAACTTTAGCAGAGCTAAGAGTTGAGATAACAACTCCTACTTTAGGAAAGAATATGACAAAGAATCATCAACCTGAGCAGATCATCAAAAGCAAAGATAAAGGTGTGATAACAAGAAGTAGAACCAATGAAGAACTATGTTTGATATCTTTATTTGAACCTAAGATTGTAGATGAAGCATGTAAAGATGATCATTGGAAACAAGCTATGAAAGAGGAATTGGATCATATAGTAAAGATGAGACATGGGAATTGGTCCCTAGACTAGTAAACAAGAATGTGATAGGAATTAAATGGGTATGGGTAAGAGCACAAAGTTGGGTTGCAATTCCATAGAAGTCAAATCCGCAGAATAGGACCTCTAAGAAATAGGTACCTGATTTGCTTAGAATCGGGTACTTGATTCTTAAATCCCGCTTCGGGCACCCGATCCACATTTCAAAAATTAGGCACCCAATTTTTGAAATGTGGATTAGGTGCTTGAACATCTAAAAAATTGGGCACCCAATTTTCAACAAATCGGGTACCTAATTTTAAAAAAATTGGGTACCTGATTTGTTGAAAATTAGGTACTTGATTTTAAAAACTACAAATCCCCCACCAACCCCCCCATTTTTGGCATTTCTGGTGTCATTTTTACCATTTACAAAATGTGAGCACAATTTTAGAGCAATACAAGAGCCCAATTTTTACTTCTACGAACCCCCCTACTGCTATTTTATTTAATTATTTTCAGTTTTACGTTCTATATACTATCAATTTATTGCTTTTTTTTTTTCAGTTTTACTATGTACATAAAATTGTAAATTATCATTGTTAAAAGTATTATCTTTGGATTATTGTATCTGTTCATTTAAATAATTTCTTAGATGTTCATTTAAAAATTATTATTATAGATGTTTTGAAATGTATTTAATATGTAAATTACAATGTTGAATGATTAGATAGATATAAATTCATTGTTTAAACATGTAATTACATTCAATATTTTATATTTATTTCAAATAAATAGTTATTAATTATAGATTAGTTTGTATAACAAAGAAAGTAAAACCAACTATATATTCGTAAGTCTTTAAACTTGACCTAACCATAATTGTACAATAAAATATAACTAAGTATTTAATCACATAACACCTAGCCAAGGGATCCAAACACAAAAATTAGTATTTAGTGATTTTACTTATTGTATTGTACTTAGTTTCATCGATCAAAAATGGATGATGTAAACTATTTTATAAATGTATATTCTTTCAGCCTTTCATAACCTGTGATATTTACAGTGGATGATTGTGCATTCCAAATTAATGTTAGGTGGCATTCAGAAAAAATGTATATTATTTAAATGGATTGAACTTGTTGTTATTCTTTCATGTGGATGTGTTATTTATTTTACTTCTAATATAATTATTTAAAAATGAAATGTAAATGTGCTCGTTAAGGAATGCAATCTCTTATTATCTGAATATAAATTATTGTACATGTTATTGATTGCTTAGTAAAACTTTAGGTTAGTTCTTTGGATCCCTTGGCTGGGCATTACATAATGTATGCCCTTACCTTAAAACCATATCTTTTTAAATTAAACTACAAACTAACCGTAAACATAGTATTAAACTTAATGTAAAATCTCACTTTCACCATAATTCTAACCTAACCCTAAAACTAATTAAAATTTTAACCAAATTATATAATTAAAATTGACAAACTTAATTCTAAGCCTAACCCTAATCATGTTAATAAACTTAATCCTAAATGTTAAACCCTAATTGTAATTGTAACTTCAAATCTTAAACCTAACATTTGATCCCTAGCTAGGTAACCATAACAGTAGGTATAATGGAAAGTAATCTTAATCCTAAGTTTGAAAACTATATTTAATTATTTAAAATTGGGTTGAAGAAATATTATGGATAATATGAATAATATTATTTTGAGAATATATGTTATTAATAATTAGTTCTAAATAATGAAATGGATTGTGTATAATAAATTCATTTATTAATGTAGTTATTTAATAGTTATAATTATCTTAAGTTAAATACTAGATCTTGGACATTGATATTTTGAGACACTAAAACTATACCAACTGTGAACTTCCTCTATCAAACTATTAAATTAATTATATTTCATAATTGTCCATTACTCATTCAACTTGCAATGAAGTCTACATTCGTTACAACTTTAGCTATGAGTTTGTATGATTCTATTAGATTTTATAATCCTTTTAACCCATTCATTACTAAGATTTCAAGCCAACAAAGGTAACATTACTAAAATTTGTTTGATCATGAGATGAACATATAATCCATAATGAGAATACAATCCCGCAGTGTCACAAAATAAGTATACATAAAAATTGATCTAGCTACTTGAATATAGAAAAGGGAAACAATTTTGAGGGAAACAGCCCTAGAACAAACAACAATCCATTATGGACAAAAATCCATTGAATTACATGGACTAACTGATAGCATCTATGATATGCTAATAAAACTCTAAATAAGTTATCAACTCTCTAAATTTCAATATATATTCTAGTCATACCTCTTAGATCAATCTTTAGTATGACATTCTTACACACCTTTATATCTCATACACTCATAACACCACCATTTTCTTGTAACATTAAAAAATAATTTCATCATTATATACATGCAATTAACATAAAAAAGGTTGATCTTAACCATCATATTAATTTTTAAAAAATGAACTACAATAATCAATTTTACCTAAGATATGTAAACTAAGACATAGTTAGGACCCACATATATAATCTCTAGTATGCGATGATCTATCAGTCACACTCATGATCTAATGCAACATGATAGTTAACTAAGGCAGACAATAATACATCAACACACTCCAAGAGACCTTTTGAATCTAGTAAAAAATCTTATTGTTTTCTAATATTAATAACATGATACAATTAAGAAACATAAATAAGCATTTTGAAATACCACATCAACAAAAAACACATCTCTATCTCATAATTTGTAATGCCCTGCCAAGGGATCCAAAAGAATTAGCCTAAAGTTTTACTAAGTTTGTCAAACAATTTTTTTCATAAATTATTTTTATGTGTTAAAAAAATTAAAACCCAAGACCTGCCACATGAGAGAATAATTAAAGGTCCACAGTCCATAATATACATTTGTTTCGAATGCCTCTTGGCAATTAAATGCAAAATGCTCAATCATCCATTGTACATGTCATAGGGTATGAAAAGCTTAAAAGATTAAACATATGTAAAAATAAAGATACATCATCCTCATTGAATCCATGATACAAGTACAATAAAGTAAAAGAAACTATTAACATACATGATACATCCATCCATCAATAAAGATATAACAACCATCATAAGAGATAACCATCCATCATAAAACACAACTAAGTGCGCGGTTCCTCCCAACTATCAATAGTATCATTAGACCATCGTGGGCCCTAGCCATCCCTTCACACGTAACATCCCAAGTCACCAAAGAGATCATCAGTATTATCATAGTAGGAATGCCACTCCTAAGACATACTACAACTTATGTAGAAAGAAATCTAACATGCAAGAATAAAGCATAAGATGATCCTACAAAATAGATAACATCATCTATCACATCCTAATCATCAATATAATGATATGTGTTAGTAAATAACATCCATCATAATGATCCAAGAACATAATGAAGGTAAATGCCAACAAAGAATGCTCCAGCCACGGTGTCTCGGATGGATCTCAAATGGTATGAGCAAAAAAGCACTACCACCCGACAGTGTGGAACCTAAATGGCCCACTCCCACCATGCTAAGGAGATAGTCTCAAGTCCCAAACAGGATATCAAATCACAAAACACAAGATAAAAAATCACATAACACAAGTACTCTCTAAGTCCAGGAATCCTAGAAGTATACTAACTCAAAGGTTCTAATAAGAATGACATCTAATCCCAGAGGTGCAACAATGACATGTAGGAAACCTACTATGTAAGCGAGAAAGTGTCATCACATGAATCATGCTAGAGTTACCATGGTAGTCTCTCAATAGACCCCGACCCCCTAGTGATCCCTATGCAGCCACTAATATCCCCTCGTACTAATGAGGCATACTAAAGAATGCAAGGTTGCAATTGAGATTTCTCTCTACTCCCATCCTAGTCTGTACTAGCACTCGAGGCATGGGCGAGAACATACAATTATCTTATTAGGTTCATTTTAATCCCCATTTAGTGTAAATGTTTTCACTTATTAAATAACTTACAATGAGTTACCCTAGCAACCACTTAGGGCCCCGACCCCCATTGCAAGCCACTTCTTGACACTACAAGTAGATAACCTACCCTAGGCTCATGAAATCACAAATCACAAAATCACCTCAGTCCTATACAAGTGACTAGAAATCATCATAAAGATAATCAAAATAATCACATCAATTCTCCACGAGCAACTGAAAAACATCAAATGATAGATCAGAATATTCATCGATTCTCAACAAGCAACTGAAAAATATCTCAAAATGATATTGATCAAGGACTCCAAAATGGTCAAGTCAAACATGTCACAACATGACATCATCAGGATCAAAATAAACACTTCAGTCCGATCAAGGCGTCTGGAAAGTAATCCAAGTATAACTGATCGATGACTAAAAAATGGTTAAGTCAAGTATCTCAAATACATACACCTCAGCTTCACACAAGAAGACTGGAAAGAAATAAAAATCAATAAATACAAACATCTCATAGAGAATACCATCACATTACCATGGTTGGGTTTTAAAAAGATCAAGATCAACATCAATATGATATCGCAAACACATAACCCCAAAGCCTCTGGTAACAACCTAAGACTGGTCAAAGCTAGGACAAACCCCAAAACCTCAAAACACATATAGCATAGAGAAACAAGATACAAACACATGTTTTGGTTTTCTTTTGCAATCACATGGTTAAGCCAAATATGAGGTTTCAAATTTTGTTTCAAGTATATTTAGAGAGTATAAGATTCTTCTACAAGTCAACCCATTTGTTTTTTGAATAATGCATAGAATTATCCCTCCATTAATTTAAACAATTTTCTAAAATAATTAGAAGATAATTATTTACTTATTTAAATCATTGAACTAGTTCCCATTGACTTTTAGATAAAATCATTCAAATTATTCAAAACATTAGAATAATACTTATCAACTTTCAAATAATTAGTTTACAATTTCCTTAAAACACTTCAAGGGCAATCATTTATTTAAAATAATCTTCATTGATTTTAAGTAAAATCAATCTCATTAATAATTCAATTATTTAATTCTACTAAATACTTATTAATATCTATTTTCTTTTAATTTTTCCTCATTAAAAAATCTATTTACTTAAATTGAATAATAATTAATTCCACTTCTTCTACTATTAACTAATCTTAATTAAATTAAATTAAATTAGATTAGTTAATAAATCATATAAAACTAATGCATAATAATAAGATTCTATTTTAATTTGAACCCAAACTCGAATCAATTTCTAAATTTTGATTCTACTGAGGGAAGATTACAATAATATTTTTTTAATTTCCATAACTGGATGAAACAATATGCGTGCTCGAATTTCAAATTACAAAATTGAGGATTCATTCATAAAGAATTATTTAGACACACATAACAGACACGATGAAGATAGGAAGAGAAAGAGTAGTAAAATATGAAAAATAATCATGAGTGCCTACTTGGACACTAATGCTAATTCGCTATGCCTCAGAAAATTGTAGAGAAGCTCCTCCTCTTAGAACCTTCTCCTTTCCAAAAATTCTTTCCTTCTCCAACATTCGCAATTCCTCCAAGAACTGAACCCCCCCAAGTGACTACGAGTGCTTGTAGAAGCATACGAGGATGTCCATACACACTAGGAGAGCTTGTATATAAAGCCCTCTAAGATGCATCTAGAATGTGTCTAGAAAGAACTGAGAGATAAGCATGACAACTAAGCACATATCTTCCACGATAAGAAGATAAACATGATGAAGTGTCTAGAATGTTGTAGACACCATGTGCTCAAATAATGTGCTAACTCCTAAGTGTAGACAACATGTGCATAATTAGAGTGCAAACTCCTGTGTTGTCAACATGACAACTCACAAGAGTTCACATACTCCTATGTGAATAAATATTAAAATTATTTTATTTAATATTCCCTTTACTCTTTTTAATTTAATTTATTAATTTCAAATCTCATGCACTTATCATGTGGTCATGAAATTTTAATAAATTAATTTCTTTTCCACTTTTAAATTTATTTTTGAAACTTAATTGATAAAATATTTATTAGCTTAAATATAATATTATTTTGCATTTATTTAAAAAATGAACTCTAAAATATTATTATTAAATTAAATAAATATTATCACGTTCCAAAATTAAACTTATAACTTTAATCTTCAAATTTAATTATTTTTTATTTAATTAATTTCTCAATTAATTAAATAAAATTAAATATTAAAATATCATAATAATAATTTTCCATTAAATTAAATCATTAATTAAATCTTTTAATTAGACTTAATTAATAGAAAATACACCAAAGACTCACAAAGTAAAATACGAAAACCCATCTTAGCAAAACACATACAAAATCAAACCAAGGGTTAATATCACGAATTACATCATCCGATGCATTCAGAGGGTACTCAACTTAGATACCTTTCATAATTTTCAATTAGGACAAATGGCTTAAAGGGTTGAGATTTGGACTTAAAATTTATCTCCCCTCTCTTGCCATTGAGATAATGCAATAGGGTACGCTCATCTTGGCAATTCAAGGAAGTCGATACCCAGTACCTGCAACCTGCATAAAATCTATGAATGTACAAGCACAATATATACTAAGCTAAACAAGCAATGGTAGGAAGTGGTGCATCGTGTAGATCCTAACTAGCAGGTGACTATGACTCCCTTCCTTAACCACATCAAAAATGCGATACAGAAAGAAAACAAACACGCACACCATACACATGCAAGTATGGGGTAAGTATCCATAAGAAAACACATATGATAATAAATCATCTAACTATTCATCATCAATATCTGAAAACACTGAATAATCATCATGCAAACATGACATATAAAGTACCAAGTAATCTCATCATATATCAACTAAATTTGAAACAATATCTAATAATCTCAAAATAATGTCACTAATAATCATCAACATAAAACTATCCTAAAAGAGTTCGACAATGATAGAAAAAATGAGAACTAGGGGCAGGCACTACATAATCCAAAAGAAACTTTACATTGTTCATCATGAACATCAAATAGAAATATCTATCTTTAAATAAAAATAGCATGCACAAATAAAAATCTTGAAGCTTTGTATCTTGAGCTACACATACAAGTACTCGACACTTCACTTGTTTAGCACCAAAAAATATTACATAATCAATCCATCATCACCAGAAAAACTAGTCTCCAATCAACACATTGTAACTTAGAACTCAAATCATCATATTAATCTCTTCAAGCAACACTGTGAGTCCTTCCTAGACATAGACATGTTATTCTTATTTGACTCATTATGACTACTAATCATACCTAAGAGATATGTTTCCAGTAATGGTAACATCTATATGCTCATTATTGATGAAATTACCTTGAAGTGAGTCCTTGATTTCTCCTTGGATGCATCCAATAAAATGGGAACTCCTAACATAAGGAGTCATTCTTCTATGCAATACTAAAGAATTGATTAATATTATAATCATCATCATTGTTCTTTTTTCTATCCTTAATCACACATGGTTTGTCTAAATCATCCTTAATGGTCAGTTAGGGGTCTAAGACGAAAACATATAACTGTAATATTTTTTTCAACAAGACTTTAAAACCTAAATAGAATAGGAATATAACTACTCTAGCATTAAATATTAAATATTAATAATAAAAAAATCACTCCAATATTTCATAAAGTAATTCCATTTAGGATCTAGATCATAATCTAACAAAATAATGGTTAAACTATTGGGCACTTTCACATCCTTTTCCTTAATATCAAAAACATGTTCCCTTGAACTTGCATAAAAACAACTTCGTATCTAACATTAAAACCAGATTTTGTTAATATAGTTTTTTGGAGCATTATTTTATGATTAGACTTAAATTTGATATAATGTTCAATTAGCCTTAACATTGAAGTTTAATTAAGTGTTTAACTTTATTTATTTAATTGATATGGTGTTAAAGATTTGCACATTTATATAATTGATATTTTAGATTTAAATTTTATTAAATAGTAATTGTGTCATTTTTGTTGTTGTTTAAACATATATGTAGATTATATCTGATGGACCTACTGCCACCCCCTCCCCCTCCCCTACCCCCACCTCTGCCCCCTCCATCTCCACCTCCACCTCCACCCCCACCTCCATGACCACTCCATGACCACCCATCGCAGACGATCTGTGACAGAGCATGAGGCATAACCTTAATGACCTCATGCAAGATATTGAGGCTATCAGATGCTAGCCCCACCCCCTCTTCACCTACTATGCCTTGCAGATAGCATGCAAGGTGTTGTTTAGTCTATAGAGCATTTGGATTATGATATTGATTCATTTAGATTATGGAGGCAAAACATGTGTGCCTTCTATTTTGATGGCTTATCATATAGAGAGGTCCATAACATCAAAATAGGTAAAGGAATTTTTAAAAGCTATTTTATAAACCCTAAGACACATGAGGAGATTAATGAGAGTAAGCCTTGTATTTCTATTAGATGGTGCATACATCCATGCATAGTAGCACACTTTTGGGAGTGGTGGTGGTTGGTATTTGACCATCTACCACATGCTAATCATGAGGCACCCATGTACTTCCTTAGGAAGCAATGGGCTGAGTTTGAAACCCAATTATTTTGATATGAAATCATTTTAGGGGGTAGGTGGAGGGATGCCTCAGGATAGGCCTGGGGAAAAGCTAAGTGATAGAATGAGAAATTGTAGGCGACCTAAGCCCCTTGTACCTCTTCCTATGCCCAATGTACTAGATCCACACCATCATTGACCAGTTTCATATGCTCTTACCTCCTTGAGTGCCCTTTCAAGCAATTTAGTAAAATAGTAGATGTAGGCGACACATGTTCATCCACTTGGACATATTTGTACTAGTTGTGGAGGCATATGTAGAGGCCCCCAGAGCAATGCTGATGCAATGCACAATGACCATTATGCTGAGGGTGCTGATTTTGATGATGACATATATATTGCCCATGGTGATGGTAGTGATGAGATTGATGTCTCATCATTTGTTGACCTCATGCAGGGAGAGCCTGAAGACAATCAAGAGTAGCAAGTAAAATTTTAATTAAAATTTAAATATAAAGTACATAATTATTTAGTTTCTACATACATGTGTAATTGTATTAACCATATTAATTTTTACTTTTGAAATAATAGAGGATGGATGATATTGTTCCTCCTAGGAGGCAGTGTATTCTTTTTTTGAGACCTACATACATTGGCATCCCTCATACAGTATGCACTTTGAGTTACACTATAAAAATGTACATTTGAACTCAAATTTAATAACATGTGCTCATATGTTCTTTTTATCTGATTTTGTAGGGATTGTCGGCTGCTACACAGTTTGATGTCAGTACAAGTCTTGATCTAGTTACCACCGAGGCATAGCCTCAAATACATACGGTATGAAGTTTTGATTGAAGATAAATAATTTGTACTATTTTTATGTATGTACGTTGTTATTAACTTATAATCTGAACAATTTTGACTCCTGTATATATTTTATTTGTTTTGATTTATGAACAAGAGATGGATTGTACTCATCCATACAGGCCTTGATATAGTTTATTTTTGACTCCATCTTTTGATCATCATGAAAGAATACCTTTAGAAACATCTATGAAATTGGCTACTACTCAGGGATGATATATATACATGTTTTTATAGTGTATAAAAAATGTAGTGTACCAATTATGTACTTTTTAGTTTACGTACTTTGTAATTTTTCATGTATATATAATTTTGACTCAATGTTTATGTATCCATAATTTTAGGACTGTGTCACCATGAGTATTTTTGAGAGTATGGGACTAAGCTAGATGGAGGTACCTACATCATCCTTTGAGGTCAGTATTGTGATTTATGTACATACATAGTTCATTATGCTCTTTATCAAATTTTAAAAATGTATGTATTGTAAATTACAGGACCTCACCACTGCCACATTTGGTAGCTTTCACAATGCACCTCCTCTCATTATAGAGGGACACCCATCTCATGTGGTATTTATTTTATTAGGTAGTGAATATTTAATTTATTTGCAAGCTAGATTTTGAAATCCATTTCAATTAAGCATGTACATGATAAGACGTGCCTCATGTTACATAGGATGATCCATCTACCTTACAGGGTGTCCCACATGATGAGACAACTCATATTACACAGGATGATTCATCTGAGTCCTCTTCACATCAAGTAAAGAGGACATTCAATTAGATAGATTAGGTCTCGTTGGCAACTTTAGATTGTGTTTTTATGACACATTGTTTATTTTGATACACTTTGTATTAGGATAGTTAATTGTATTATATGTATTTTTGACTTCATAGATCATGTTAGACCATATAATATTATTTTATGACTTCTTATCATGCTAGTGTATGTAGTATATATTATTATGTTAAATCATATTTTAAGTATTCAAACCATTTTCTTTATTGTGACATATTTTATTCATGAACATATGACACATTTTGTAAGTATATATGCTATAGGAACAATAATTTTAACTATTTATAGAGCATAAGTACTGATATCAAAAAGATTATTGGATAAATATCACATCAAATTTATGCATTGAGATTCATACAAATAAAATTGACCTACTATTATAAATATTTTTCATCCTAAAAATTCAAATTTATAAAATTGAGGTAAAGATTGAATTTTTTTTAATGAAATGATGGATGATGCCCTTCCTTTCACACATTTTCTCATCAAGTGTCACTCTGGATAGAATGCCTATTTTTCTAGACAAGACACTTGATGTCTTATCAAGTTGTTACATTTTCTTAAATATATTTACCTATGTAATTAAATAACCAATTGAGGTAGTTTTAATGTGTCCTAATTGGATCTAATATATTCTAAGGTTTTGTAATGGGTCCTGGGGCCACTCACAATCCATTATGAACCATTATGATACATTAGAATCATTAACATCCCATTTGTGTGTCCTACTATAGTCAATGTGTTCTAAAGGGTCCTAATAGGCCCTAAGATGTCCTAGGACCACTAAGAATCCATTATGATCCTTCATGATATAATAAGACCACTTAAAATCCTAGAGGAAACATTAGGATTGATTATAACCACTTAGGAACTATTATAATGCCTTTGGACATAGTACCACATAGAACTAATTGTGATATGTTGTGAGATATTAGGACCACTTAGGACACATTACTATGTCTTGCAATGGTTAATGTGTTATAAGAGGTTTTAATGGGGTCTAATGTGTCCTAATGTGTGCAAATGGACCCTAATGTGTCCTAATGAGACCTAATGTATACTAATGGGTCCTAAAAACCCCTAATGTCCCCTTAGAACATATGACTCATTAAGGAAAATTAGACCTCTAAACGGTTTCCTATAATGAATAACATGCTATAAAGGCTCATAATGAGTCATAATGGTTCCTAGGAGGTTGTAATTAGTCTCAAGGATTCTTAGAACCACTTAGGGCCCACTAAAACTCCTTAGGAAAAAATAGGATTGAATAGGACACATTACAACCCTAAAGTGTATCCTGTGATGATTAATGTGTTCTAAGGGTTCATAAAGTGTGTTAATGGTATGAATGGGTTCCAAGGAGTCATAATGGGTCCTAAGGTTTCTTATGACCCATCAAAACCTCTTGGAAACTTTAGAATGTACTAGGACACATTAGAAACAATTACTTTTAGGACTATAATAACTAATGTGTTGTAAGGGGTCCTAAGAGGTTCTAATTTGTCCTAAGGTATCCTAATGCATCCTAATGTGTCCTAAGGAGTCATAATGGGTCCAAAGGCATTGTAGGACTACCTAGAACCCATTATAACCCTTTCTAATAAATTACAAGCACTTATAACCCTCCCCATTTCCCTCCCTCCCTCTCTCTCTCTCCCTCTCTTCCTCCTTCCCTCCCTCTCACTTAACATGGTTAACATGGTTAAACACACATGTCAATTATCAACACAACAATAGCATACAATCAATACAATGAGTATGATCTTTAAATTGTCATGTACAAGTGAAGGGTTTAATATTACAATCAATAGTAATTTGAAACTTCAAACAAACATTAATTTAAACATGCTTGAATGTAAAAGTAATGGAAAAAAATAGGAGGTCACTACTTAAATTGACAATTAATTTATAATATCAAGTGCACAGCTTTAACTTTCAAATAGAAGTAAAATCCTATTTTTAAATTTGTTTGTACAACATATTTCACAATATATGTAAGACAATGTCAATGATAAATTTATAGAAGTGAACTCAAAATCTAAAATTTGTTCAACACATCTCTTCAAATGAGGTCCTGTAAAATAAAATTGTAAAACAAAAACACATGTTAATAAACGCATAAATTAATATGAGGTATTTGAACTATGTAAATATATGTGTAATTTGTATGTACTCACTATGTGGAATCGCACAAGATGTTGATGTTCGATCCACTTTAAAATTTAAATTCACATAAATTGTAATTAAGACCTGAATAAGAGGAATATATATAAGTTCTCTAATTTGGTATTGACAATGCAAACATACATGTAATTAAATTATATAAGTGCGTATATAAAAATAACACAATAAAGAAAAAACTTAGATATGTTTGATTTAAATGTAGTCATCCCACTATACCATTTGCATCCTCTCTCTATTGCAATGTATCTATGATTGTCTCATGCTTGTACATTGAAATTGTCCATAATACCTTATTGACAGGTCTCCCTTTGTATCTTTCTAATTTGATATTCCTTGCCACAACCAAATGAGAATAGTGTAAAATCTTCTTTTTAGATTGGTGGTCTTCAAATGTTGGTAAACCATTTCTTCTTGTTAGGTATCTATGTAGCTAAGTGCCAGCTACAATGACATACCCAACTGGATACTCAAAACCATCATCGTCTACTTGATGACATATCAATTTTTTCTTAAGTTCCACACATCTAGCTAGTCAATACTTAGTCTGCTCATTATTATTACTAGGTGCAATAACAACATAAACATGTCCTACAAGATAAGATAGAGTACAAAAAAACTTTAATCACATAAGTACATATGAAAATTATATAAATTTAAGCATGAGATCACAACAAAATCTAATTAAATTGTGCATACTAGGTTCTATGAGGTCTCAAAAATGATCATAGTCTTCTGATGCAAAAGTAACGTTCTGGCCTTCATTTACTATATCATCTTGAAAATGTGTGTCAGTAGGTGCTAATGATTTTTGTTTCCAATCTTCAAGCCATTCTATATTCTTGCATTCTTCCCATTCACCTACAAGACAAAATTAAAAAAAACAAGCAAGCTCCCTAGTAAATATAGTCCAAGCGTTAGAATCTGAACTCCTAAATGAATGCCATTTAGCTGACCCACTAATCATTTCACAGTCATATCTTGAAAGGATATTCTTCTCTTCAACTAGGTAGAAAAAATGTTTGATTGTAGAGTTCTCACCTAATCCCGTGTATAAATATTTGTTACATCATTCGACAATCTCATGTGCATTTTTGAATTTAGCTTTTTCCTCAAATTTTAATTGCTCTCTACTAAGGGCTTTCTTCACGCATGCACCAACACCATCATGTTCTCCTTTAGCATGTCTAGCCTCAAAAAAACTCCACACATGTTGGATGTTAGTTTTCCTATGTGTCCTAATCAACCAATAGAACATTCTAGCATTCTTGAATTGTCCTGTACAATTATCTGAACATATACAATGTTGTGTCATTTGAATTTGTCTCTCTTTTAAATTTTATAAAAGACCTTGAAACAATATTGGACAAACTTAGATGAATGGAGTTTATTGTCACTCATATAAAAATGGTATTCTCTCAATTATTTTTGATCCTCCTCTATACTATCAGGTGCATACCTAAAACTACATGAACATAAATTGTTACTTACACTGAATTGTAATATTGTGGTTGTACCTCTTCTTGCAGTGCAAGTGTGTAGTTCTCTACAAAGTCAACAACTAAAAGCATAGTACCGATTGAAAATGTATTCTTACATATACAAAATTTTCCATCAAGCCATCTAGCATATTGATAGTGTTTAACATATTTTGGTATGATTACACTCTTAAACTCATCCATAAATGCATGAAAATTAACTTTATTTGTAACTAGATCACACCTTCTTCCAATCTTCCCATCCTTCAATGGATATTCAATAGTTTTGAATCTTTTTACCTCAACTAATTTTTGTCCAAAAGTAGTCAACGAATTTTTATGCAAACATTCATCTAACAAAGAAAGATTCCCACACATATCACATGTACCAAAAAGACATGCATTGAAAAGAAAGTATTGATCATTAGGTGGCTTACAAAACAAACTTGATATGAAATCCTTTATACTTTGAGGTGTTATTTTTATACCACATTCCTGAAACACTTCTTTACTATGCATGGTACCACGTATAGATCGAAATACATCATGATGGTAATGAAATTGAATATGAGTTTTACAACGACATGTGATTCTTTCCTTGTTGATCCTTACATATTGTGGTCTACACTTTTCAAAAGATCTTTGATTAATTGTAATATTTAATACCTTACCACCTATAAATTTTCTAAACAATTCAGTTTGAGTCATGTCCAAAAGGTGTTTAGGATGTGGATCACATATTTTTGAACTATTTTTAATTTAAGATCATCTCTTGAATTAGGTGATACTCTTGTATTATCATGCCAAAAATTTTTAACCAAACTTTTGACTTCACTAGTAAGTTTCATATCACATCTCGAGAGTCTACCACTAGAAGTCCATAAAATATTTGCTAGATCACATTCAAAGTTAACTCTTCTCTTTACAACTCTTTCTCAAGTCTTACAATTCACATTAAGATATCCACTTATGTTGCTAATCAATCTTTTGTTAGTCGTTGATTTGTTAACTAAAGCTATTGTTATTGCTCATCATGTAGCATTCTTATCTTTAGAGCAACTTCTCTTTTTGATAACATCAAAAGCACTAGCAATAGTGGATGCAACTTGTTTTAAAGACTCATTTTTATTCTTGAGTGTTGCATACATTCCCAACATTCTCATTACTTTTCACATTTTAGACATTTTAATTAGTTGCAGCATCAACTGACATTGAAACTCAAATTTCTTATTATAAAAAAAATGTTTGTATAATCTATTAGCACGTGTCCTAATTTGTCTCCATGAAACCAATCCCTCAAGATTATCTAGCACATCATTAGGAATATGAAAATTATGTTCAGACACTTTACTATCATTCTGACATGTTTGTTCAATAGTTGGTGTTTCTATGTCTACATTCATACAATTTTTATTTTCAATTGACATTTTATTTTCACTGTTATTTGGGATTTGAATCTCATTTTCAATTTTTCTTAGTATTTCTTTCAGGGCATGCATTTTCATTGGATTTTTTTTTGTGTACGATCGTTTGGCAATTTATTCTCATGAAGAAAATCTAAATCGTTTAAATCATAACCTGCTTCTAAAAAATCACTAATTTTATCATGAGAAAAAAATTGAGGGTTTGGAGACACACTTGTATTGAATGTATGTGATCTGATGAATGGATCTAGACTAATTGCAATATTGAATGTTTAAATAAAATCAAATTAACTAAAGTCTTAATACATTTATACATAAATGAAATTATGCATCAAAACTTAAGAATTTAAGGTAAAATAAACAGAATTGAGAAAGAAGAAGATAGAGAGTGCAAACAAGTTTGATTTCGGAGTTCGCCACAAACGTGACTATGTCTCCGGGTCCGGTCCAATAGAGTACGATCGATCTGATTATTCTCCAAAAAAAAAATTACAAATGCACCAAGACTTATCCCCTTAAACACATCAGCATAACATGCCCTCGATGTACAGAATAGTCTTCAAAAATCTCTTGAACATTCTCCTGTTCTCACCACCTAAATGCCTTTCCAAAAGGCCTAATACCCCCCTTTTATACATAATTTTAGCCAAAATTAGGCTAAAACCAATTAATATAAATATAGGGTCTTTAACAAAATTGATCTTTGAAATACTCCTTTTACAAGTTTAGGAGATTCGACACCTTACACTTATGGGGCTAGAAATAACACCCACATAACTAATTACCTTTTTTAAAAATAAGGTTAAGTGGCAGTTTTAACAATATATAGCAAATACGCAATATCAATAACCAAATGCTAAATTGCCACACCGGCTCTTATCCACTTTATGAGGGTGCCGGTCCGCAGTTCAAATCCCGTTGGTGGCTCTTTTTAATCTCCAATTTTTGGAAATTAAACTTTAAATAACATTTGCACCCAATTATTTATGAAGTTGATGCATAATGCAATGGCCACTGCTTGAGGTTTGGGGTTGGGTGGATACAGGTTCAAACCTCATTAGAACTCCCTTTTTAAAATATTTTTTTTGTGTTTTAAAACTGCCCCATGATGTCATCAAGATTCAAATGACACTTTTACCTCCAAAATTCAAACTGCCATAACTTTCATATATGAAGTCCATTTTCGATGAAACCAACGCCGTTGGGAAGCTCTTGACAAGATATTTGATTTGAAATCCAATATTGACCACTTTTGAGATGGTTTAATTTCACCTCTTATCTAGCCCTCTGGTCTACCTGTTGACCAAAACTTTGACCAAGCATAACTTGCACGAATGGACTCCTTTTCGCTCTGTTCAAGTTACGTTGGAATCAGGAAGGCAATATCTTTCTAATGGTGCAAAAATCTATAGATTTGAAGATCCTTTAATTTTCACTCAAAATATCCATCAGATTAGGCCTCCCCATTGAAGACCTTTTGGACCTCCAAAAGTGACATTTACTTTGACATAAAGTGAGGACTTGACCTCCCCACTTGTCATGTATCATCTGTACATCTGAATACCTGGCTCACAAGCACAATGAAGACTGCAACAACATTGTTGATCATAAACATTATCTATCACTTCCATAAGAATCTACATCAATTGTCATAGCCACTAACCAACAAACATTGACTAGCATCAAGCTAAACAATAATGTAGAAATGAAAGAGAATAAATCAACAACATATCGATCCTTCACAATAGGAACATTTTTACCCAAGGAACCATCAATGCTTTCAATCATCATTCCCTCATGCTGTACTATGGGTGCATCCTGCAACATTTGATCTTGGTTAGCTACTCCAACTTCAAGTGTAGAACCACCTGTACTGACAGACATAAGAGTTAACTCTTTACTTGCATTAATTACCCTCTTTAACTGCCCTATGTTTGCAAAAGAATGATCACTCTTAATCCTGTGAGAATGTACAATGTATTGAATGACATCTTTAAAAAATTGATAATGATTCTTCTCCCTGTAGAAAATTGCTTTTATGTCATAAAGATAAGGGCTACCAAGCACTATCCCACAGATATCCAGTGGAACTACATCAAACTATACTTCATCCACAAACTTACTAGTGATTGCAAATCTTAAAGTGCATTGTCTTGTTACTTGCAACTTATCATTTTCAAAAATCTAGCCTAGTGGATAAGGTTTCTTATGTAATGTAGTTTTCAATCCCAAGTTTCTTACAATACTTTCAGAAATCAAGTTCATTTGAGAACCACTATCTATGAGTGCATCAATTTTAGTGTTCTTAGCAACAACCCTTAAATGAAACAACTCATTCCTTTTCTTATCTTCAGGGAAAACATTAACTATAGATGAAGAAGCACAACTATGAATAGGAACACCAGAGATAGGAGCTTTACCTTTTACACCCATAGCTGTTATCTTAGTCTCATCATCTAAATTTGAACCAACATCCATAACAACATTTGTGGCTTTCTCCTTACCTTTTTGTTTTTGATTCTATCTTTGAGCCCACTTAGGCTTCAATTCGGGATGCAACTTCCAACAATGTTCTTCATCATGACCCTTCCTATCACAATGAGTGCAAGAAAGTTTCTCATCCTTCTTAACTGTAGCTGCCTTCTTTCCTTTCTCTATCTCTGAATTCTTAGAAGATTTCTTTACATCATTATCAAACTTATCAATAAAAGATCCTTTACCCCTTGACTCTAAGTGCGTAGCTTGAACTGACACTTCATCCAAATTACAAGGGTTTAATACCAAAATAGAATGTCTAAGGTAGAAATGAAGGCCTCCTATGTACTTCAACAAAGTATCTTGGGTGTACAAAAGAATATTTAAAGCAATAGCCCTTTTTCTAAATTCATGGGTGTACTCTTGGACAATTTGACCTTTCCCTTGCCTAAACATTTGCCAGTCCATCACTAACTGTTGCATATGTCCTAGGGGATAAAACTGCTTCTTAAGAGCATTAACAAACTCTGCCTAAGTTAAAGTGACTCTACCACGCCATGAAACTTCTGCCTTAGTCTTACTCTCCCACCAGGTTAAAGCTATACCTCCTAACCAAAGAGTAGCTAATTGAATCCTATCAACATCATCTGATAGGTTCTGGACTCTACAGTAGACTTCTACTTGCTGAATCCAATTATCCAATTTTTCAGCCTTAAGTTCACCACAATACTTAGGCAAGTCAAATTTTACATCCAGTTTGATCTTAGGCTTATACCCACTCTTGAAAGGATTAGAAGAAGTAGAATAAGGAGAAGATGGAGAAGAAGGAGAAGAGGGAGGAGAAGAAGAAGAGGGTGGATCTGGTTTCTTGTCACCATCTCCATGATGGTTCCCTTTCTTGTCTTCACGTTCTTTCTGCTCTTGTCTCTCCCGAAAAAGAATGTCCACCTTAGCCTTCATGTTGAGGAATGCTCTTCGAAATTCCTGCTCACTGATCTCATCAGGAACCTCCATTCTAGAAATAGACATCATCGAAAATGTTCTTTGCTTCACGATCTCAGGATTAAATTATTCAATCTTGCCTTCACCCTTCTGAATGTTGGATCTTGTTAGCATTAAAAAAAAAAAAACAATTGCAATAATAGTCAATTGGGCTTTGATACCACTTGATCTGATGAACGGATCTAAGACTCATTGCAGTATTGAATGTTTAAATAAAATCAAATTAGTAGAAGTTTTAATACATTTAAGAATTTAAGATGAAATAAATAGAATTGAGAGAGAAGAAGATAGAGAGTGCAAACAAGTTTGATTTTGGAGTTCGCCACAAACATGACCACATCTTCGGGTCAGCTCCAATAGAGTACGACCAATCCGATTATTCTCCAAAAAAAAAATTACAAATGCACCAAGACTTATCCCCTTAAACACATCAGCATAACATGCCCTCAATGTGCAGAATAGTCTTCAAAAGTCTCCTGAACATTCTCCTGTTCTCACCACCTGAATGCCTTTCCAAAAGGCCTAATACCCCCCTTTTATACATAATTTTAGCCAAAATTAGGCTAAAACCAATTAATGTAAATATAGGGTCTTTAACAAAATTTATCTTCGAAATACTCCTTTTACAAGTTTAGGAGATTCGACAACTTACACTTATGGGGCTAGAAATAACACCCACATAACTAATTACCTTTTTTAAAAATAAGGTTAAGTGGCAGTTTTAACAATGTATAGCAAATACGCAATATCAATAACCAAATGCTAAATTGCCGCACTGGTTCTTATCCACTTTACGAGGGCGTCGGTCGGTGGTTCAAACCCCGCCAGCGGCTCTTTTTAATCTTCGATTTTCGAAAATTAAACTTTAAATAGCATTTGCGCCCATTTGTTTATGAAGTCGACATATAACGCAACGACCACCGCTTGAGGTTGGGGTCAGGTGGTCACGGGTTTCAGGTGGTCACAGGTTCAAACCTCATTATAACCCCCTTTTGAAAAATTTTGTTTGTGTTTTCAAACTGCCCCATGATGTGATGATGACATCATCAATATTCAAATGACAATTTTACCTCCAAAATTCAAGCTGCCATAACTTTCACATATGAAGTCCATTTTTGATGAAATCAATGCCGTTGGGAAGCTCTTGACAAGATCTTTGATTTGAAATCCAATATTGACCACTTTTGAGATGGTTTGATTTCACCTCTTATCTAGCCCTCTGGTCTGCCTGTTGACCAGAACTTTGACTAAGCATAATTTGCATGAATGGACTCCTTTCCGCTCTGTTCAAGTTGTGTTCGAATCAGGATGCCAAGATCTTTCTAATGGTGCAAAAATATGTAGATTTGAAGACACTTCAATTTTTACTCAAAATATCCAACGAATCAGTATGATTAGAATGTGCACCTAAATTTCTTTGTATTGGGTTCTCTTCTTTGGCCTCTTCATCCATTGTGGTATCCTCAATGTCTTTCTCCTTTAAAAATTTATTCAAGTCTCTAATTCATTGTCTTCTCTCTCGTTGACATCATGCTTCATTCTCTTCATTTGTTGCAATCTCCTCATCTGTCAGAACTTTTATTTTTTTCTTTCTTCGTTGTTTTGATCCCATGTTTGCACCAGTTTTGAATTTGAATCAATAGCTTGCAAATTGTAGAAGAAGATAACTATGACAGAGTTAATTGTTGCAGATCGAAACTATTATTCAATCATTGAAAGTTGGCCTATGAAGCAACTTTTACAGCCCAACAGGTACATTAGAATTGGGTACCTGATTGTTTAAAAATCAAGTACCTAATTCTTTAAAAATTGAGTACCTGCTTACAAATTGGGTACCTAATTTTAAAAGAATCAGGTACTCGATTTTTAAACAATCGAGTACCCTATTCTTACAATAGTTAACATGCAATCGGGTGCCCGATTCTTGAGACATGAGAAGAAATTTGGAATGATCACGAATTTTTCATGAAGTTTTGCTTTGGGAAAAGGCATGGCATAGGCTTGGTCCTACCAAGCCATGCCTTTATGAACCATTTTTTTCTAAGGCATTTAATCGACAATTTCAATGATTGTTGTAATTTTTATATGCTCATACCCATTAAATTTTTTGACGGAAAAAAAACCCATTATAGGTCTTACTATTTTAATTTCAAAAATGTAAAATTTATAGTGTTATTAGTTTATTTGCTATTTTTTAATTATTTATTAATCAAAACTATCTCTTAAATGTTAAAAAGTGACATTCACTAAAATTTTAATAAATTTTTTATTTTATAAATTTTAAAAAATTAATTTATGTCATCAATCTACATACAATTCTTTTGAGGTTTAAAAAAAATTTGAAAAAAGTGAAATTTTGATCAAATTATGGTGTTCGTACATGAGAGGTTTCAAAATTTACCTTTATAGCCAATTAATAATTAATAATAAAAAAATTGTTCAATAAAAAATTAAGAAAAAATATTTTCATCAATCTTAAGTGTATTAGGTAACTCCTTTTAAAAGAATTTATGAAAATTTATTTATTTGTGTCACATTATGGTATCCATAAACAAGTGTAGTATGGTCTTGAAATATGCATTTTGAAAAAGTGATTTTTAAAAATCCATACCAAAAAATAATTTATCATATGGGTACACAAATAAATTACATATTCAAAAACTAGATTCTAAATACTAAAATTTTTATTTCTGAAAGGTTTTTATTTTAATCTCTAAATGCCTCAAATTTTGATATCAATTGACAAAAAATTTCAAAAATAGGAAAAACACTTCCAGTTTTTGCCCAAAAGTGAGACCCAACTTTTTAAAATATTTTTTTTGTATTTTAAAACTGTCCCATGATGTCATGATGATGTCATCATAATTCAAATGACATTTTTACTTCCAAAATTCAAACTATCATAACTTTCACATATAAAGTCCGTTTTCGATGAAACCAACTCCATTGGGAAGCTCTTGACAAGATCTTTGATTTGAAATATAATATTGACCACTTTTGAGATAATATAATTTCACCTCTTATCTAGCCCTATGGTCTGCCTGTTGATCAGAACTTTGACCAAATATAACTTGCACGAATGGACTCCTTTTCGCTTCATTCAAGTTGCGTTGGAATCAGGATGCCAAGATCTTTCTAATGGTGCAAAAATCTGTAGATTTGAAGACACTTCAATTTTCACTCAAAATATCCATCGGATCAGTATGATTAGAACGTGCACCTAAATTTTTTTGTATTGGATTCTCTTCTTTGGCCTCTTCATCCATTATGGTATCTTCAATGTCTTTCTCCTATGAAAAATTGTTCAAGTCTCTAATTCTTTGTCTTCTCTCTTGTTGACATTATGCTTCATTCTCTTTATTTGTTGCAATCTCCTCATCTGTCAGAACTTTTCTTTTCTTCTTTCTTCGTTGTTTTGATCCCATCTTTGCACCAGTTTTGAATTTGAATCAATAACTTGCAAATTGTAGAAAAAGACAAAAAAATAGAATAACTATGACATAATTCACTATTGCAGATCGAAACTATTATTTAGTCATTTCAATCATTGAAAGTTGGCCTAGGGGGCAACTTTTACAGCCCAACAGGTACATTAGAATTGGGTACCTGATTGTTTAAATATCAAGTACCTAATTCTTTAAAAATTGGGTACCTGCTTACAAATTGGGTACCTAATTTTAAAAGAATCAGGTACTCGATTTTTAAACAATCGAGTACCCTATTCTTACAATAGTTAACATACAATTGGGTGCCCGATTCTTGAGACATGAGAATAAATTTGGAATGATCATGACTTTGTCATGGGGTTTTGCCTTGGATAAAGGCATGACATAGGCTTAGTCCCACCAAGCCATGCCTTTATGAACCATTTTTTTCTAAAGCATTTAATCGACAATTTCAAAAATTGTCGTAATTTTTATATGCTCATACCCATTAAATTTTTTTATGAAAAAAAAATCCATTATAGGTCTTACTATTCTAATTTCAAAAATGTAAATTTTACAGTGTTATTAGTTTATTTGCTATTTTTTCACTATTTATTAATTAAAACTATCTCTTAAATATTAAAAAGTGACATTCACTAAAATTTTAATAATTTTTTTATTTTATAATTTTTCTTAAATTAATTTATTTCATTAATCTACGTACAATTCTTTTGAGGTTTGAAAAAAATTTAAAAAAGTGAAATTTTGATCAAATTATGGTGTTCTTACATAAGAGATTTTAAAATTTACATTTATAGTCAATTAATAATTAATAATAAAAAAATTATTCAATAAAAATTAAAGAAAAAATATTTTCATCAATCTTAAATGTATTAGGTAACTCTCTTTAAAAAGATTTATGAAAATTCATTTATTTGTGTCAAATTATGGTGTCCATACACAAGTGTGGTATAGTCTTGAAACATGCATTTTGAAAAAGTAATTTTTAAAAATCCATACCAAAAAATAATCTATCATATAGGTACACAAATAAATTATATATTCAAAAACTAGATTCTGAATACTAAAATTTTTATTTTTGGAGGGTTTTTATTTTAATCTCTAAATGTCTCAAATTTTGATATCAATTGACAAAAATTTTTAAAAATAAGAAAAACACTTCTACTTTTTGCCCAAAATTGAGATCCAACTTTTTAAAATATTTTTTTTTCTGTTTTAAAACTGCCCCATGATGTCATGATGACGTCATCAAGATTCAAATGACACTTTTACCTCCAAAATTCAAACTGCTATAACTTTCACATATGAAGTCCGTTTTCGATGAAACCAACGCTCTTGAGAAGCTCTTGACAAGATCTTTGATTTGAAATCCAATATTGACCACTTTTGAGATGGTCTAATTTCACCTCTTATCTAACCCTCTAGTCTGCTTGTTGATTAGAATTTTGACCAAACATAACTTGCACGAATGGACTCCTTTCTCCTCCGTTCAAGTTGCGTTAGAATTAGGATGCTGAGATCTTTCTAATGCTGCAAAAATCTGTAAATCTGAAGACACTTCAATTTTTACTCAAAATATCCATCGGATCAGTATGATTAGAATGTGCACCTAAATTTTTTTGTATTGGGTTATCTTCTTTGGCCTCTTCAACTATCGTGGTATCTTCAATGTCTTTTTCTTTTAAAAAATTGTTCAAGTCTCTAATTCTTTGTCTTCTCTCTCGTTGACATCATGCTTCATTCTCTTTATTTGTTGCAATTTCCTCATTTGTCAATTTTTTTTTTCTTTCTTCGTTGTTTTAATCCCATGTTTGCACTAGTTTTAAATTTGAATCAATAGCTTGTAAATTGTAAAAGAAGACAATAAAATAGAATAACTATAACAAAATTCACTGTTGCAGATCGAAACTATTATTCAATCATTTCAATCATTGAAAGTTGGCCTATGGAGCAACTTTTACAATCCAATAGGTACATTAGAATCGGGTACTTGATTGTTTAAATATCAAGTACCTAATTCTTTAAAAATTGGGTACCTAATTTTAAAAGAATCAGCTACTCGAATTTTAAACAATCAAATACCCTATTTTTACAATAGTTAACATGCAATCGGGTGCCCGATTCTTCAGACATGAGAAGAAATTTGGAATGATCATGACTTTTTCATAGGGCTTTGCTTTGGAGAAAGGCATGGCATAGGCTTGATCCCACCAAGCCATGCCTTTATGAACTATTTTTTTTAAAGAGATTTAATCGACAATTTCAAGAATTGTCGTAATTTTTATAAGCTCATACCCATTAAATTTTTTGATGAAAAAAATTCATTATAGGTCTTACTATTCTAATTTCAAAAATGTAAATTTTATAGTGTTATTAGTTTATTTGCTATTTTTTCATTATTTATTAATCAAAACTATTTCTTAAACATTAAAAAGTGACATTCACTAAAATTTTAATAACTTTTTTATTTTATAATTTTTAAAAAATTAATTTATATCATCAATCTACATACAATTCTTTTGAGGTTTAAAAAAAAATTGAAAAAACTAAAATTTTTATCAAATTATAGTGTTCATACATGAGAGGTTTCAAAATTTACCTTTATAGCCAATTAATAATTAATAATAATAAAATTATTCAATAAAAAATTAAGAAAAAATATTTTCATCGATCTTAAGTGTATTAGATAACTCCCTTTAAAAGAATTTATGAAAATTCATTTATTTGTGTCAAATTATGGTGTCCATACACAAGTGTGGTATGGTTTTGAAATAGACATTTAGAAAAAGTGATTTTTAAAGATCCATACCAAAAAATAATTTATCATATGGGTATACAAATAAATTACATATTCAAAAATTAGATTCTGAACACTAAAAATTTTATTTTTGAAGGGTTTTTATTTTAATCTCTAAATGCCTCAAATTTTGATATCAATTGACAAAAAATTTCAAAAATAGGAAAAACACTTCCACTTTTTGCTCAAAAGTGAGACCCAACTTTTTAAAATATTTTTATTGTGTTTTAAAACTACCCCATGATGTCATGATGATGTCATCAAGATTCAAATGACACTTTTACCTCCAAAATTCAAACTGCCATAACTTTCACATATAAAGTTTGTTTTCGATGAAATCAATGTCGTTGGAAATCTCTTGACAAGATATTTGATTTGAAATTCAATATTGACCACTTTTGAGATGATCTTATTTCACCTCTTATCTAGCCCTCTAGTCTGCCTGTTGACCAGAACTTTGACCAAGCATAACTTGCATGAATGGACTCTTTTTCGCTCCGTTCAAGTTGCGTTGGAATCAAGATGTTGAGATCTTTCTAATGGTGTTAAAATTTTTAGATTTGAAGACACTTCAATTTTCACTCAAAATATCTATCGGATCAGTATGATTAGAATGTGCACCTAAATTTTTTTATATTGGGTTCTCTTCTTTGGCCTATTCATCCATCATGGTATCTTCAATGTCTTTCTCTTTTGAAAAATTGTTCAAATCTCTAATTCTTTGTCTTCTCTCTCGTTGACATTATGCTTCATTATCTTTATTTGTTACAATCTCCTCATCTGTCAAAACTTTTTTTTTTTTTTGTTCGTTGTTTTGATCCTATGTTTGCACTAGTTTTAAATTTGAATCAATAGCTTGCAAATTGTAGAAGTAGACAAGAAAATAAAATAACTATGACAAATTTCACTATTGCAGATCGAAACTATTATTCAATCATTTCAATTATTGAAAGTTGGCCTATGGGGCAACTTTTACAGCCCAACATGTACATTAGAATCGGGTACCTGATTGTTTAAACATCAAGTACCTAATTTTTTAAAAATTGGGTACCTACTTACAAATTGGGTACCTGATTTTAAAAGAATCAGGTACTCGATTTTTAAACAATTGAGTACTCTATTCTTACAATAGTTAACATGCAATCGGGTGCTCGATTCTTGAGACATGAGAAGAAATTTGGAATGATTATGACTTTTTCATGGAGTTTTGCCTTGGGGAAAGGCATGACATAGGCTTGGTCCCACTAAGCCATGCCTTTATGAACCATTTTTTTCTAAGCCATTTAATCGACAATTTTAGGGATTGTCATAATTTTTATATGCTCATACCCATTAAATTTTTTGATGAAAAAAAACTCATTATAGGTCTTACTATTCTAATTTCAAAAATATAAATTTTATAGTGTTATAAGTTTATTTGCTATTTTATTATTATTTATTAATCAAAACTATCTCTTAAACATTAAAAAGTGACATTCACTAAAATTTTAATTTTTTTTTAATTTTATAATTTTTTTAAAATTAATTTATGTCATCAATCTACATACAATTCTTTTGAGGTTTAAATTTTTTTTAAAAAAAGTGAAATTTTGATCAAATTATGGTGTTCATATATAAGAGGTTTCAAAATTTACCTTTATAGCCAATTAATAATTAATAGTAAAAAAATTATTCAATGAAAAATTAAAAAAATATATTTTCATCAATCTTAAGTGTATTAGGTAACTCCCTTTAAAAGGATTTATGAAAATTCATTTATTTGTGTCAAATTATGGTGTCCATACACAAGTGTGGTATGGTCTTGAAATAGACATTTTGAAAAAGTGATTTTTAAATATCCATACCAAAAAATAATTTATCATATGGGTACACAAATAAATTACATATTCAAACACTAGATTCTGAAAATTAAAATTTTTATTTCTGAAGGGTTTTTATTTTAATCTCTAAATGCCTCAAATTTTTATATCAATTGACAAAAAATTTTAAAAATAGAAAAAACACTTTCACTTTTTGCCTAAAAATGAGACCCAACTTTTTAAAATATTTTTTTTGTGTTTTAAAATTGCCCCATGACGTCATCAAGATTCAAATGACACTTTTACATCCAAAATTCAAACTGCCATAACTTTCACATATGAAGTCCGTTTTCGATGAAACCAAGGCCATTGGGAAGCTCTTGATAAGATTTTTGATTTGAAATCCAATATTGACTACTTTATAGATAGTCTAATTTCACCTCTTATCTAGCCCTCTAGTCTGCCTGTTGATGAGAACTTTGACCAAGAATAACTTGCATGAATGGACTCCTTTTCGCTCCGTTCAAGTTGCGTTGGAATCAAGATGCCGAGATCTTTCTAATGGTGCAAAAATCTGTAAATTTGAAAATACTTCAATTTTTACTCAAAATATCCATCGGATCAATATGATTATAATGTGCACCTAAATTTTCTTATATTGAGTTCTCTTATTTGGCCTTTTCATCCATCGTGGTATCTTCAATGTCTTTCTCTTTTAAAAAATTGTTCAAATCTCTAATTTTTTGTCTTCTCTCCCGTTGACATCATGCTTCATTCTCTTTATTTGTTGCAATCTCCTTAGCTATCAGAACTTTTCTTTTCTTCTTTCTTCGTTATTTTGATCTCATGTTTGCACCAGTTTTGAATTTGAATCAATAGCTTGCAAATTGTAGAAGACAAAAAAATAGAATAACTATGACAAAATTCACTATTGGAGATCGAAACTATTATTCAATCATTTCAATAATTGAAAGTTGACCTATGGGGCAATTTTTACAGCCCAACAGACACATTAGAATCGGGTACCTAATTGTTTAAATATCAAGTACTTAATTTTTTAAAAACTGGGTACCTGCTTACAAATTGGGTACCTGATTTTAAAAGAATCAGGTACTCAATTTTTAAACAATCGAGTACCTTATTCTTACAATAGTTAACATGCAATCAGGTGCCCAATTCTTGAAACATGAAAAAAAATTTGGAATGATCATGACTTTTTTCATGGGGTTTTGCCTTGGGGAAAGGGATGGCATAGGCTTGGTCCCACCAAGCTATGCCTTTATGAACCTTTTTTTCTAAGGCATTTAATCGACAATTTCAGGGATTGTTGTAATTTTTATATTCTCATACTCATTAAATTTTTTGATGAAAAAAAACTCATTATAGGTCTTACTATTCTGATTTCAAAAATGTAAATTTTATAGTGTTATTAGTTTATTTGCAATATTTTTATTATTTATTAATCAAAATTATCTCTTAAACGTTAAAAAGTGACATTCACTAAAACTTTAATAATTTTATAATTTTATAATTTTTCTTAAATTAATTTATGTCATCAATCTAGATACAATTCTTTTGAAGTTTAAATTTTTTTGAAAAAGGTGAAATTTTGATCAAATTATGGTGTTCGTACATGAGAGGTTTCAAAATTTACATTTATAGCCAATTAATAATTAATAATAAAAAAATTATTCAATAAAAAATTAAGAAAAATATTTTCATCAATCTTAAATGTATTAGGTAACTCTCTTTAAAAAGATTTATGAAAATTCATTTATTTGTGTCAATTTATGGTTTTCATACACAAGTGTGGTATGGTTTTGAAATAGACATTTTGAAAAAATAATTTTTAAAAATCTATACCAAAAAATAATCTATCATATGGGTATACAAATAAATTACATATTCAAAAATTAGATTCTGAACACTAAAATTTTTATTTCTGAAGAATTTTTATTTTGATCTCTAAATGCCTCAAATTTTGATATTAATTGACAAAAAATTTTAAAAATAGGAAAAACACTTACACTTTTTGCCCAGAAGTGAAACCCAACTTTTTAAAATATTTTTTTTGTGTTTTAAAACTGCCCCATGATGTCATGATGATGTCATCAAGATTCAAATGACACTTTTATCTCCAAAATTCAAACTGTCATAACTTTCACATATGAAGTCCGTTTTCGATGAAACCAACGCCGTTGGGAAGCTTTTGATAAGATTTTTTATTTGAAATCCAATATTGACCACTTTTGAGATAGTCTGATTTCACTTCTTATCTAGCCCTCTTGTTTGTCTATTGACCAAAACTTTGACCAAGCATAACTTGCACGAATAGACTCATTTTTGCTCCATTCAAGTTGCGTTGGAATCAAGATGCCGAGATCTTTCTAATGGTACAAAAATTTGTAGATTTAAAGACACTTCAATTTTTACTCAAAATATCTATCAGATCAGTATGATTAGAATGCGCACCTAAATTTCTTTGTATATTGGATTCTCTTCTTTGGCCTTTTCATCTATCGTGGTATCCTCAATGTCTTTCTCTTTTGAAAAATTGTTCAAGTCTCTAATTCTTTGTCTTCTTTCTTGTTGACATCATGCTTCATTATCTTTATTTGTTGCAATCTCCTCATCTATCAGAACTTTTCTTTTCTTTTTTCTTCGTTGTTTTGATATCATGTTTGCACCAGTTTTGAATTTGAATCAATAGTTTGCAAATTGTAGAAGAAGACAAGAAAATAGAATAACTATGATAGAATTCACTGTTGTAGATCGAAACTATTATTCAATCATTTCAATCACTGAAAGTTGGCCTATGAGGCAACTTTTACAGCCCAACAGGTATATTAGAATCGGGTACCTAATTGTTTAAATATCAATTACCTAATTTTTTAAAAATTGGGTACCTGATTTTAAAAAAATTAGGTATTCAATTTTTAAACAATTGAGTACCCTATTCTTACAATAGTTAACATGCAATCGGGTGCCCGATTCTTGAGACATGAGAAGAAATTTGGAATGATCACGACTTTTTTATGGGGTTTTGCCTTGGGAAAGACATGGCATAGGCTTGGTCCCACCAAGCCATGCCTTTATGAATCATTTTTTTCTAAGGCATTTAATCGAAAATTTCAAGAATTGTCGTAATTTTTATATGCTCATACCCATTAAATTTTTTGATTAAAAAAAATTCATTATAGGTCTTACTATTCTAATTTCAAAAATGTAAATTTTATAGTGTTATTAATTTATTTGCTATTTTTTCATTATTTATTAATCAAAACACTCTCTTAAACATTAAAAAGTGACATTCACTAAACTTTAATAATTTTTTTATTTTATAATTTTTTAAAAATTAATTTATGTCATCAATCTACATACAATTCTTTTGAGGTTTAAAAAAAAAATTGAAAAAAGTAAAATTTTGATCAAATTATGGTGTTCGTACATGAGAGGTTTCAAAATTTATCTTTATAGCTAATTAATAATTAATAAAAAAAAAATATTCAATAAATTTTTTAAAAAAAATATTTTTATCAATCTTAAGTGTATTAGGTAACTCCTTTTAAAAGGATTTATAAAAATTCATTTATTTGTGTCAAATTATGGTGTCCATACACAAGTGTGATATGATCCTGAAATAGACATGTTTAAAAAGTGATTTTTAAAAATTCATACCAAAAAATAATCTATCATATGGGTACACAAATAAATTACATATTCAAAAACTAGATTATAAACACTAAAATTTTTATTTCTGAAGGGTTTTTATTTTAATCTCTAAATGCTTCAAATTTTGATATCAATTGACAAAAAATTTCAAAAATAAGAAAACCAGTAGACTCAACTTTTTAAAAAAGTTTTTTTGTATTTTAAAACTGCCCCATGATGTCATGATGATGTCATGAAGATTCAAATGATACTTTTACTTCTAAAATTCAAACTGCCATAACTTTCACTTATGAAATCTATTTTCGATGAAACCAACGCCATTGGAAAGCTTTTGACAAGATCTTTGATTTGAAATCCAATATTGACCACTTTTGAGATAGTCTAATTTCACCTCTTATCTAGCCCTCTCTTCTGTTTATTGACCAAAACTTTGACCAAGTATAACTTGCACGAATGGACTCCTTTCTGCTCCGTTCAAGTTGCATTGGAATTAGGATGCCGAGATCTTTCTAATGGTGCAAAAATTTGTAGATTTGAAGACACTTCAATTTTCACTCAAAATATCTATCGGATCAGTATGATTAGAATGTGCACCTAAATTTTCTTGTATTGAGTTTTCGTCTTTGACCTCTTCATCCATTGTGGTATCCTCAATGTCTTTCTCCTTTGAAAAAAATGTTCAAGTCTCTAATTCTTTGTTTTCTCTCTCGTTGACATTATGCTTCATTCTCTTTATTTGTTGCAATCTCCTTATTTGTCAAAAAAAAATTCTTCTTCTTTCTTCGTTGTTTTGATCTCATGTTTGCACTAGTTTTGAATTTGAATCAATAGTTTGCAAATTGTAGAAGAAGACAAGAAAATAGAACACTGTTGCAGATTGAAACTATTATTCAATTATTTCAATCATTGAAAGTTGGCCTATGGGGCAACTTTTACAGACCAACAGGTACATTAGAATCGGGTACCTAATTGTTTAAATATCAAGTACCTAATTCTTTAAAAATTGGGTACCTACTTACAAATTGGGTACCTGATTTTAAAAGAATCAGTTACTCGATTTTTAAACAATCGAGTACCCTATTCTTACAATAGTTAACATGCAATTGGGTGCCCGATTTTTGAGACATGAAAAGAAATTTGGAATGATCATGACTTTTTCATGGGGTTTTGCCTTGGGAAAGGCATGGCATAGGCTTGGTCCCACCAAGCCATGCCTTTATGAACCATTTTTTTCTAAAGCATTTAATTGACAATTTCAAGGATTGTTGTAATTTTTATATGTTCATACCCATTAAATTTTTTGATGAAAAAAGAATTCATTATAGGTCTTACTATTCTAATTTTAAAAATGTAAATTTTATAGTATTATTAGTTTATTTGCTATTTTTTCATTATTTATTAATCAAAATTATCTCTTAAACGTTAAAAAGTGACATTCATTAAAACTTTAATAACTTTTTTATTTTATAATTTTTCTTAAATTAATTTATGTCATCAATCTACATACAATTCTTTTGAGGTTTTAAAAAAAATTGAAAAAAGTGAAATTTTGATCAAATTATGGTGTTCGTACATGAGAGGTTTCAAAATTTACCTTTATAGCCTATTTATTTTTTAAATAAAAAAATTATTCAATAAAAAATTAAGGAAAACTATTTTCATCAATCTTAAGTGTATTAGGTAACTCCCTTTAAAAGAATTTATGAAAATTTATTTATTTGTGTCAAATTATGGTGTCCATACACAAGTGTGGTATGATCTTGAAACAAGCATTTTGAAAAAGTGATTTTTAAAGATCTATACCAAAAAATGATTTATCATATGGGTACACAAATAAATTACATATTCAAAAACTAGATTCTAAACACTAATTTTTTTTATTTCTGAAAGGTTTTTATTTTAATCTTTAAATGCCTCAAATTTTGATATCAATTGACAAAAAATTTCAAAAATAGGAAAAACACTTCCACTTTTTTCCCAAAAGTGAGACCCAACTTCTTGAACTAACTTGTATTCAAAAACACAATGAATGAACAAGGAGAAGTTGTAAGGAACATGACAAAATTGGTATGTAAAGATTACTCACAACAAGAAGGAATAAACTATGATGAGAGCTATGCTCCTATGGAAAGAATAGAAGTAGAAAGGTTATTCTTAGCATATTTAGCTTGTGAGAAATTCAAAGTATATTAGATGGATGTCGAGTTAGCATTTCTAAATGGAGAACTTGAAAAAGATGTGTACATAGAGAAACCTAAAGGTTTTCCAATAACAAATGATAAGGACATAGTATGTAGACTAAAGAAAGCATTGTATGGCTTGAAGCAAGCAACCAGAACCTAGTATGCAAGGTTGGACAAGCATTTAACAAGCTTGGATATTTCAAAGGTATGGTAGATAGTAATCTCTATTTGAAAGAAATTGATGATGGATTAATGATTTTGGTAATATTTGTTGATGATATCATATTTGGAATAAATGATGAGGAAAGTGTCAAGTTTGCAGAAGAAATGAAGAAGGAATTTGAAATGAGTATGATAGGAGAAATGAAATATTTTTTAGGATTACAAATTGTACAAGATAAAGAAGGAGTCTTTATTTCTTAGACTAAGTATTTGAAAGATTTACTAAAAATATTTGGTTCAAAAACATGTAAACTCGTTAGAACACCTATGGTAACTAGACACAAGTTATCTATAAAGAATGAGACACCTACTATTGAGCAAAAAAAGTATAGATCTATGATTAGTAGATTGCAATATCTAACTCACACAAGGCTGAATATAGAAAATGCAGTTGGAATTATTGCAAGATTCCAAGTTGATCCCAGAAAAGTACATTATGAAGTAGTCAAAAGGATATTTAGATACCTAAAAGGAACACCAAAGTTTGGATTGTGGTATGATAAGTCTAATAATTTGACTGTAAGTGCTTATACTGATGTTGATTGGGCAGGTAGTGTGGATGAAAGAAAGAGTACCAATGGTGGAGGCTTCTTTCTTGGAGGAGGATTGATTTCTTGTCTAAGAAAGAAGCAAGATTGTACCTCACAAAGTACAATGGAAGAAAAATATATTGTAGTAGAAAACAATTGTAATCAAGTTGTTTGGATAAAATAGATGCTGAAGGATATAAGGATAGAATTTAGTGAACCTATTGTGATACATTTTGACAACACAAGCACAATAAATATGTCTAAAAATACAATGTTGCATTCTAAGACTAAACACATTTCTATCAAGTATCACATGTTGAGAGAGAAGGTTGCAAAAAAGGAAATTAGATTGGAGTATGTGAGCACTAAAGAGAAGATTGTAGATATCTTCACTAAGCCTCTTTCCAAAGAGAATTTTGAGTATTTGCAAAGTATACTAGGGGTTATGCCCCTTCCTACATCAGAGTAGAAGATGCAAGAGTGCATCAGTCCAATGCAATAGAGCACCATTTTTTTTAGACTGAATGTTGATGCTTCCTATATGGGAGAGTATCTATGATGGGCAGAGTCATCTAGGACTATTGTTGGATATTGTTTTGAATAATGTCTCTAAACACTTGAGCTAAGTAAGAATTAGTTGTTGCAAAGATTGTTGGTTGTAGATTCCTTTGACATTGATGTCAATGGGGGAGAAGTACTACATGAAAAGATCATGGGGGAAAAGAAAAAAATCATGGGGAAGAAGAATTTCATGAAAATAGTTTGGAGACATAAAAAATTATAGAAAGCACATTGAGTTATATCAATGGGGGAGAATGATTGATGAATAGGATTTGAAAAGAAAGATTGACAATCTTTTGAAGTTAGTATTTTTGGAACAAGATGATTTTCATCTATGTTAACATCAATGCCAAAGGGGGAGATTGTTGGAAGCATGGAATTTGATGATATTCCTATGGGAGAGTATTATAGATATGTTATCATGATAATATGTTACATTCATGATCGTGTTTTTCATTGATGTGAACATAGCAATTTTCTATGGTATCTGACAGAAGAACAACAGAAAGATCAAGTTGGTACAGATGACTAGTTAAGTATTCTCACTATCTAAGGTAATGGGAGATACTTCTGAGTATCTAGTAAATGTAGTTAAGTATATGTAGTTAACATTAGATGAAGAAATGTTAAGTCTAGAAGAAGTTATGCAAGTTTTGGTGATGTTTATTCTGAGATAAAGTTTACAGAGGCATGTTCTGGTAAACTTGTTATATCTCTTAGCAAAAATTTTATTCTAAGAATTAGTGTTGAGGATGTAAAGAAGACATGTTGGTGATGATATGGATAGGTTTTCTCATCATATTTACACATGTACAAAAAGTTATTTAAGTTGCAATATAGAAGATTAATGTTATCTCTAAGTGTAATGTGTTCTTAATGTGGTCCTATAATAGTTAATTAGAAGGTTGAACAGTCAACTCAGGGAATTATTTTATGGATTCAATATAAAGGAATGAAATTTTCTTTTATCATGGGTATGTATGTGAAGTAATTTTAAGAAACAAAAAGAACAAAATGTGAAGTTGAGCAGAGCAGAGCGAATGTGAAGGAAGCTTCATTACTAAGGTTTTATTGAGTGATCTGAAGTTGGATACTTGGATCCAAAGTTTGTGACCTAGTCTACAAGATCTAACAACAATTGATTTGGTTGATAGAATAGAGGAAATATGAACTTAACAATAAATTACTTTTTTTGAGTAGTGAACTCTTTTTGTAATTGAAATTGCATGTTTGGGCAGTCGACTCTTCTTGCATACATTGTACCACAACTCCTAACAGGGTTGGAATCTCCCAATAGGGATTCAAAAAATCTCCTAACATGGACTTATATGTACTAAATGTTGTAACAGACTCCTAACAAGGTCCATCCTCTAACAAGGAATATTTATATTAGTACATCATCGTGTGGGCATCATCCCCACTGGAGTTTTCCCTAGTTAACATATCTATTGTAATTGTCTATGTGCATCTTGTTATGGTTGTTGTTTACATTGGTTGAGTGGTTAAGTTTATTTAAAGTGGATAAATATTTTAATCATTAGATAACTGATTCACCCCCCCGCAAGTTATCTTGGTGGACTATTGTTTCTAACAAGTGAGAGTTTTATGACGAGGTGGTCAAACACATGAAGACTTCACAAGGTGGAAAAAAGAAATAATATGGTTGGTCCACATGGATTATTCCAATCACTTGACCCAGTTGACTATTGATTTTTCTAATTTGTTAGGCCAAGAAGGAGAAAAATAGGATTTTCTCGCACGATCTGATCTTTCTGGTCGATTCCATCCACCCTAGAGTTATTGCTATGTTAGAAATAATGTAGAGGCATTCCTTCCACAACCTAATTGTTCATTTTGAGAGTTCTAGCATTGATTGGTGATTTTTCTATCACTTTAGGGTCTCTCTCATGTCAAGGTTTCATGATTTTCACATCTTTGTAAGTGTACCAAATTAGATCTATTATTTGGATTTCCCTGATTGTTCTATGAGCATTTAATGGCAGCGGTTGTGGAGTAACTTTTGGTGAGAAATATCTCAGTTATGCTTGAACTATAAAAGAAAAGTTATAATTCTTAATTATGGTCGACTCTTCTCTATTTTCTTTGTTATTTCTCTGCAAGATTACTATAAATTCCCTTTGCCTTTGAACTATTCATGATATTCCCCCTTGTCTCTTTCAACCATTGATGTACTATGCAAGATCTATTTTCCTCTCTTCAATGTTTTATAGCTATCTACATTTTGAATGACTCTATCTCTTTTGACCTATGAATGATATATAAGTGAATTCTCTTCTTCCTTGTGTTATTCATTTTGATTGTTTAATCTACTTGTGATTGTTGGATTTAAACAAGACTAAATTTGTATATCTTTTATGTCATAATAGTTCAAGTGTGCTTGCATGGGAAAACATTGGTTTGAACACTCTATTATGGTGCATCATCTCCTTAGGATAGCTTAGGTTAGTGTCTTATGAATGCCTTCTTTCCTTTTTTCCTCCCAATAGTAGTTAGGTGCATCTTTATAGTAAAGGAAGTCAGTCTTCTCTGAAGACTCAACCTCATAGTTCAATTCCCATAGCTTGGAGGTTGTTTCCATGTTTTACAAGGTTGTCCTTAGGTAAAAACTTTAGATAAGGGTGCAAGATTTTGTGACAATAGTTTTTGGCATGTCCAACAGGACAAATATTCAAAATATTTAAAAGTCTACTGGTATCAAAAGAGAAAAATTTCAAGTTGATGCTGAGAAGATAGTGTTGCTCTTAATATTCCAGGCCTTTAAGATGCTCATTTCCACAAAGAACTTGGTAAATCTACACCATTCATATCTAGTTTCTAGACCAAAGTTGTTGTGTTTCATGCCCAAAGATGAAACAAGGGCGTCTTCTAGATATTAGTTTCAATACCAAGAGCTTTCATTTTCCAATCCTAGAAGAAGAAAGACTATAGTATCTTTATCACTAGTTAGGAGTGTTATAGTAACACATACACCTATAAGATCCATCTCCACTCCTATTGTTAGATCTCAACCTAGAATACCATGTGCTCATATTAATAGATCACTTGCCTACATGGCTAGAGCTCATGCTTTTACCATATTTAATGGTGGAAGTCATGTCATATTGGCTCAAAGACATGACACACCAGTATCAACTCTTAAAAGTATACCTGAGTTTATTGGTGAAACTTCTATTTCTCCCTTAAAACACATTCAAGACATTGCAAATGTTTGTAATATACATGGAATATATTAAGATGATGTTGCAGTCAGGCTTCTAGCCTCATCTTTGAAAGGAACGCATTACAATATATAGTATAGAGGGTTGCCTCACAATTCTATAACAGATTGGGATGGGTTAGGAGTAACCCTATGCAAACACTTTGAGGATAAAAGTGACTATATTTCACTTTTAGAATAGTTGACAACTATAAAAAGAGCCACCCATGAATGTATGACTAATTGTAACTACAAATTTCAAAAGACATAGGATATAATACCTACTACAGTGGAGCCTACCCTTAGTAATGCATTCTTACATTACCTTAGGGCTTTTAACAGTGATATTTCCACTATAATCCAAAAAATTAGAGGAGATACATTACCTAATGCTTATGAAATAGCAATAAGGGCAAAAAAAATATTGACACGAGGAGGAAAGTTAGCTCCAAGGCCTCCTATGCCTTTCTTCCTGATATTCCAAATAACTAGCCAATAATTGCCCCTATTCCCACACCTTCCACATCATAAACCCTTTCTCTAGCCCGTCAAGCTTCCACATATTCAAATGGAATGGATGAAATTAAGGAGATGATGCAGTCTATGATGTTGAACATAGAAAAGAGATTGCAAGGTCAAGAGAAGAAGTTGGAAGATAGCTTCTTTGTAATGCAAAAAGTGAGCAACAAAGTGGTGATTTTGGAGAGACAACAAGCTCAGGGTAATAAGGCTCCTCAACTACAATATCAAACTCCAAACAATGGTAGGCCTCTAAATCATAATCATGGGGATACTTTTTTTTATTAGAATAGACATAATAATTAGGCTTCTACATCAAGTGCAAATCAAAGTAGGGCCTTAGTTCCTTAGAACAATAGGGCTCAAGATCAAGATTTTTGTTCCTTTTGAAATTACTCTTATGCCTATTGTATGTGTCAAAAGGTTGAATCATATTTAGCTTTGACCACTCAAGAGCCTATAGTAGGGTAATCATACATGGAGAACCAATCTAAAGATGCCTCACATTTGCAATTACAAGGGCACTTCTCCTTAATGAATCACCAAGTGGAAGAACATCTTAATGTAAACTAGGATTCCATTTCTCATAATACTAGGAGAAAAAGAAGAGCTATTGAAGATGCTCCTCCTCCTCATTAGGCTTTAACATCAAATGTAATACATCATGTACAAGTTGCAAATGATCAATCCAATGCTCCCCTACAAAAAAAGCAAAATAATAGCAGAAGATATGTGAATGGTCCACAAGTTATTCCATCTCCACCTCTTACACATGTAGCTTCCAAGGCTTCTACCAAAGCACAAAATGCATCATTCAGTGTGGAAGAGAAGATGAAGAAGACAAATGTGAATATTTCTATGTGGGATGTTGTTGCTACTATACCTATGAAGAAGAGGTTATTGCAGCAAGAATTAGAGAGTATTGAACCAAGGGATGTGCCATAGAGCATGGAGAGTTCCATAGGTCTTTTACAACTAGAAAAGGAGGGAGAAAAAAGTAAGAAGAATAAACCTCCTCCATTTTATGTTTCTCTAATTATAAGGGATAGGCTACTCTACAATTGCATGATTGATTTAGAGGCTAGTAGTTCAGTGATGCCTAAGTGTGTAGCTGATGTCCTAGAAATGAAATATGAGCCCACTGTTAGGGATGTATTATAGTTGGATAGTAGTACTATCAAGACTATAGGAATCCTTAAGAATGTTGAAATGGCCCTACATGCATGACCTAGTTGTACTATAACTCAAGATATATCAGCTGTCGAGGTTGAGCCATGCTTTGTCATCTATCTCTCAAAAGATTTCACTGCACAAATAGGTGGTTACATGTCTTTTGATTGGTCATACATGTTTTTTGGAACAATATATGGAACCAAGGCTTCAATCAAAGTAGAACCTCTGGCCCTCCATCATATTGAGCCCTACACACCAAATCTCATCAATACAAATTGAACTATTCTAGAGATAGATGAAAATGATATAGTGTAAGAACCTATTACTTCCCTTGAAGAGATACCTAATTTTCTCTTAGATGAATGGCTAATGCATACTAGTTTGATCCTATATTAGAAACCCTGGAGATAGGCCTTGGTACTTATTGTATATCAGAAAAGGATGCCCTTGTCCCTAGCCTTATGAAGACCAAAGAAGATACAAATGAGATATGAAGTATGTATTTTAATGGATCAAGAAATAAAAATGGATCAGGGGTTGGTGTGATGTTGAAAAATTCTACACTAGAAAAATACTACTTCTCATTTAGGCTTCAATTTAGTTGTACCAATAATGTGGTCGAGTATGAGGCATTGATTCAAGGTCTCCTATTTGCTTAAAAAGGAGGAATTTAAGCACTGAGTGTATATGGAGATAGTAAGTTGATTGTCTATCAAGTAAGAAATTAGAATGTCACCAAAAGTGGCTTGTTCAAGTCTTATAAACATAGAGCATGGGATTTTCTTGAAATTTTTGATGCATTTAATATTCAAAGCATCCTTAGGAAAGATAATAGACATGCTAATAGACTTGTGGTAGTGGGTGCATCTTATGATGTGCCAAGAAGCCTTGAATATGAGAAGAATAAAAAAATTAGAGTGGTAGTTAGGCTGTTGTCCATGATAATAATATCAATTATAAAGTGTTTGAATTTGATGCACAAATTGTGAGATTCTTGTAGAATGAGGTAGAGTTCTTAATAGAAATTAGTCAAGGTTACAAGATCAATATGGGGATCAAATCATTAATCTTAGTTCCAACACGTTACCTAAGGGTCTGATTACCTTAAAGAGTGTCTTCAATCCTAATGACCAAGAAAGAGATAGAGGCATGAACCTTGTTGTAAGAAAGGATGATCACACACCAGTCATGATTGTTGATGGAAAGACCTTAAACATGGGGAAGGTATGTACTAAAATTGAACAAGAAAATTTCATTCATTATGTCAAGAATTTAATGATGTATTTGCTTGGACATATGATGATAAGAGTTTTGACCCAAGTTTGTTTCAACATACCATATATTTAGTTGATAATGTCAAACCTGTTAGGAAAACATAGAGGTCAGTGAATCCCAAGATTGAGCTATTAATGAGAAAGGAGCCATTCAAATTGATTGAGGCTAAAATCATTTTTCCTATCAAGCACTCATCATGGGTAGCAAACCTTGTCCTTGTTAGGAAGAAGAGTGGAGAAATCAGATTATGTGTGGACTTTAGGGATCTTAACCAAGTCTCCCTTAAGGATCATCATCCCCTCCCTTCCATGAAACAAATATTTTCTAAGGTTAGTAGTTTAGAGAGATTCTCATTCCTTGATGGATTTTCTGGTTAATATCAGGTGTTAGTCAAAGAGTCTGATAGATATAAGACTACATTCACCCCAAAGTGGTGCACCTATGCTTACATTAAAATTCCATTTGGACTAACAAATGTAGGTGCCACATTTCAAAAGGCAATGGAGATGGCCTCTAAGAACATGATTCAAAGGTTTGTATTGGTCTATCTTGATCATATTATAGTATATTCTAAGAGTGTGATAGATCACTTTGGCCATCTTAGACAAGTCTTCCTAAGATGCAGAGAGTATGGAGTATCCCTTAACCCAAGCAAGTGTGTCTTTTCCACTAATCAAGGGAAACTATTAGGACACATCATATCCAATGATGTTCTAACCATTGATCCAAAGAGAACTAAAATAATACTTTCTCTCTCTCTTCCTAGTCATAAGAAAGGGCTGCAAAGTTTTCTTGGTAGAATAAATTTTGCAAGAAGATTTATTCCTAATTTAGCTACCATGGTGAAACCTATTACAACTATTTTGAAAAAGAGCATGCTCTTTTCATGGACTAAGGAAGGGAAATCATGTTTTGAAGAGATCAAAGTAGCCATAGCCTTAGCTCCTACTCTCATCTATCCAAATTTGGAAAAGGATTTCATTCTTTATACCTCAAGAGGTGAGTCGAGCATTTATGTTGTCTTAACTCAATCAAATGACAAGAATGAAGAGAAACCTATTGATTTATTTAGTGAAGGGATTAAGGAATATAAGGATAGATATAACTATGTGGAAAAGAAAGCCCTTGTAGTTATAAGAGCTTTGAAGAAGTTCAGACATCTTCTATCACACAATAAGATTCATTTTCTAGTACCCCATGCCAGTGTGAAGGATTTACTTCTAAGCAAGGATATTAGTGAGAAAAGAGTTAGTTGGATCACTAAGGTGATGGAGTATGATGTGGACATTCAAATTACTAATTTGTAAGGGTGAAAGGATTGTGCAAGTAGATGGTCTCATCTTACAAGTCATATGAGGAAGTTGCTATGGTATTAATGGAACAACAAAAAGTAGGAAATGAGAATCCAAGGAATTGGATGGATGACATGATGACCTTCTTTTCAAGAAATGGATATCGTCATGGATTGGATAGGGGAAAAAAAGATAGTTCGGATTGCAATCTATTCCTTATGCCATAGTTGATGGTATCCTATTTAGGAAGGATTTCAATGGAGCTTTGTTAAGGTGCATTGATATAGATCATGCTAATAGAATGATAAAGGAGTTTCATGATGGTCTTGATGGTGGCCCATTTTTAGCAAGAATGATTGCCATAAAAATAATGAGGGTAGGATATTATTGGCCATCCTTGTCAAATGATTGCCATAGATATGTCAAAAAATGTAAAAAATGTGCCTTCTTTTTAGGTAAACAAAGACTTGTAGCCCTCCTAATTCATCGTGTCTAAGTTGACTAGCCTTTTACCAAATGAGGATTAGATTTCATAGGCCCCATCAATCCTCCTTCTAGCTCTAGTCATTAATAGATTCTAGCTGCTACAAATTACTTTACTAGGTGGACAAAAGTAATTGCATTAAAGGATGCCACTTAGAATTTAGTTGTTGAGTTCTTAGATAGAGTCATCACAAGGTTTAACACTCCTTCCACCATTATTTTAGACAATGCAAAATCATTTGTAGGAGATCAGATTTGTGCATGGTTAGTTCATCATAGTATATACTTGATCACTTCTTCTAATCACTATCCTCAAGGAAATGACTTGGCTGAGTCTTCCAACAAAAAATTGATCAAAATCATAAAAAGGACTATAGAAGATAACCAAAGGTGTTCACATTAGAAGTTAAGAACAACCCTTTGGGCTGATAGAATAACATCTAAAAGGGTTATTGGAAACTCACCTTTCATGTTGGTGTATGGCAGGGAAGCAAGGCTTTGTATCTCATTGGAATTTCTATTCCTAGAATTATCCCATCAATTAGAACTAATTGGAAATGATGCTATGTCATTTAGAATGACAGAATTGATGGAGATAGAAGAGAAAAGACACCAGGCCATGTAAAGCTTGGAAACCCACCAACAACAGATGAAGAAGAGCTTTGACAAGAAGGCTAAGCTCAGAATTTTTAGAGAGGGTTACCTTGTGTTGAAGTGGGATGAAAATAGGGACAAACCATAGAGGCACTCAAAATTTGATGCACCATGGAGTGGTCCCTATGTGATTATTAGTTGCAAGTAGGCCAATGCTTTCCAATTAAGTAGGCCTAATGGTGAAATCTTGCCTATCCTAGTCAATGGAATATACCTCAAACCCTATTTTTGATAGGGTTATAATTTTCATGTACATAGTAGGTTAATCTTCTTTCTATTTGTTCTTGTTTTTCAAGAAGTGTATGAGCACATGGTTTGTTGTAGAGGTTTTGGTTCTTATTTTACAGTTGCAGAGAGTAGTTTTGAGGTTTTACTGGCATGTTTTCTACAATTATAGGATTTCAATATCATAATTTCTATGTCACTATTTCCCAATGGATGCACATGCTACCGGTCCATGCATAATAGGCTTGCATCCTCCTCGAGTCGCCAGAATTATTAGCTATTTTTGCCTTCCTACCATAATGGAAATATTTGAATTTAAATAGTACAATAGTCACATGTATTTGAATATTCAAATTAGGGCATGTGAATAAATATTTTAAACCTTGGGTTATTTCTTATTTCCTAAGTGATGCATGATTTAATATCTTTTTAGGCCCATATCACATCCATCATCCTATCTTTCGTGATCTATCACCGTCGATTGTTGCTTTCTAGAAAGACACAAGATTTATCTTATGAGACAAAGAAAAAACATAACATGTATACATAGTGGGTTCTTTTCCTTTTGTGGGCCATAGGTGAGGTGGATCAGTGTCAAACATATTGGCAAAAGGCAACATTCCCATTGGTTGGAGGTATCGGTAAGGTCATGATATTGCAATTTTATTTAGATCATTTGATCTCAATAGATCAACATCTTTTGTTATGTTGCTATGAGAAAATGATTGATCTTTAGTTATAGTGACATAGTGAGGTTTTTCCACATGTCTTCGTGGATCCAATTCAGGAGGAAAGGTAGGTGTAGTTAAAGTTGACATCACAATTAAGGTTAACAGTATTGTAAGCTTTCATAGTTAAGTTTTAAAGGTGGTGGTGGTTTGATGATGAGGTGGTCAAATGCGTGAAGACTTCACAAGGTGGCAAAAATAAATAACATGTTTGGTCCATGTGGCTTATTCAAATCACTTGACCTAGTTGACTATTGATTTTGTTGATTTGCTGGGCTAGGAAAGAGAAAAATAGGGTTTTCTCATGTGATCTAATCTTTCTGGTTGATCCCAACCACCCTAGAGTTATTGTTATGCTAGAAACAATGCATAGGCATTTCTTCCACCACCTAATTGTCCATTTTGAGGGTTCTAGCATTTATTGGTACCATTTTTATCACTTTGGGTTTCTCCCATGTTAGGGTTTCATGATTTTCACATCTTTGCAAGTGTACCAAATTAGATCTATTACTTGGATTTCCCTGATTGTTCTTTGAGTATTTAATGATAGTGGTTGTGGAGTAACTTTCGGTGAGAAATATCTTAGCTATACTTGAACTATAAAAGAAAAGTTGTAATTCTTCATGATGGTTGACTCTTCTCTATTTCCTTTGATATTGCTCTACAAGTTCACTATAAATTCCTTTTTCCTTTGAACTATTCATGATATTCCACCTTGTCTCTTTTAGCCATTGATGTACTGTGCAAGATCTATTTGCCTCTCTTCAATATTTTGTAGTTGTCTACAATCTGCATAACTATATCTCTTTTGACCTATGAATGATATACAAGTGAATTGTCTTCTTCCTTGTGTTATTCATTTTGGTTGTCTAACTTGCATGTGATTGTTGGATTTAAACAAGTCTGAATCTATATATCTTTGATGTCATAATAGTTCAAGTGTGCATGTATGGGAAAATATTGGTTTGAACACTCTATTTTGGTGCATCACTTCCCTAGAATAGATTAGGTTAGCATCTTATGAATGCCTTCTTCCCTTTTTTCCTCCCAAGAGTAGTTAGGTGCATCTTGATAGTAAAGGAAGCTAACCTTCTTTAGAGACTCAACCTCATAGTTCAAGTCCTAGAGCTTGGAGGTTGTTTCCATTTTTTACAAGGTTTTCATTAGGTAAAAACTTTGGACAAGGGTGAAAGATTTTGTGACAATAGGTGTGAAGAGTAGATTCTAAGTAGATAGATAAATGAGAGGAAGGACCTAGGAGGATATATCCCACCTGGAGCTTAAAGCTATGAAAATAGGAGCTTTGAAGAGGATCTGTTAGGTTTTACCCCAATTCTACCTAGAAGAAAGGATAGAAAAGGGAAGAATGGATGAAATACACAAGGTGATTAATGATCTTACATTAAATAGGTGTTAAACCTTCATTAAATTGGAGTGTCTCAAATATGGTACAACATTGTGGTGAGATTTCAAATATGATCAACTAAATGGGAACCCCTACTATTTTCTTCATATTTAGCACTACAAATACTAAATGGCCTAAATTATAATAAATTTTTTTGAATGGCCTTCCATCTGTCCTTTGAACCAAAATAGAACACAAAATCAATACTATAAATGACCCATATACCACTTCCATATTATTTCATCAAAGGTTCACAATATTTTAGGAAGAAGTAATAGAAAAACTCTTTTCTGTGACAAATTAGTTATGAATGGAAACTTCAAGATCAACACATATACATGGATTCATTTGGATTCTTGGTGCACCTAACATGGAAAAAATTGATTGTAAGAACTATGAGGAGTTTGAAAAATCAAGGTCATTCTTTGACAAATATGTGAATGCATGGAATCCCTACACTTTATCTCAATAAACCAACACACAACATCAATCTTTGCAAGAAGATCCCTACTTGCTAGAAACAAATGCTATCTTCTCTAGAGATATATGTGTTGACTATAAGGAATTGATCAATCATGTCTAATGACACACATAATGTACTAAATACACATGATTATGAATATGATGTACTATTTTAGAGTGTCACTACAAACCCCCTCATCTGAATGTGTTAGGTCATCCTTGGTATGTGTGAGTCAAGAAAAGAATGAATGTTCTAGCATGAATGATGATATGTTGAATATACATAGCCCATATTTAATTTTAATATGGAGAGCCAATATGGATTTCTAACTAGTTATATAAAAAATTCTTGTTCTTAAATTAATAGCAAAATACACATCAAAGGCAAACGAGAAATCAAAGAGTTGTATCAATATGCTAATGTGCAAAGGCAAAAAAAAACTAGGTGAATACCATGCACTAGTATCATATCACAAATTTATGGATGAGATTATTATAGATCATGGTATTGGTGCACAAAAGGTATGCCATATACTACAAAAATTACCACTTGTAGTTTGTAGTCACTCTTTTATGACACTAAATATTGGACATAAATTTTTCCATCAGATTAATGAAAATTCAAATGATAATACATTACTAGTAAGTTATCTACACTCCTACATACAATGACCTACTGAGATGGAACTAATACCATTATTTGAAACTGCTAGATCATTTTATTTTTTGGCTACTTGCAAAGGGTGCATGTGGAAATCTATAAATGTTATCCCTTGTTTCTATAGTATTCCTAATGAGGAATCTACATAATTTGAGATGATTTGTTGGAGTGAGCTTATTTTATACAAGAATTATCATAACATCTCTATAGATGTTGATCTCACTAAAGATGACATCATTGAAAATTATAAATAAATAAAATTAAATAACTATCATGTTTGGCACGTGGACTACATGGTTGATATAGAGGTTGACCATGAAGGGGATTTAGATGATACAAGTGAATTTATTTGAGAAATAAATATAAAATGAATGAATGGGAGTTGCTATCAAAAATGGTTCTTTTTGTTGGTGAGAACTCAAATTCCCTTATAATGCTTGGTTGATGTGACTTTGAATTATATCAACAAATGGGATGAATTTTATATACCTCCACATTTGAACAACACTAAAGAGCATTTCATAAGTACAAACAAAATATCTCAGAGAGATGACCACTTCATATTATAAGAGCATGATCCACCATATCCATTATCTTCCAAATAAGAACTATCACTTTCCACTATTAAAGAGCATTATAATGATGTTTCCTCCAAATAACCCCTTCACATGATCTTACAAGGATCAAAAGGAATAGGGAAATAATTCTTGATACATTTCATCAAACATGTACTATGGGTTCTAGAACCTAAAAATAATAATCAATCTTTATTATTGCTCCAATAGGAATTGTGACATTTAACATTCCTACCTCAACCATACATGTTACCCTTAGAATACGATAAGAGAAAAGTACCCACTACATAGACAATCTCTATTAGTCTATTAGGAAGATGAGACATGTGAAATGCCTCCTTATTGATGAATTTAGCTTCATAGGACCAAACCTACCTTTGAAAATAGATAATAGATTGTGTGAACCTCTCCCCCATTAACAGAAAAAGTATTTTGGAGGTACATCTATAAATCTTGTATGTGACTTAGCACAACTACCCCCTATTATGGATTTAAAAAAATCTATGCATCACACTCAAATGCAAAATACCTTTTGGAGCAATTCACAACAATTATCACATTGACAACCATATTTCATCAACAAGGTGACACTAAAACTCAAATTGACTTTCATTTCATGTTGTAAAACACGAGAAACACAAAATTGACTAAACGAGATTGGGAATTACTAATGTAATGTACAAACAAAACACTATGTGTTTATGAATAAAACATACTTGACCAGTCAATGTACCTTTATTCTACAAATAATTTAGTCATGATATATACAATATAAAAATGCTTAAATTACTCAATCTTCCCATTGCACTTTGTATTGTAGTTAAAACACACCTACAACCAAACCTTGATAGTGATGTCCATAAACTTCCAAAAAAACTCTTTCTATGCAAAGGCCAATGAACAATGTTAACAAAAAAAATTTGGGTTCAAACAAGCCTTTTAAAAGGATCACTTGGGGAGGTGGTAGATATTGTGTACACACTTGGTTGTAAACCCCCAAAACTACCTCTATGTGTGGTTGTCCAATTCGATAATTACAGTGGCCCACCTTGGGACCAAGATGACCCAAAAAAAAAACCTATAACACCTATAACCTTGGGTAACATAGACAAATACCATTGTCCATGTCATGGGTGCTCACCACACATAAATCCCAAGGATTGATGCTTCAAAAAATAATAATTGATTTTAGTACAACAAAATGACAAGGTTTGACTTTTACAACTATAACAGAGTTAAATCACTAGACAACCTTTTTATAGAGGCATTGTTCTCCTTTATATACAATTATCAGAAAAAGGAAGAGTCTCAATTGGAACAACTCTCACTAGAGTGTGGAAAGGTATAAAATATCATAATTTCCCTTGATATATATGACTCTATGTGTGTTTACTTCATCATTTTTTTTAATTGGCTATGTTAATGCATTTGAATATCATCTTTTTCATAATTTATAAAGTTTTTTGTGTGATAGGTATGGTGAGAAGATACCCCTTGTGGCGATGTGATGTATATTACTAATTTATGCATATTTGCATATACCCTATGTCAGCTATGAATGTTATTGTTTACCATAATTATATTGTATTTTATGTGTATTACATTGTGGGCATTTGTTATGTTTGTGCTAAATAAAAATGATTATTAAATGTGTATTTTGTGGAAAAACAATTGACAAGATGCTTTGTTTGTACAACTTAATGCTACATGCTTTTTTGTAATGTTTAAGTGTCATTTTTAGTGATTTTTTAATATTGAAACTTGGGGATCTTAAAAAAATAGAGAACATCCTTCTAATGTTCCAAAAAGCTAAGCAAAAAATTCCTAAAGAGCCTAGTTGATGAAACTAAAAGGAATGTAGAACAACCTCTATATGTGGTTGTTTGATTTGATAATTACGATGACTCCACCTTGGGATCAATATGACCCAAAAAAATTTTCCTATAATATCTATAACCTTGTTTAATCATAGAAAAATATCACTATCCATGTCATGGGAACTCACCATACATAAATATCAAGGACTAACATTTCAAAACACAATAATTGAAATTGGTAAAATTGAACAAGGTTTGACTTTTTACACCTATATCAAGAGTTGAATTATTAGAAAACCTTTGTATATAGCCATCATTATCCTTTTATCTATATTCAAGAATGAAAAATAATCCATATACAATTATCACAAAAAAGAAAGATTCTCGATTGCAACTCTCACTATAGTGCGAAAAGGTACAAAATACCATACTCTCTTGATATATATGACTCTACGTGTGTTAAATTCATCAATTTATTAATTGTCCACATTTATGCATTTTAATATCCTCTTTCCATAATATACAAAGTTGTTTCATTATAGGTATGGTGAAAAGATACCCCTTGCGATACGATGTAATTTACTGATTTATGCATATTTGCATATACCCAATGTCATCTATGAATGTCATTTACCATATTTCTATTGTATTTGAAGTGTATTATGTTGTGGAAGTCTCTAATATTTTTTGTTAAATGAAATTGATTATTAAATATGTATTTTAAGGAGAAATTATTGGTGACATGCCTTGTCTACACAACTTAGTGCTACATGCTTTGTGTATAGTCTAAGTGCCTTTATTAATGATTTTTTTAAATTGAAACTTGGAGATCTTTAACAAAAAATCAGAACATCCTTCTAGCCTTCCACAAAATTGAGCAAAGATTTTCTAAAGAGTCTAGTTGATGAAACTGAAAGGAATGTCAAGTCAAAAGGTGCAAACTTTAGGCAATGTCTATGTAGGGACAACCATTCATCATAATTTTTAATTAATTTAAAACATGAAGGAAAATAATTGTGTTGAAGCAATAAAAATAATTCCACAATAACAATTAAAGGTTTCCTAATTCTAACAATAGACAAGCTCCCTCATCCAAGCCATGATTTTGACAGTAAAAGCAAGTTGCTTTTTATCCAATAAGAAGCCACTCTAAATTGACTCATTAGACTTAGAATTAATTATAAAGTAATCCATGGATAACTTCCAAGCATTCTAATTTTTTCCATTGTTGGATACATTTCTAGCTAAAATCTCCTACTATTTTACCTAGAAAATAGTAACTATCTTGGATTTAATTATTATCTATTTCAAATTAACATTACTTAATTTTTGTTGTTTTTGTTTAGATTCCTTTCATATCTTATTAAATTTCTAACAAAAATATACGTGGTAAAACTATCTTATATAGACTTATACCTTTTTCTACTAGTGGCAAACTCCTTGCTCCTTGGGTGAAGTGCTAGTTATTGTAATGTTTAAGTGTTTGGTGTTCAAGAGAAAGTTCTCCTAGATCTGGATTTCCTTGGTTTGACCTTCATTCTATGTGTGAAAGCTAGAAAACTACATTCACAAGTTAGCATATTATATAATAATAACGATAAGTCCACTTATATTACATTGGAATTAAGAATTTGATAATTGTAAAGGAAAATAAACATTCACTTGGAGCTAATGTAGGAAACCTAAATAAATGTATTTAACTAAGCACAAATTATTCTAGATCAATAAGAGATAGTTGTATTTGATAAATTTACCTGATATTTTAGAAAAGTAAATCCAAGGACCATAACATTTCTTAGCCTTGTGCTATGATTAAAGATAGAACAAATGTGAGATTTTGAAACCGGTTTGACATATGCCTAGAAAACAATTTACACATAGACTATCAATTTTCTCTTATATTTTCTTGAGATATTTTATATTTGTTTCACCCATTTTGATAATGTGAGTGTTAGAGGTATTTGAAACTGAGTGGGAAGGAGGGTTGATTCATTTCATGAGGAAGACATTGCATGTGTGGATATCTTTTCATTTACAGGGACATGGATTAACAAATAATGTACAACTTAGTGTGTATGCATACATGAATCAACATTTACACTTGTTTGTATATGTCGGCACATCATTTATACACATCTATAGTAATAAAAATAGTTGGGAAAAATATAATGAAGGCTAAGCTATTATCACACTTTGAATGTGGCTATATCTTTATTAGATTCAAAAGGAAGGGTAGAATGTTCTTGTCAAATTCTTAGAAAGAAGGAACCTAGGCTTTGTCTCTAAAATTTATATTATGATAGTTGGATATGTTCATTAAATGATATGATATTTAGATCAATTCTTTTTTGGGGGTACAATATGTGGATGAACATTTCATGCACTACTTAGTGTGGATGCACATATGAAACTACATGTACACTTGTATTGTTTTGTGTATGTGTGGTCACACAAATTTATACATATTTACCAGTAATACACATAATACTTGGGGAAAAAAAAAATAGAACAAAGGTTAAATAATTAGCACACTTCAAAGAAGTTATATCTCTATTATATTTGAAAAGAAGGGTAGAATTATTTTCTCTAAATTCTAATCAAGAATGTACTTCATTTTTATTTTTAAGAAAAAAATAGATTATAATGGTTGGATAGTGTCATTAAAATTTCTAATATTTAGATAGAATTTTTTTTAAACAAAATACATCAATGAACATATTGTTGGAAATGATTGAAAAGATCTTTGAATGAAGAATGATGGAATTCGTAAAGAATGCTTTCAATCATTGTTTTTTCATTGATGTCAAACTTGCTAACTACGGGAATGATAATTGCTTAAGTGATCCAAATACTATCACTTAGTTGATTGACAAGGAGGAGTTAATCAACAAGATGTAACTAGAACACCTACATAAAGGTTGAAGTTATGATGTTGTAATGAAGTATAAGGATAAGCTAAGACAATGATGAAATCATGTGCAAAGACTGACTAAGTTCATCTGTGAGTACCAAGCAATCCTTCAAGTGCCGAGCATCAGAAAATGGTAGTGGATGCCGAGAAAATTTCTTCAGGTGCCAAGCATTAGAAAAAGGTAGTGGATGTCAAAAAAAATTCTTTAGATGTCGAGCATTATAAAAAGGTAGTGGATGCCGAGAAAATCAAGAATCATTTAGGTATCGAGTGATCCAAAAAACTGTATATGCCGAGTAACAGAGATATTCATATGCTGAGCTATATAGAATTCAACATGTGCCAAGTAACTCAGGATCCAACAGGAGCCGAGCATTACGAAGTAAATAGAAGCTAAGTGATTCAAGAAAATAGTAGAAGCTGAGCAATACAAGAAAGCTTTAGGTGTCGAGTAAAGCAGAAACTACAGAGGATGCCAAGCAATCTAGACCTAGTTAATGCCGAACATCAATAAACCAATGATGTCGAGTTGCTACATTATTTGTTAAAGTCAAAAGAATTGCCAGATCAGTAACGATAAGTTTGTTACATTGAATTTTGTGAATCAGTTGGATGATAAGGATGATGAGTAGATGTCGCAAAATTTTATGTAAACCATGCAAACCAATTCAAGGCAAATACTGATGGATTTTTCTAGAAGAAATAGTTTGGAGGGAAAACAATTTTGAAAATCAATTCAAATTGATATGTGGGAAGACTTGAGCGAAAAATGAAGAGCATAACTTCTTTATAAGGAGTTATAGGTCAGAGATCGAGTGTGTGAAGGAGTTGGTCATAAGTGTGGTCGTGTGAAGAAGCCAAAAGAAGGCTAGTGTGAAGTGTCAAGAAGAGGACGTAGTGAGGAATAAGCGCAGAGCATCAAGACTCTGAGTTGATCAAGTGACCATAGAGTGCATTGGCATAACGAGTGGAAGAACTCAAGGAGACAGATCTTGAGGGGTGGACAAGCTGTCAAATCTTTAGGGGTGGACAAGCTGTCAGCACTATAAGGAAGAAAAGCCAAGCAAAGAAAAGAACTAAAGAGTGATATGAAATCTGCAAGGTTAGAGTTGCAATCTTTATTAGGTCAAAAACTTTCTAATACTTTCTTACCATTGTATTAGACATTGAAATCCTACATTGCTAGGTTAGCTTAACAGCTAGGTGGATAAGCCTCAAGAAAAGGATACAAGATCCCCAGGAGAAGGATAAGAGATCCTCAGGAGAAGGATAGGAGATCCTTAGAGAGGGATAAAAGATTCTTTTGAGAAGGTGACTGTAAATCCCATGGACTTGGGTGGGCCTAACAAATCTATGTAAATCCTTTAACAGGGTGGCATTCTAAGTTGAATGTTCTTAAGTCCCCTAACAGGGCACACTCCTAACAGAGTGTAGAAATCCTTTAATAGGGTCACATTTGATAGTGTGTAAAGCCTTTAACAGGGAAACCATCAGAAGTGGTTGAAATCAATTGTGCAGTAATTTTGTGGGTGTCATCCCCACCCCCAATTTTACCTTCTTATTCCTGGAGGGTTTCTAGGTCACCAAAATCCTTTGTGTTATGAGGTGATGCATGTTTACTTTTCATGATTGTCTAATGTTTAATTGCATGCATGATAATTTCAATTATATCCCATTAAGGATTTGACAAGAAAGTTAAAAGGCTAGTACTTTTGATTCACCCCCATTTTATTAAAAAAAATTGTATTGGACATTATTAGACCTTGAATAATTGATTCACCCCCCCTCTCAGTTATTCTAAAAGAATTCTAACACATGCACAACTAATTGTGTATGTATACATGAATCTACGTGTACACTTGTATTGTATATTTTATTATGCACGTGTGGGTCATTTGTGCATACACATATATAGTGATACACAAAATTGGGTACATTCATGCATACCCTTTATAGTGATACTAAAAATAGTTGGGCAAATATCAATAGAATTAAGGCTAATTAATTATTATTCTTCAATTAGGAAATTCAAAAATAAGGGTAGAATAATAAGTCTGAATTCTTATCAAGAAGGGACTTAGTTTTTTTAGTTATTATATTTAATTTTTAAAATTTAGGTTGTGGTGATTGGACATGTTTAATATGTGATAATTAGATAAATGCATTTTTAGGCACAATATATTTTAGAAGGATAAAAAGCTTTTTCTATATATGTAAACTAGTTACTTGAGAAAAGTAACCAAAATTAGAGTCTTGGAAAAGGATAAGATATTTTTATTATTTAATTATTTCACAAGTATAAATTGTCAAAAAGGTTGTTTATTTATTTCAAATATTACAACTCTACATTGTGAAAGGTATTCTCAAAATAAATTTTGAATCTTCAGCGTTCATGCCTTTTGTGTTCTCTAAAACAATAAAGTAAAATGTTTTTAAATGGAAAACCCATATTTTTAATATGATTTGGCTTTCTTATATTTGGAGTGTCCTATTTATACTAGATTTATTAGATTAATTATTGTGTAATATCAAAAGGCTTGTTACTTCCTTTCCAAAGCTTCAACTTTTGGCTTTATTCTCTTATGGCCTTATTGGTCTTAGTGTGATCCTTTTTCAAATTGTTTCTGACTGATAGGTTTGAGGGTGACAAGCAATATATGAAGAGCACAATTTTTTTATTGGTGAGTGTTATATGACTTGTATGAAAGGTATATGTGATGTAAGTACAAATTTATTGAGATAGTTATTGTATATTGGTGTAAAAAGTGGCAAACTATATTGTGGGGTATTAATAACTATGTTTAGTGGTGGATTCAACTTTCATTTCTTATATCATGGCTATAAGTATGATTATATTGGTAGTGAGCCTACCAGTGATGACCCAAATTGCAGTAAACCTCTTGTAAAAATCACCTTAACCAATGTCACCCTAATAGGTGTTATATTTCATGAGAATTATCGTCTTTGCTATTTTTTTCAGTTTGGGTATCCAAGTAAACCTTGGTTTTATTTGTATTGATGATATTGTACTTTTTATGATTACATTTTATGTGGATATTTAATATGCTTAACCAATAGAAAAAATGTTGTGATGTATTTTTTATAAGTCTACCAATAGAGAAGAGAGTTTATAATTTATGTGGGAATAACTAATTCACCCCCCTTTAAGTTATTCAACCTATTCAACAACTTTATAAATTATAATGCCTCCTATAGGTGTAAGAGAGCCGTATAACACTTTGATTCAAATTTATTTTTTAGTAAATGCATTTTTAGTGTTTTATTATTTCTCAACTTATATGTTATTAACTTGTAATAGTATCATTTTTACCTATTACAACCTGCTTCATTACTTCCCAGGAATAATTTACATTTCATTAGTAATAGATCCTCCAAGAAGGGGTCTATCACCTTTACTATACAACCCAAGAGTTGGAGAAACACATGAGGTAATTGATAATTCATTTGCAAAGAAATTACAATTCAAAATTTAGCTATCTTGATATTATTGTGACAACTCCAATATATATATATATATATATATATATATATATATATATATATATATATATATATATATATATATATATATATATATATATATATATATATATATATATATATATATATATATATATTAGAGTAATTTAATTTGGAATTTGAATTATAGTTGTGAAATCATCTACAAAGCCATTTACTACTTAGAAGAAGATGATCCACTATAGTCATAAAACTTGATAGTAATATATAGTGCTAGTTGTAGTCATCAAAGGACCAATCATGTATTTGTCACTTAAAATGACACATGCCTCATTTTCACTTCTTTTTTTATCAACTTGGCATTTAATTGATTTTTACATATATATACAAGTATTATAAATTTTGACAAATATAAAAGATGATACTTGATCCAATTTGTTCATTATGTGCATGTTTGTGTACTTCAAAACTAGACATTTTACAATTGAAATGTGACCCAATTTTTTCAACGTGTGCATGTCTAGGTGATACTATTATAATATTAAATTCATTTAAGTGACTGAAAATAATTTTATTACTAGAATGTAAACATTTTTATCATCTTACTAGAATACAAGTAAGGAATCAAAATGATTGAAAGTTGCTAATTGAGATATTTATCCCCATATTTCTAACAAAATCAAATAAATTTAAATATGAACATAGATTATCTTCTACAAAAGGATATTAACATCATTAGGTGTATAATTTTAAATGATTTTTTTTCTTATAAACCACTATCCAATTAGAATTTGAAGCATATGAATTCATGTTCCTAATATAGAGGAAGGGTTATTTCAAGAACTTGGCTCATGACTTGTACTTTAATCACCTTGCTATTGTAGCCCTTGATCCTCCTAGCATCATGATCAAACCTAATGAGAGTCATAATGAGTTAAAATTTCTTCACATACCAAGATCTTTCACACAAAGTTTAGAAGAGTTTCCTAATCCAAAGGATTGATGCATTCATCAAAATAATTTAGACTATGAAATTATGCTTTTGTTGTCCCTTTAAACAATGTTCTTATTTTTTTACCTAAATGTCTTTTCTTGTCGATAAAAGGAAGCCCAAATTGTGTTCTATTCATCATGGGAATGAACCAACACTACAAATTCATCTTATTGGGTCATTTTACTCTAGTCATGGTTCTATTTTATCTCTTGACATACATGAATGACCAAAAAAATTCCCTAATGTTGGTGTCTCTCATGTGCATTAAGTGCATAAAATTGTCAAACTCTGATAGGATACTTCTCACAACTAATATAACTTGAACATGATTTTTCTAAATATATAAGTTGATGATAGGCCCCTCTATAACAACCTATTTCATTTTTTTGAAGATTGGAGTGATTGTTGTAGGAAAGCAAAAAAAATTGTTCATGAAATAATTCTTAGTTAGCTAAATGAAAAGATCCTAGGTAGCTTATATTGTGGTTTTTTCATTTTGGGATTGAAATTACACCATAATCACATCTAGTTGGGTGGGCTTACCCTAGGTATGGTTCCATTTTTCCTCTCAACATGCTTGAACACTCAACAACATACCCTACTGATGATATACCTCATGTGTTTTAAGTGCATAGAATTGTCAACGTTTGAAATCCTATGTCTTGAAAACTATATGTATGATAGATAAAAACCTATAGGATCATCAGAGGCCCCTCTATGATAAACTATATAAAATTTTGACCACTCCATGCTTTTTGTAGGGCAGCAATTTACCATTCATTCAAAAATTATTAGATACACTTAGTAAAAATTTGCTAGGCAATTTGTATCTTGTTATGTTCATTATGGAATTGACTTGACACTATGGTCATGTATGATTGGGTGGGATTACATTGGGCATGGTCCCATTTTTTTTCTCAACACACCCAAACACTCAATAACATTTTCCACATATAATTTTCCTTATGCACCCTATGTGCAAAAATTGTTTAACTTTAATGGGATATTTCTTGCAAACCATAACATCTATACATAATTTTTATAAACCTATAGGGTAATGTTAGACACCTTACAATAACTACTTTAATTTTTGAAGATTCATAACAGGCTTTATAGGGAAGAAAATTTCTCGTTCATGCAAAAAAAAATTGGATGCACTCAATGTAAAATTTCCAAGTAGCCTATATCACCTTTTATTCATTATAGGTTCAAATTGATACAATAATAACATCTGGTTGGGTGGTTTTATCTTGGGCATAGTCCATTTTTCATCTTGACATGCTCACACTCTCAATGACATACCCTACTATCAATGTTTCGTGTGTGCTCTAAGTTTATAAAATTGTCAAACTTTGACAAACTATTTATCATAAATTGCACTACCTTCACATGATCCATCTGAACCTCTATGGTCATGTTAAACCACTCTACAATAACCTAACCTTATTTTTGAAGAATCACAATCATTTTTGTAGGGTAGTAAGTAATTTCACTATTTATGAAAAAATTATCATATGCACTCAATGTAAAGTTGCAATATGCTCTATATCTCATTCTAGTTGTCATGGGATTGAACCAAAGCATGATCATGTTTGATTAAATGATTTCACCTTGGGAATTGTCCCATTTTCCCTCTTGATCTGCCTAAATTATCAAAGAAGTTTCCACCAATAATTTCCTGTGTGTGCCCTTAATGCATAAAATTATCAAACTCTAATAGGCTAGATTGATGCAGTTTTTGGGATTGATTGTGTTTGTTATTTTTGCACCAACATTTTGAATCACACTTTGTGATCCATCATTGATGAAGGGTGCTCCCCTAATATGATAAACACAAAAAAATTAAAGAAACAATGATAATTGAGAGAACAAAATATGGGCTTCTTATTATCGTCGTAAATGTGGAACTACATAATTCATAATTACAATATGCTAATCCACATGGGTGCCTTCATTATAGTAATCTACAAGACAAAGCTATGAACTATCACCTAGAGCTATCCTAGACAATATTTGGGCCTTTCCTAAATAGGCAATTTATGCCACATGGGAAGGTTCTAGACACTCAAACTTAATACCTAGGGCTGACAGACCCTAATAATACATATAAAATCAGCCAAATACACTTTTGACATTTATTTTAGAAATTTTGGGTACCCCAACTTTGGAAGACCATAACTCTCAAACTGTTGCTCTGATTGGCTATTATAACCACTTTTTAGAAACCTCAGCTCTTGATCTATAGGCTTAGATTATGCAAGCACCCATTCGTCGAGTTTTCAAGCCTTATTAGGGGCATCTAAGGTCTTCAAAATTGAGCCTAAAGTTTTTTTAATACCAAAATTACACCCTGAAATATGTAATAACTTCACAAATACATATAATTTGGCCATGAAACTCCATTGACAAATTGATATAACTAAAATGAACCTTCACCTTTGAAATTAGAACATTTTGAGCTCGTATGACTGACTCACTAAGTAGCAAGCCTCCACAAACAAAAAATCTACATTAAGAAAACCCTTATTGAAACAACTGAAAGGAAGTATTTTTGGATTGTGCAAGATTACTCTTACACCCAGGATGCTCCTGCATCAGACATCGAGGGTAATTTGAGAAGTGACCCCGTCACCTCTCAAGTATTAAGAGGAAAACCAAGATGGTTAACCTCCTCCTTTTCTAGCCATGATGAATATTCTACTAGCCCCCCTTTCCATTTGACTGGGTATTCTTCATAAGTTTTGTTACTTGCAATTTTGCCAACACAACTATCCAATATCTCCTCAATCTCTCTTGTAGTTGAACTAGTTACTAGAATACTCCACTATACTTCTACAACTTCATCCCCATCACCTTTGTCATGGTACTCTACCAAATATGAAATATTAAATACCAGTGAAATATTCAATTTAGTAGGCAACTCCACTTTATAGACATTTCCAGAATCATGCATTTTCCCTATCTTGCACGGTCCAAACTTCTTAATTTTTAGCTTATTAAATGTACCCACTGGAAATTACTCCTTTGTCATGAGCCCAAATTAAAAGGATATATGAATATTCAAATAACATATTATACAATGATAATTAAGAATAATAATATTATAATCTATTATAATAGTGCTATATTTGACAATATAAAATAAAACAATATATAAGATTATAGCATAATTGTAATGTAAAATATTATATTATAATTATAATATTAATGAGTTAAATAAATTAAATAATAAATAAATAATTTTATTATAAATGATATCAAATACCAATAATAATTTTATAACGTACCTATGTGGGATAATATAATAATATAATTGAGAATTAAATATTATTAATAAAGAAAGTAAAGACTCTATAGATATATAATATTATCATGTAAGTATACCATATTCAATATCAATTTTATATATAATTATTTATCATATTGTGAGTGTCTAAAATATATATATTAATGATCAAGTTTTCTATCTAAAAAAGAAATGGGATTCAAGAAATTTGACAATGTAAAATTAACTATGTTATTTTACTTATAATATAAATAGATGATGAGTAAATTAAGTAAATGAAATTATATATAACAAGATTACAATAAAGGTAAAAATAATATTGATAATATTAAATCTAATAATGATTATTGTGGTGAACCAACAAACCTTCCATAATTATTTATTAAGGGTGGCAACTTTTCCACCACATCCTTTCATGCAACATGGCATATACAAATACAAGTGTCGCAGCTCACAAAGAGGACAGATTGGATATTTGTATATATATATCTTCCATGTGAAACACTCAATAAGACCATAACAAGTAGCCATAGCAAGAAATTCATATTTCATATCAAGGTCAACATCCTTAGAAGCATAATTGGTTTAAGATATATGAGAGAGAGAGCTTCTCTCATCAGAGAATCAGAGTGCATTGAAGATGTAATAGGGAAGACATTCAATTCTCAAATTTGAGTTTGGTGCATCGAGCAAACTAGACATTGAAGGATAATGTTATTAGAGAGACCCATTTTTAGCAAATCCAGAATAGATTAGAAGATCATTATCCACTGGCTGAGATGAATTGTCCAATGGTGGAATAAGATTTAACAAAATATTTCATTGTCTATGATTGAAGATTGAAGATGATATATGAGAAAATAGGTTTATCATTGGATGAGAAATGATAATATATTTACAAAGTTTCTTCAACATATTAAACAACCACTTCCTATATTGAAGAGAGTCGCTGCCTATATGATATACAAAGAGTTTGGGTGTGCATTATATTAAACAATTATTTCAGAGTGCAAGAGCAATGAATGAGAAGAGAATAAAGTGATTAAAGATCATGGACGATACAAATGCAAAGTCTTGGGTAGAATTCTGAAGGTCATGTGTGCATATTATTGTTGCATTGGTCACTGCAAATAAAGGCATTGTAAGCTATGATTTTTGAAGAAACTAGGTGCTAATATTATTTGACATGAACAACTAGCAACTATGGATAGGTACTTGAGCTCTTATAATAATATATATTGATCCTTCAATATATCCAAAATAGACTTGAGATTGAATATTACATAAACATTGAATAGACATCAAATCAAATTGAAAGATATGTTTAGAGGTAGCAATTAGGAGATATTCATCAATAATACATATTTCAGTAAACAATAATACCTTTTTGAACATATCAAGTACAAACATATATTGCAGCCCCAAAATCGATTTAACCTGCAAGTTCAAAATACACATTATCAGCAATTGCCATCAAAGAATAAATTTGAAAATCCATCATCAGCACCAAGAAAGATTATTGATAAGAAAGGAGAAGAAAATAAGAAATTTGCTCTAAATAGGTTTGTAACAACAACCCATGGTAAATTGAGCAACTTTCTTTCTTAGTTTCAATGGTGTGAGTGTTGAAGTTTAGCATCTGTCAAAGTAATTATCGAAAAATATTGCAAAAAGAATATAAACAAAAGGAAAGTTGTAAATAAATGATGGACCCCCAAAAAGGGTTCATTACATCCTTTCATAAATAAACCATGAAATCATCTCCAATCTAAAATTCCTTATACCCCCTTTTCATGTCTGCCTTAGTCTTATACTATGTATTCATCTTGATAATGTCTTTCCTCACCTCCTCATGGATATTCTTCAAATGTTCAACAATTTTTTTTGCTTCAGCACTACTTATCTCTCCTTTATCCAACTGCCTCAACTCAAAAGCATTTTTGAAACTTCTCCCATATATAATTTGGAATGGTGATTTACCAGTAATCCTATTGATAGAATTATTATATGCAAATTTAGTCTATTATAAAATCAGATCCTAACCTTTTGGTTTGTCTCCAACCAAACATCTCAACAAATTTCTCAAATTGTGATTCACAACTTCTATCTACTCATCAATGTGTGGATGATGTGATGAACTAAACTTCAAATCCATCTTCAATTTCTTCCATAATGTATGCTAGAAATACCCAACAAACTTGGTGTCTCAATCTGAAACTATACTCTTTGGAAAACCATGTAGTTTCACCACTTCTCTGAAAAACAACTCTATCACATGAACAACATCACTAGTCTTCTTGTAAGGAATGAAATGTGTCATCTTTGAAAACCTTTCAACCATAGCTAAAATAATATTATGCCCTTACCAAGTCCTTGGTAATCCAAGAACAAAATCCATGCTGACATCCTCCCATGACTTTTTTGGTATAGGTAATGGCTAGTATAACCTTGTATTTAGCTTCACTCCTTTGCCATCTAACATACTCTACAACTTTATACAAATTTCTTCACATCTTACTGTAGCTGTGGCTAGTAATAATTCTCAACAACCAAAGAAATGGTCTTATCTCTCCCAAAGTGTGCAACCAATCCTCCACTATGTTTCTCCTTGATGAGATTCTCTCTCATTGAGCTTCTAGGAATGTACAACTGGCTTCCTTTGAACAAAATATCATATTGGATTATGAAAAATCCAACCACTTCATCCTATCAAGTGTAATAGATTATGTACAAGCCTTCCAACTTCACCAAAATTAAGATCCTCTGGATACAAATTCTTTAGTTCCTTGAATGCAACCACTTCAATCTGCATCTGTGTTAGCAAAAGTTGTCTTCTACTAAGAACATATACAACTCTGTTATACTTCCCACTCCCATATTTCAAAATAAATCTATAACACTACAAAAAATAAACCCACTTCAAATGCCTTTGGTTCAATTTTTCTTGACTATTCAAATATTACAAAGCTTGATGATCAATATATAAAACAAAATCTTTAGGAAGAAGATGTCAAAAAAAAATGATCAATTAGATATTGTCTTTATTGTTACACAAAATGGCATATCTTTACCAGTCAGTGTCTATCTAGCTCACTTGGGTGAGAAATATAGTTTCTTGTGTCTATCAAGCATTCTAATGTTTTCCAAGTTAATAAGACAATGTCTACCAAGTTCACTCGAGCTCCAAAGAGAAGTTCATAGAAGTTCAATGTTAACTGAGCTCACTCAATTAACAAAGGAAGAGTTGGATGGAACTAGTATTAATTGAGATCACTCAATTACCAAAGGAAGTTTTCAAATTTATAGTGTTAATCAAGCTCACTTGGTTAACACAGGAAAATCACTTAAGTGTTAGTGTCTACCAAGCAGGGTCAGGTAACAAAGGATTTTCCTATTTTAGCATATTGAGTTTAATAGATTTGTTTGTTGGTTCTAGCCAATTGAAGAGATGATGAATTAATCTCATAAGTTATATTCAATCCAACTTGACGATGTATATGATATATGTATAAGTTCAAGTTGAGGATTGAAGAAGAGAGAGAATTTGTAGAAGATACGAAGATGTTTAGAGGAAGAAAATTGGAAGGATAATCCTTGTTAGGATACAAAGATTAATTTGATTAGGAAGAATCAAATATTCAAGCCAGAATTGAGATCTAAAATCAGCAATACAGTTGCATTGGCAATCAAGTCATTTTATTGTTACTCTCTAACCATTTTAGCAGTGTATCAAATCTCTTAACAAAGTTAGCCTAACAGCTATTTGCCAAATCCTCTAACAAGGTGGAATTTCTAAATTGAAGTGTCTAAAGACCTCTAACAAGGCCATTCCTAATAGGGTGATTAAATACTCTAACAAGGTCACACCTAACAGTGTGTTTTGTAACCTTTAATAGGGTTGGCTCCTAACAAGGCTCACTTTAGAATAGTGAAAAATAATAACTAGTTGCAATTGGTGGTTTTTCCCAAATTGGGTTTCCACAATAAATCTTGATGTCACTTATGTTCATGCTATCTATTTCATGTGTATGCAACTAAGTTAATTAAGGTTAATCATAGTTTATATCTTAATATTTGCATGTTCAATATTTACTAAGTAATAGTTGATATTATAGTGCTTGTCAAGTTACAACATATTATTAGTGTTAACCAATTGCCTGTGTGTTAACCAAGTAACAATAGTTTTGACAAATTTTATGTTTTGTATTGACATATAAGAATCAAGGATTTATTTTTGTGGCAACTGATTCACCCTTCCCCTCTTAGTTACTTATCTTATATTTCCAACAATTAGTATTAAAGCTTTTGGTTCTTGCAGAGAAAGTTTCAAGGACCTAAACTAAATATCAAGATGTCTTACAGGATAGAGATTCCTAAGCTAAACAAATGTAACTTCAAGGAATGACAAGAACTTATGAAGCTACATCTAAAAACCATTAGTGATTTATGTCTAAAATATTTGAATACCCAGTATAAAGCTCTTATTGGAACATTGACTCTGGAGGAGATTGTTGAAGAGAAGATTTATAACATTATGATGATTGACATTGCATCCATTCTTAACTATGTTGAATTTGATGAGGTCAAAGGGTGTGCTACTACTCATGAGATGTGGACCAAACTAAAAGATATCTATGAAGGTGATGATAATGTGAGAAGAGCCAAGGCAGAAAGCTTAAGAGGCTAGTTTGATCAGATGAAGATGAGAGAGATGAAAATATTGCAAAATATATTGACATAATAAAAGCTAGTATGAGTGCAATCAAAGCCTCTGGAAGGAAAATTGATCATGTCATAGTGGTAAGAAAGGTACTCATAACCCTTCTTCCTATCTATGAAATTAGAGTGTCAGCTATTTGAGAGAGGAGATGCAATCCAAATAGTAAGATAACCCTAGATGTTCTAGTGGGAAGGCTAACAAAATTTGAGCTAGACAACTATGACAATTATGTTTCTAGTTCTAGCAATCTTGAGTCTACATTTGAAGCCAAGTTGTCACTCAAGAAGAAAGTTGCAAAGTCTAAAGGAAAGAAATTTGAAAGTGAAGAGGAATATAGTTCTAATAGTGATCTTGAAGCTATTTAAGTTCTTCTTGCAAGAAGATATCCCAAAGAAAAAGGAAAGTACAAAGGTAAAATTCCTCTATTTTTTTTTCTTGTGAAGAAGTTGGTCACATTGTTGCACGGTGTCCAAATATAGAAGACAAAGAAGAAAATAAGAACAAAAAGTATAAAGGCAAGAAGGATTTCAAGAACTACAAGGACTACAAGGATAAAGGTAAGAAGTCCTATTTCATGGCTAAAGATTTTGATAGTAGTGATGAAATGGTTTATATTGCTTTAAAAGATGAATTAGTTAATGAAGATGATAAAATGACACTTATCTCCCATGTTAGCAAAAATGATACATGGATTATTGATAGTGGTTTTTCTCATCATATGATTGGTGATAAAATAAAGTTTCAACATATGGAACACTATGATGGTGGAAGTATAAGATTTGGAAACAATGAACCATGTTGCATAAAAGGAAAAAGTTGTATTTCTCTAACCAATGAAATCGGATGTGATAATTCTTATTGGGTTGAAGGATTGAAACATAATCTATTGAGTGTGGCACATCTAAATATCATTGGATTCAAGGTATAATTCATGAATGGGAAGGCCAAGCTACTAGATGAAAAAGGAAATCTAGTTGGGTTCAGTAATCAAACAAAAGGTAACTTATTCTGCCCAGATCTAAGCAAAAGTTCATGTTTCATTTTTCAAGTAGAAGAAATATAGTTATGGCATAAAAGGTTGTGCCATGTGAACTTTGATAACCTAATCAAGATAAGAAAAAATAAAAGAGTTAGAGGTATTCTTAGTTTGAGGAAACTTGAAATGAGCCTATGAAATAATTGTCAAATTGGTAAGATGGGCAAGACAAGTTTTAAGAGCAAGAACCATCATTCTAAAGAAGTCTCAGAGTTGGCTATACAAACCTTTCTGGACCTATTGGCATAAAGAGCTATAGTGGAGATAAGCTTTTCATTTTATTTGTTGATGATTATTCTAGAATGATGACAATAATGTATCTAAAAGATAAGTCTAGATTTTTTCAAAGGTCAAGTGGTATTTCGCTAGAGTTGAGAAATAAATAGGAAAGAAATTGAAGTGTTTAAGGTTAGATAGAAGAGATGAATTCATTTACATTAAATTCAATGAATTCTACACTAAAAGATGAATCAAAAGACAAGTATCAAACCCTAATACAACTCAATAGAATGGTATAACAAAAAGAAGGAACATATCAACCATGGATTGTGCAAGAACCCTAATTATAGAAAAGAATGTTGCAATCAAATAATAGAAGGAAGAAATCAATACAATAGTTCTATTAGAATTCTTTAGAAAAATGAGGGGGTGAATCAATTATCTAAGGTATGAATGTACAATTATAACTTTTCACAGCTTAGTGGACTCATATTCATAAAACATTTTCATCATGCATGCATCCATTAGATTATGCACTCACTTAAAATTGTAGGTCACTATCAAATTAATTTTTAGAAATGTAAGCATGAAACATAAAAAATTCAATAACACATTTGACACAATGATTTAACATGGAAACCCAATTTGGGAAAAACCACCAGTAACATGCAACTCAATCTCACTCTTCTGAAGTGATGCCCTATGAAAGGCCAACCTTGTTAAAAGTTACAATGCACACTGTTAAATGTGACCTAGTTAAAGGATTTCAATCACCCTATCAGGAGTGAACCTTGTTAGAGGACTTTAGATCATTCACTTGGAGTGACACCCAGTTAAAGGATTTACAAATAACTGTTAGGTCAACCTTAATCCAAAGGATTTACCCTAGACTAATACAATGATTAGAGTAATACTAAGGCTTGATCTAACAATAACTTACAACTTCATTTGTAGATTACTGATCTCTATTTTCATCCTTCATTTTTCTTGGATTTCACACTCTTCAACTTTAATAACTGGTTCACCATTCAAGCATTCATACCCTTAAGCCTTCTTTTTTTAGCAATGTAGTCTCTTTTCTTAGGTCATTGAATGAAGAAAATAATCTAGACTCCTTCTCTTCCTTAGGTTCTTGCACATGAAAACCCTTGCTTCTGATCAACCATCTCTAAAAAATAGAAAATTAAGATATTTTGTTGTTCATCCTCCATTTTCCATTTTAGCGTTAGGTTAGATTAGGTAGGATTCAATTAATCTACCCCTCATTTTATTTCATTCCATTCTAGAAAATTCTCCTTCAATCCTCTTTGAATTCACCTCAAAATGGTTCATCTTGAATTTTGTGCCACCATCTCATCAATCTTATCTTCCACACAATTAATACAATCGAAGAAATTAAATTTGTCGGCTCAGATTCATTGAATTCTCAATCTTTCTCATAATGCCAACACTTGACATTAATTGGCTTATGATTCTCGACACATACTGTGTTTCTTGACATTTATTGTCAAAACAATCAGCATGAATTAAAGTTTACTAATGTTCAACATCAACTAAACTTTACCTAGCTTACACTATTTCACTCAGCTTACACTGAAATTGACTTTGCTCAGCTCCAACTAATTTTTCTTCTCATCTTGTACTAAATTTTCTTGGCACCTACTGTCCACTCAGTCAAGATTAGTAGAAAAACTTCATTTAACTTATTCTTCTAAACTTAATTAGTGTAACCAACCTTTGCAACCTTAAGTAGATTATCAATGTATTATAATATCATTGTCTTAACTGATTCTTGTACTCCTTATGATAACTCAACCTTTCCTCTAGGTGATATTGTTACCTCATTTAATCAAATCCTCTTCATCAATCAAACAAACGATAGTACTTAAGTCATATAAATAATTTTCTTACAAACAAGTGGTAGATTTAACATCAATGACAAAACAATGATTGAAACACATTTATCATACTTGCATCAATTTGTTTTCAACAATCTCCCTCTTTGGCATTGATGAAAAACCAAACTGACCAAACTTAATTAGTATGACTAATCAAAATATCAAAAATAAAATAATTCCTTGCATTGAAATCTCTCTCACTACAATAACTTACAACTTTTGAATAGGTTACAAAATTCTATTCTGATCAATAGATAATCAACTCATCCTTATGACTCCCTCTTGATGACTTCTTATATCTCCCTCTTACTAGGTAGATGTAATCAATAGTTACACTTTCTCCCTTAGCACACTTACTCCCTCAACAATCAAGATTTCTTGTTCAACAAGATTAGGAAGATTAGGATTTCTCCTTCATCTCCCTCAATTCATTCTTTAGTGAGCTTTCTCCCTCTTTGACAACAATGCCAAAGATGTGTCATCTTCATATATAGTTATGAGTATTTTTAGTTTCTCCCTACCTTTCTTGTGACTTATTTGTAGTTCCATTTCTTTGATTACTTTAGGCACCTCCTAAAATAAAATCCACTGTATCAATGTGTAACATATGTCAATCAGCTTGTTTGATGTAGGATACACCTCAAGCTTCTTAGATATCCTTTGATATGGGTATGAACCTTAGTTTACCTCTTAGATACTCATCAACATCCTTTTGTAATGATTTTGTGAAGATATCAACTATTTTCTCTTTTGTGTTGACATATTCCATCTTCACCTCTTTATCTTGAACTAATTCTCTTAAGTAATGATACTTGATGAAAATGTGCTTAGTCTTTGTATGCATCATAGGATTCTTTGATATATTTATAACACTTGTATTATCACAATAAAGTATCACAAGTTCAATGATTTCCTTCTTCATACCTTTGAGTAGCTATTTGATCCATACAATGTTTGTACAATTTACTATAGCAACAACATATTCAGCTTCAACAGTAGATTGACAAATGTAGTTTTCTTTCTTGCTAGTCCATGTACCCAAACTTTTGACTAAGAAAAGTGCTCCTCCACTGGTGTTCTTTTTGTCATCAATATTTTCAGCCCAATTGACATTAGTATAGGCTCTCAATTCAAATTTCTTATTTTTCTTGTAATATAGACCATACTTCATTCCTTTCACATATCTCATTATTCTCTTTACTAACATCAAGTGATTCTCCCTCAGATTAGTAGAGAATCTTGCAACTATCCCTATAGATAATGCAATATTAGGTCTGCTATATACTACATATTGTAATTTACCAATCATAGACCTATATAATGTTTGATTCACCTCATCTAAATCATCATTCTTTGAAAATTTATGTCATGTCACGATAGGTGTACTTACTAGCTTAGAATCTTCCAATCCAAAAGTTTTTAGTATCTCCTTAACATACTTTACTAAGTGATGTATATACCATATTTCATCTGATGTACTTGCAAACCCACAAAGAACTTGATTTCTCCAAACATAAACATCTCAAATTCTTGCTTCGTTTCATTTGTAAAAGTGTTACATAAAGTATCTTGACCTAAAAATATGATATTATCAACAAAAAATTTAGATAACAAAATACCTTTGCCTTTCTCTTTCATCAAGTACAAATTGTTGTTATCATCAATCCTTTCCAATCCAATCTTCAGAAGATAATTATGAAGTCTCTCATACCATACTCTTGGTGCTTGTTTCAAACCATAAAGATCTTTGTGTAGTCTAAATAGCATGTTTTTGTTGTTAGCATCAAAAAATCAATCTGGCTATTCTATATAAACCTCTTCCTCCAATATACCATTTAGAAATGTAAACTTAACATCCATTTGATAGGCTTTGAAACCTTGTTATGCAGAGTAAGCAAGTAGAGTTCTTACTCATTCTAGTATTGCAATAGGAGTGAATGTCTCTCTATAATCTATCCCTTCTTCTTGTGCATATTCTTTATAGACTAATCTTTCCTTGTTCCTTGTGATTTCACCATTTTCATCTAACTTGTTTCTGTATACCCACTTGGCACCAATCACATTTTTGTCTTTTGATCTAGGAACTAGAATCCATGTCTTATTTTTCTCAATTTTTTAAATCCCTTCTTCCATGTCTTTACTCCAGTCTGCATCTTCTAAGGCATCTTTCACTATTCTGGGTTCTTGCATGCTTAAAAAATATGTATCATTTCTCAATTCATTCCTTGTCATTGGTCTAGCATCTTTATCACCAATTATTTGTGTAGTAGGATGATGTCTCTTGACATACGTAGACAACCTTAGTTCAGCTCTAGGTTCTACATTTTGTCTCTCAACTTCTAAATCACTATGTACCTCTCTGTCAGGTAGTTCAACATCTCTTTCATGTACACTAATTTTAGAATCAAAATGTGCCTCATCTTCATTCTGTAACTTAGCACCTAAATAAAACTTGACATTCATAGTATGTGATTCAGCAGCCACTAAAAATTGCTATTAGTTTGGAAATTTATTTACAACATCTTCTTTAGCAGGCATGCCTTCATAAAAGTATACAAATGATTTGTATTCGTCTAGTTCCTTCATAGGTTCAACCTCATATACTTCTTTATATTAATCAAATTTCACATCTTCACTTTCCACAACTTTGTTAGTGTTAGTATTTAAACACTTATAAGCTTTAATTCTTGTGGAATAACCAAGAAATATACCTTCTTCACTTTTCGTATCTAGTTTACCATTCCTGAAATCTTTGAGAATGTAACACTTGCTTTCAAAAACCTTAAAATATTTTACATTGGGTGAGTATCCACACCATAGTTCAAAAGGTGTTGAATGAGTACCTTTCTTGACTTGTACATAGTTCAAGGTATAAATAGTTGTCCTTATAGCTTCTCTCCAATATTTCAAAGCAATATTTTTCTCCATCATGAGTGTACTAGCATAGTCCATTACAAACCAATTCCTCCTTTTAGTAATTCCATTTCTTGAGGGGTTTTAGGAGTAGATGTGTATCTTTTGATTCCTTTATTGTTACAAAACATCTCAAACTCATTTGATGTAAATTTTCCTCCTCTGTTAGATCTGAAACATTTTAGACTTTTACCTGTTTCTTTCTAAACTCTTGCTAAGTACCACTTAAACATTTAGAAAGCATCATGTTTCTATTTTAGAAACATAACTATTATCATTCTAGAATAATCATCAATAAGCTGCATAATGTACTTATCTATTTTGTAGCTTTTCACTTCAATTGGTCCACACAAGTCAGTATGAACAATCTCTAATATTCCTCTAGAGGTATGAGTCTTACTCTTAAAACTTGAATTTGTCATTTTTCCTAACTAACATTGTTTGCAAATTATATTGTCAGCTTTTTCAACTTAGGAAAACCTCTGACTCTTTTCATGTTACTGATACTAACTAAGTTATCAAAATTAACATGAAATAACCTCTTGTGCCATAGTCACACATCATCAAATTCTACAACTAAACAAGCAACATCCTCTATATCAGGGTAGAATAGATTACCTCTAGTTTGATCCCCTTTACCAAACAATTTTCCATCAGTATCATATATCTTAGCAATTTTGTTCTCAAACTCAACCTTACAACCCAAATTATTTAGTTGTGACACACTCAACAAGTTATAGTTAAATCCTTCGACATGATAAGCATTGTCACATAAAATCTTTTATGTGAGCTTGATTGAACCTTTTCCTTTTGTTAGACATGGTGCATCATTACCAAACCTTACACTATTTCCATCATAACAATTCAAGGTAGTGAACTTACTTTTATCTTCAGTCATGTGATGTGAACATCCACTGTTAATGATCCATCTGTTATTCTTGTTCACACATGATACTAGTGCAGTTGCCTCATCCTTGTTAGATTCATCCTTCACTGCAACATGCACCACTTCATCATCATGATCTTTAGATCCATCTTTTGTTTCCTCTTTAGAAATGTAGCAAGACTTCTTGCCTTTGTCTTTGTAATCTTTTCTATCTTCATCTCTTCTACTTTTGTACTTGTCACCACCTCTGTCATTCTTCTTCTCTGGACATCTAGCAGTAATATGACCAACCTCATTATAATTGAAACACATGATAGGTAACTTACCTTTAAAATTTCCTTGACCTATGTGAAATCTCATTGCTCATAGTGCTTCAAGTTAATCTATGTCTTCCTCATCTATATCATTGTCACTAGACACTTTTTTTTCCTTTTTTTTCTTCTTCTTCTCATCAAGTTCCTTCAATGATAGTTTAGCTTTGAAAGAAGATTCCATATTTTCAAGTTTATAATTATCAAAGTTAGATATCTCAAAAGAAGTGAGCCTACGTACCAGACCTTCAAGAATTAGATTATTCCTTGGCATACATCTCAGTTATTGTACTACAGAAACTCTAATAGAAATGTTCTCAAACTTTGCTTAGTATAGCATCATCATCTATTGTACCAATAGCTCCTCTTATTGCATTAACAACGTATTTTATCATTGAGCAATATTTTCACCTTCTTGCATTCTCATATCAATGAACTTACCTCTAATACTTTCAACTTTGGCTCTTGGAACATTCTTGTCACCTAAATAGATAGTGTGTAGAGCATCTCGCATTTTCTTTACACTGTCAAGACTTTTGATATCATCAAACTCAGCATAGCTTAGGGTAGAGGCAATCTCCAACATTTCCTAGTTGTGTTCTTTCCTCTTTCTCAGATCTTTAGCAATTAGGGCTCCAACAAGATTAGTATGCTCAACAACATGGTAGATTGTGCATGATATCTAAGACTTCAAAGGTGTAGCTTCATCAAGCTTTGCCATGCAAGAAAGTTATCTCTATTAAGCTTGTGTACATCTCTTTTTGACATCTTGATCTTTGTGCTTCTATTACCTTCAAACTAGTCCTCTTCAGCAGATGGCTCTGATACCAATTTTTGGATTTCTTTAAAATAATTGAGAGGAGGTGAATTAGTTATCCAAGGTCCATATGTACAATTATAAATTTTCGTAGCTTAGTGAACCCATATTCATAAAACATTTTCATCATGCATGCATCCATTAGATTATGCAATCACTTAAACTTGTAGGTTACTATCAAATCAATTTGCAAAAATGTAAACATGAAACATAATAGATTCAATAACACATTTGACACATTTGACACTTTTTATTTATTTTTAAAGTGTAATAATAAAATTCACTAAGTTTGATAGGTTTAATTCATAGTTATAGTATAGGTTCACTACATTCATCTTAAATTTGAAAAAATTAAGAGTAGGAATAAATTGTTAAATTTGATATCTCGTTATTAAATCGATATTGACATTTGTTTCAGTAATACATTACTTTTACAATGTTATATTTTAAAATCATTGAATAACTATTTAAATAATCATCAACAAACTATTTTGAAATATTTGAACTCAAGTAGATCTTCTAATTAAAATATCATTACATCCTCTGATTAACTTTAACTAACATTTCAATATTATATAAATCTATAATATAATAGAGTTAAAAAAAAAAATCCTAATTATAACACAAAATTAATTAAACTAAATACGATAATACCATAAAACAAAACAAACTATATTACCTATTAATTCAACATATATTCACTAAAAAAAAACAAAATTAATCTATAACAATAATAACCTTTATTTCATAACATCTTAATTTATCTTAAACTAACTTAATATTTAAACAATCCTTAATTTAAAACTAAATTAATGCAACCTTAATCTTAAAATAAATATTAACTAAAACAAAACTTAACAAAATTAAATACTAATAAAACAGCTAACTAAATAACTTAACATTAAAACTAAAATAATATTAAAACTAACCTACTTAACTCCCACTACATCCTACTCCCCCCCCCCCCACGTCACATCTCCTTTCCCTAATTTCCATGCACTTTCAAAGCACCTGAGCAGAATTTGCATGAAGGGAGGTGGGGTATGATGGGTTTTAAAGGCCCAAAGTATAAGTGCTAAGGAGAATATGATGGACTTTCATTGACACTTCAACCTGCACACCAATGGCACGTTGCCCAAGGATGGTGATGGGCAAAAAGGTAAGAAATTTCAAACTATTAAAACAAACTACCACCATAAATAATCTATGCCCCACCCCAATTTCCATATGAAGTTGATTGCAAGAAAAGACATGGTCAAGTCGACTAGGGTATGTGCCACTTATGTCAGTCCCTATTCTTTTTGCAACTCACCTAGAATAATGTAAGAGGTAGTTATGACTTAAGCCAAAGGGAAGAAGTTAAAAAAAAAGTGGGTGAAGATTAATGTAATAAAGTTTTATAGTTGGGGATTTGAAAAAAAAGATTTTTAAAAAAAGGAATCAATTGGAATATGCTCTGTTGTCTCCAAGGATTAAATTTTTGTCTCTCATACAAATTCCAGAGAGCAAAATGCTCCTGGATGTGTACATTTTGTTTTTGAGTGTAGGATAGTTTTTAACATGCATAATTTCTCCAAGGCATATTTTTTTGTGTCTTAAGGATTTTTATACAAGGAGGTTTACATCTTCTTCCTCTTCAAATTGAATTCACCAATTATTTTGTTAACAAGAGGGTTGAATAAATTTTTTTTATCAACTATGTGAGGTTTGTTTTATCTCCCAATAAGCATGAGTCAAATTGAAATATTTCAACATAACAAAATTTCTTCCTTAACATAATGGAAACTTGAAAATTGCATAGTTCGAAAACATCAACATTTGAGCTATTCCTCCACACACATTTACATAAATTGAAATAACACATGATACAATGCAAGGAGGTTTTATCAATCATTTCTCTCTATTAATTAACCTAGTTCAAGGCTCCATCGGGAAAGAACCTGTAAAGCCCACACTAGTACCCTCTTCTAGATCCAGATGAAATAAATATGGTTAGGAGTTAATTGAGTTATGATTTACATTTTGGGATCCTATAGGAGACTAATGTAGGTTTTGATACTTTATCTAGTAACATTAGGTTGATAAGATAAGACCACATGGAAATGAGATTTAAATGTGCAAGACAATAACCTAACCATGAGACACAATGGATGATCTACTAGGTAGTTAGGAAGGATAAAATAACATTTAGCCTACTAGGAACAATTATGAGCATAGGGTATGATGATAATTAGACGAATGGGTATGTTTGAAATTGGTTCTAAATTATTATGACATAATTAGTGAAACATTCTAACAATCTGTGGAGTTCAACCTGGAAAATCACATAAACCTCTCATAATGTGATAAAGGGATATTGCTAGGAACATCACTATGTTTAACTTGATCTAAAGTTACTAGTTAACCAGTCTGTACATTAGTGATTTTCAGTTAGCACATATATGTTAAGATCCATTTTATATTGTTTTTACAATTTATTAAAGATGGCTTAGAGTTTCATTGTTATGTGAGAAAGAGTTGTGATGATACTCTAATTGAAAATGAGTTATATTAAGAAAGATTACTGTTGATACACATATTCAATATTTCAATGTTTTAAATATGTTATGAGAAGGATAATGCAATGTTTTGAATATGCAAATAGATGAAAGTTAAATGGAATATGATATTGCAATGTTTTCTTGATAGTACTTAGAACAAAAATGATTAGATGATAATTAATTGTATACATTCGTGAAAAGTATGAGATATTGGATTTATGTTGTATAAGTTTGTATGTATCCTATACTATTTTATTGGGTTACTGATGTTTAAGTTGAGTGTGCAGGAAAGTTGAACCATGGAGTTTAATGGGGAAACAAGGTTCAATCTTATGTGAACACAGTAAAGCCAAGGTGAATCTTTGGAAGATTTTAAACCCCGTTGTATTGTGTTTCTTTCGTAATGTGATTGTGCATGAGTGCTATAGCCAAAGAGCATGATTAATTAGAGACATGTCATCGTGGTGTGTAAAGTGTTTTAACGTGTGCGTGTGTGTGTGTGTTATTTGACACTTGTATTGTTTATGTGTAAATGACATGTCAAATAGGATTCTTTGGTATGAAGTCACTTAACCTAAGCCTAATCCTCATTGCGAAATCAATTAAACCACCTTGGAGAGTGTTAGGAAGAGTCACCCTCTTGACGAAATTCAAGTTATAAGTTGATGAGAACTTTAGAGAGCCTAAAGTGTTTTCCAAGTGTTAATTCTGTGGAAATAAGTTACCCACATGGTAATAGTATGGGTTAGGGGTTTAAATATAATCATAGGTGGGTCTAGGGGACCTAGGGGACCCTCAAAAAAAGTCATTTCCAAGCCAATTCGAAAATCATATTATCATTTGACTTCTTCCCTCATTACACCACTTGGTTAAGTCCTCATTGGTGGAAAGAATACAAGAAAGTAAGAGAGGTAGGTGAGGATGAAAGTGAAGGTCTTTATAGGGAGCTTGTGCCAATCTTGGGGATTATCCACCCACTCTCTAATTTTAGAGATAGCCAGGGATTGGGAAGGAGAAGTTTGGAAACCAAGAAGGAAGAGTTCTTCATTCCATTGCCATAGCTTGTAAGCAGGTTAGTGCTTCATGCCATGCTTTCTTTATATTCCATAGCTGAAATGGAAAATGGTAAGAGTGCCTTTTATAGGATTGTTCTTGGGATTCTTGTGTTGTGATGTATTGTGAGGGTGTGTTTGGTTTATGAAATTTCTTGGGATTTCCTTAAGATTTTCTTGTTTTGTTTGAATGTTGAAATTTGTTCATGGGTGTGAAGGCTTCACTCACCCTTGGGAGGGAAGAGCAAGCCTTGGGTGAAGGGGTTAGTTGGGCTTGAGATATAGTTGAGAACCTTGGAGTATGGTCTCCATTGTATGCCATATGTTTTCATAATTTGTTATGGACAGTAAGGAGAGTGATGGTGTTGTAAGGAGGTTGATAAAGTATGGAAATACAAGGATTCTTTGGTTGATGGTAGTATGATTGGAGGAGTTTTTTGAAAGCCCCGAAAGGGCATGAAAACTTGTTATTTATGGAAGCCTCGAAAGGGCATGAAAAATGTGATTTTAGCTTTGGTATGTAATGGAAAGTCTCCTAATTAAAAGCCCACCTTCACCCAATGTTTATGATTCCATTTGTGGATCATTGTGCAAACCTTGGTTCGAGTTGTAAATGTGTTTGCAAAATGTGTGATTGTATAGTTTATGTTACTGTGATGATGTTTGGATGTACCCTGGTTGAGTCTTGTTTCCCCTACCATGGGGGTGGCCTCTTTGAGGCCTAGGTTGGGAGGTGAGCCTCCATGGTTCATTATTTTCACCTTTTATTTGCAGGACTCTATTGGATGATTTTGAGAATTTGAAGCTCCTGTTGTTCCTCCATGTGCCTCGGAGATAAAGACCTCCTTTGTTGTATTCAAGTTGAGATTATGAGCAAACTCCATTCTGTTAATGAGTCTACATGTATTGTAAGGCCTTAATTAACTATCATTTGGAAAGGATGTGAGAGTCCATGTGTAATAAGAAGCATATCTATTGTGTATATTTTGATACGAAGATTTCATCACCTTTATGGAATATCATGGAAGGGAAATCTAATGTGATAGTTTAGCTATTTTATTACCTTGGATAGGATCATCTTACTAGAGTTTAGATTACTTAATGTTTGGAGTGGTATATAGAAGGATTTTCCAAACAAAATTGATATCATAGAAGAGATAATATTCATAGGAAGGATTATCTTGGTTGATTGTTATTATCATTTTAGTTCCAATGTGTACCAATTGTGAATATACATTTAAATCTAGATCTGTATGAGAAGATAATGTTGATCCTTGAGAGAATGGTTTCTAAATTTCACAATTCATAAATAGGGATGATCTAGATAAATTCATATAAAGTCTTGTCATGAAATGTTATCTATTGGATTAAGTTTGATGTTTGAATGCTAAACAAATCGCAATTTTAAACCTATACTTAGTTTATAATTATCTCCTAGTTATCCTTGCAATAATTTCACATGAGCATCCTAGATTACAAAATAAGAGAATTTAGTGAATGATATAGAATGCATAAGAGTATAAAAAGAACTTGTTGTAGGTGGTCATTCATTCTCTGGATTTTATATGGAAGAGGTAGAAATAATAATTGCTAATATGAGCAATATAATATTCAGAGCATATACTAGAATATATTCTAAATAAAATAATTGTATACCTATTTAACAAGCAAAACATCACATAATAAAATAATCTAAGAAAACACCTAAGGTATGAGCCATTATCATTCCAAACTTAAAAAGTCAAAAAAAAAATTAAAGATGGAGTGTTCCAAGCAAGGGTCGACCTAGCAATTAGAAGAGACATTTACTAATAAAATAATAAACAAAACAAAACCCAAAAAAAGAACAAACTGCAAGTCAAATGACGCCTACTCTTTTAAAGGGGAAATGATGTTGTCCTTGACTTTGGTGCAGCAACCATGTCAGCAACTTAAATGGGCGCCTAATGTTTCAAAAAAGTGGAAGAAGTTTTAAAGGATATTCCCCACCCACCACCTCATGTTAAGGAAGGACAAAGAATATTTTAACATGTAAAAAAGAGAAGTTAATGACATGGTCGAATTCCCAAAAAAAGAAAAGTTGCCACTTCACTTGATGTTTTAGGGGGATGTGACTCATGTCACCCCACTTTGGGAGAAGAGAAAAAGGTACATGAGCTTCTAGTGGGAAAAAGAAGAAAGACTTTGCATTAAATAGAAACTAATAGGTAGTACAGGGTGGCAGATTTTTAGTCTCATAAATTAAGGAAGGTATTATTATAGTGGAATTAGAATTTGTAATCTCATTTAGAGTCCATGTGCTACTTTTGATATGGTCAAGTCTAGTGTTAGGATCTAAGGATAGCTAGACTCTAGGCATTGGAACTTCTAGTATTAATGGGATAATTAAAAAGGGCTATTCTAATACTAGTGAAATTAGAATATAATAAGAGTTCAATGATGTCATAGGGTAGTATGACTATAGGATAAATTAAGAAAGTCATTATAAGATATAAGGTATGTGGCCAAAGGGATAATGTTCAAACAAATTTTCATTAGTTAATAATCCACATAAATTGCTAGTTAGCCAGTGTTCTTCAACATGTATTGGTAGTGTGCTAACGTAGTATGGTTAGGAAATAAGTGATACAAATGGGAATGAGTTAGTTAGTAGTAAGTCATTCGTGAGTTGAAAGTATTAATGAGGGCAATAAATAATAATTTGTGAATGGACATAGATGAATTGGTGGTAGCTATGAGAGCATATAAAGTATCGGAATTGGATATTTATTGACATATTTCATATAGCATCCTCATCATCATTAAGACCAATACACCTCCTCTTACTACCAACATTAATAACTACGTATAGGTTAGGAGAACCATGTTAAAGGTGAGTATGACTAATGTTAGGAACATGCCATGTTAGACGAGAAGGAGGTACAAGGTAGTGGCACATGAACCACTTATGCGATTACAACCCAAAAGAAAAACTGCGTCCAAAGGATCTAACACAAACTCTGAAGCCTATTTTAAAAAAGAAGAATGCATCTATAAAAAAAAATAGTAGAAATCAGTATCCTACATATCCTATTGAACTAAATTATTTCTCGTGACCCTGAGTGCATGTAGGAAGAATGTCTAACTAATTGGTAATCTAGTTGTAACATACATATGTCTAATGGAGGCTATTTAGGCTTACTAAATTAATCGAGAATAATAAGAAGTAAACTAAATCAAACCAAAAAAAATTAGTCGTGTTTCATCTTGTTCATTTTAGTGTTTCACCTAGTTACTTTCAGGGCATGACAGAACCAGTAAGAAAACCTGACATCTTTGCCAAATACATCAAAATTTAAATACATTTTTACATAATGTTATAATTCAATTGAATTCTCTTCTAGGTCTTTCACAAGAGGTCTTTTCTAATATCTTCAATGCACCAAGGGAACCATGGGAGAGACAAGAACCAACACGGAGGTAAAACAACATAATATGATGAACAATTCAAGCATACATTCCCAACCCGATTTTGCAGAATAGGTTCAACATTGAACCGAAATAGAGGGGGAGGTGAATTTTCTCAATAGGAGACGTCAATCACCATACCATAACATAGCCCTTTTGGGGCTAAAATTCAAGAACTTCCGTTCTTCTACAAATGCCCTTTTGAAGCCAATACAACAAGGATTTTCATTCCTTCCCTTCTACAAGAATTCAAATTTTCATACAAGGTATGTGATGACAAGTAGGGGCCCATACACCCTATCCTTTTTCCCTCTTCTCACCATGAGAAGAGAGTCTACACTATTGAGGTCCAACTAAGGCCCTTCCCCCATACTTGGCCACTTCTTCCCTATCCAAGGGTGAGTAATGCCAAAACAATCCCCATGAAATCCCCTCAAAATTTCAAAGCAAAGCATAAGAATGACATCCAAGAACAAGTTAAGAATCCTCCCAAAACACCCTCAACACACATACAAGCAAAACAAAAATATCACAATGCCTTATGCATGAACAATAAGAAGAAACATGATCAAAAGAGTGAAGAACCCTACCTTCACAAAAAGTTATGGTAAAATGACAAGTTGAGAAGAGGTTTTTCTTTTCTTTCCTTCAATCTTCAAACTTCTCTCTAAAAACTAGAGATTAGGTAACAACCCAAAACTTCTCCAAAATGCCTCTAAATATGACCCTAACTCAAATAGGCTTTAGGTAACCCCAAGGTGGAGTTTGAGCCACCAACTCATGAATGAGACAAATAAATTTTCGCAATCAACCAAAAGTAGGGTTTTTGAGTGACCCTAAAAGTCAACCAAAGAGGCTAAGGGGGTGGAAAGTACTCCCAACCCATACCCTTACCCCTAGGGCACCTAAATTTAATGTTTTTAGGCCTTAAAGACTTAATAGAACCCAAAAAAAAGCTAGGATAATTTTAAGACTAAATAAAAACCTTCAAAGAAAGACAATGCAAATTAGCACAAATAACAAGGGGTTCAGTTTCATCTTTCCATTAGGTTTCCTGGCTAAATATCTTGCACACTTATTGCACCCATCAGTAGTCCAATAAATCACATGCATTATGTAAATTACGTATCAAAAAAATTATATAAATTAAAACATCCATTTTTTTAATAATCAATTGTTTATCTTATTCTCTCATATTTTCGACCATTGAAATTGCATAATCGAAGTGTTAGTTTTATATTCATTTACTTCATCATTATACATGTTCATAGAGCATTAAATAATGAACTCAAATATCTAGAGGTAAAGCATCGCACATCATAAAATAGCATAATAATGTTCAGTGCATCAAATAATTTCTCGACATATCAAGTCATGAGTATCAAAATAGTAATTTATCAACTATGCTACGATGGGTCAGGGCAAGGCCTCACAAAGTTTCCTTCACTTCCACACTTCTCTGCTCAACTTCACATTCTGCTCTTGCTGCTACTTATCATAAATTATAAAACCATACCATGATAAAGGAAAATGTATTTCCTTTATACTAAGTCCACAAAAAAATTCCCTGAGTCAATTGTTAGACCTTCTTAATTAATTATTATAGGACCACATTAAGAACATGTTATACTTAGCAATAACATTAATCATTCATCTTGCAACTTGAATAATTTTTTGTACATGCAATATTATGATGAGTGAACTTAGCCATGTTATCATCAACATATATTCTTCATGTCCTCAACCTTGATTCTTACAATATCAACTCTACTAAGAGATACAACAAGTTTATCAGAACATGCCTCTATAAACTCTATGTCAAAATAGATATCAACAAAACTTACATAACTTCTTCTAGACTTATCATTTCTTCTTCCAACATTAAGTACATATATGAGATACTCAAAATTATCTCCCATAACCTTGGATGGATAGAATACTCAACTAGTCATCTGTACCAACTTGATCTTTTCACTATTCTTCTATCAAATGTCACAATAAATTGCTATGTTGACATCAATGACAAACTTAGTCATGAATGTAACATATCATCGTAGTAAGATATCTATAATACTCCCTCATAGGAATATTATCAACATTCATGTTTGCAACAATCTCCCCCTTTGGTATTGATGGCAACATAGATGAAAAATATCTAATTCCAAGAATACCAACAAAGGATTGTTCAACTTTAAATCATTTTCCCCCATCGATATACCTCAATGTGCTTTATGCAAGCTGTCATTTCATGTTGTGCTTAGCTAAACATATTGTACTCATGTTGAACATCTCCAACTATTATGTATACTACTTTACCATGTTTTTTTTCATGCCAAACATGTTGCCCATTGACACCAATGTTAAAGGTTTCAGCAACCAACTTTACTGCATCAATCTTTGCAACAACTGATTCTTACTTAGCTCAAGTGTCAAAAACCACTATTCAAAATAACATCCAACAAGAGTCCTAGATGAATTTGTCCATCATGGATACTCCCCCATATAGGAAGCATCAACATTCAGTCCAAACAACAATGGTGCTATGTTACACTGGACTAATGCACTATTGCATGTTCTACTCTGATGTAGGAAGGGGCATAACCCCAAGCATACCTCGCAAATACTCAAAAGTCTCTTTGGGAAGAGGTTTAGTGAATATATCTACAATATTCTCTTAGTGCTCACATATTCCAATCTGATTTTTCTTTTCTACAACTTTCTCTCTCAATATATGATACTTAATAGAAATGCGATTGGTCTTAGAATGCAACACTATATTCTTAGACATATTTACCATGGTTGTGTTGTCACAATGTATGACAATAGGTTCACGAATTTCTATCCTTATATCCTTTAGCATCTGCTTCATCCAAACGACTTGATTGCAATTTTTTTATGCTGCAACATACTCTGCTTCTTTTATACTTAGTGATGTACAATCCTGCTTCTTGCTTAACCAAGAAATGAATCTTCCTCTAAGAAAGAAGGCTCCACCACTGGTTCTTTTTCTATCATCTATATTGCCTACCCAATCTACATCAATATAAGCACTTAGAGTGAAATCATTAGATCTTTCATACTAAAATCTAAACTTAGATGTTCCCTTCAAATATCCAAATATCCTTTTGACTACTACATAATGTGCTTCTTTGGGATTAGCTTAGAATCTTGAAACAATTCCAATTACATTTGCTATATTCAACCTTGTGTGAGTCAAATATTACAATATTTCAATCATAGATCAGTACTTTTTTTGCTCAATAGTAGGTGTCTCATCCTTTGTAGATAACTTGTGTCCAGTTATCATAGGTGTTCCAACAGGTTTGCATGTTTCCAAACCAAACCTTTTCAATAAATCCTTCAAGTACTTAGTCTAAGAGATAAAGATTCCTTCTTTATTCTATACAATCTGTAATCCTACGAAATATTCCATTTCTCCTATCATACTCATTTCAAATTCTTTTTTCATCTCTTCAAAAAACTTCTCACTTTCTTCATCATTTCCTCCAAATATGATATCATCAACAAATATTACCAAAATTATCAAACCATCATCAATTTCTTTCCAATATAGATTACTATCTGCCATATCTTTTTTGTATCCAAGTTTTGTCAAATGTTTGTCCAACCTTGCATAGGCTAGGAATAATCTTATTGCTTCTATTCTAGTCATTGAAGCATAAGTTTCCTCATAATCTATCCCTTCTTGCTATGAGTATCCTTGATATACTAATCTTGCTTTGTTTCTTACAACTTTTTCTTGTTTATTCATCTTGTTTCTGAATACCCATTTAGTTCCTATCACATTTTTGTTTGCCAGTTTGGGGACCAATTCCCATGTTTCATTCTTTACTATCTTATCCAATTCCTCTTTCATGGCTTGTTTCCAATAATCATCTTTACATGCTTCATCTACATTCTTAGGCTCAACTTGAGATATCAAACATAGTTCTTCATTTATTCTGATTCTTGTCATCACACATTTGTCTTTTCTTCTAATGATATGCTCAGATGGGTGATTCTTTATCATATTCTTTCCTAAAGTAGGAGTTGCTATCTCAACTCTTGGCTCTACTAAAGGTTTTGAGCTTTGTTCCTGCCTTGGTTCTCCTTCATTCTACAAGTTATTGTTAGTCTCAAGAAATACCTCATCATTTCTTGGCTTAGTGACAACATCATCATCTAAATTGTAATCAACTATTCTCTATTGTATCTTGAATTTTTCATTAATTCTAAAATTTGCATTTTTCATAATAGTCTAGTTCTCTAATTTTATAACATCTATAAGCCTTATTTTTCAATGAATAACCAAGAAAAATACCTTCATCACTTCTAGAATCAAAATTACCAATATCATCATCTCTTTTGATATAACACTTACTCCAAAAAATTCTAAAATATTTAACTTTAGGTGAGTGAGAAAACCACAGTTCATAAGGTGTATTGTTTGTGTCTTTCCTGACTTGCACACTATTCATAGTATAGACTGTTGTATTCACAATTCTCTCTAAAATGTTTAGGGTACATCATTCTCTACTAGCATGGCTCTTGTAGCTTTTGTAACTGACTTTTTCCTTCTCTCTACAATGCCATTCTATTCAGGGCTTCTTAGAGCTGATAATTGTCTTTTAATTCCATTTTCTTCAAAAAATATGTTAAAATCATTTGAAGTAAATTCTCCTTCTCTATCTGATATTAAAAATTTAATCTTCATACCAAATTCATTCTCAACCCTATTCTTGAATATTTTAAACTTGTCAAATGCCTCAGATTTCTCTTTAAGAAATGCAACCCACATCATTCTAAAAATTTCATCAACTAGAATTAAAAAAAAACTTTCACCATAGAATCCTTTAGTCTTTTTAGGATAGCTAAGATCTCTATGTATAATCTCCAATATTTTTGTAGTGGTAAACTTCTTGCTGGGAAAAGAAGTTCTCTTTGTTGGAAATATAGATGGAGTAACTAAAGGGGGGTGAATTAGTTATTACAAAAATATATCCATAGATCCCTTAGATGTCAAATAAAACTAATTACTACTGTCACTCAGTAAACTAATAGAAATTGTTGTAACACGGTAGATGTAGTGTATGTTATACTTTAACAGATCTTAGACATTCATAGTGATTAACATGCAAGCATAAAAAAAATAACATGAACACATGAGACACTAGATTTAACGTGGAAACTCAATATAGGAAAAACCACCAAGTAACTAGCTACTAATTTTCACTCTTATGAAGTGAGCCCTATTAGGAGCCAACCTAGTTAAAGGTTACAAAACACACTATTAGATGTGACCTTGTTAGAGGATTTGATCACCTTGTTAGGAGTGGCCTTGCAAGAGGTCTTAAAAAAATTCAATGGAACTATCACCTTGTTAGAGGATTTACAACTGGCTATTAAACCAACTCTATTAAGATATTTTGGAATCACAGTTATAATGCTAAGAAAGTAACAATGAAATGACCTGAATGAGATGTAATTGAATTGCTGATTATAGATGTCTATTATGCTTCATGCTAGATCCTTCCTGATTGAGTATAACTTTGCTGCTCCTCAAGAATATCTAACCATCCTTCAAATTCACTCACACTTTTCTTCTCAATCGATCAAACACTTGAATACTTGCTCATACACACTAGAATCTCAACTTGACCTTTCATTTATACATTCAGATTATCAAGTCAGCCCAATTACAACTTACAATGACCAATAAACATTACCATAGTTAGCTAGAATCAATACTTGAAATAATTAAACTTCATATCCCAAAATTAACACAATCCTTCATTGGTCGACCCTACTAGGTAAACATTGATCCTAAAATGATTTCCTTTGTTAACCAACAGAAGCTTGGTTAACACCGTGAACTTGCAAAATCCTTTGGCAACTGAGTGAACTTGGTCAACACTAACTCTAATCAACTTTCCTTCATTAACCATGAGAGCTTGGTTAACACTACTTTTTGCCATAATTCCCTTTGATGCCCGAGTGAGCTTAGTAGACACTGTCTTCACAAAGTAATCTCCAGGAATGCTCGATAGACAAGAAAAATTGCCTTGCTAACCAAGTGAGCTCAACAAGCACTGTCTACCAACTAATATGACATTTTGTAACATCAAAGACAACACACAATTAGATAATTATATCCAACAATCTCCCTCTTTGGCATTGATGGCAACACAACATGTCATAGCGCAATGAAATTTGAAAATAAGTCTTTCTCTAATAAAGAATTTCTCCCTCTTAGATTTATGCCACAAAATTCTCTAATGCAGTAATCTCCCTCTGTGAAGGAATTACATAGCTTCTTATTCCAAACGAATTTCAAAAAGATATGACAGTAAACTCTCCCTCTTTGACAACACATGCCAAAGACAACACATACTAAATGAGTATCAATGTACCTTAAGTATTGATTCATATGTAATGTTCCCTTGACCATGCTGCATCAACTGACAGATCTTCAACTTGGTTCATGTTGATGCATCACTAAAACTTTATTTTAGTGAGCTTCAAATAGGGGAATGACCCATAACTTACCTCTTAGATACAAGAATGAATCCTTAGGTAATGGCTTGGTGAATATTTCTACAATCAGTTCTTCTGTATGGACATATTCTAATCTAATTTCTTTATCCTACACCAATTCCTTGATAAAGTGGTATTTTATAGCAATGTGCTTGGTTTTGGAATGCATCACTAGATTCTTTGATATGTTAATTGCACTTGTATTATCACAAAACATAACAACTGGTTCTTTGATCTCAACCTTCATGCCTTCCAACAATATTTTAAACCAAACAATATTAGAACAATTTACTACTACTGCAACATATTTTTCTTATGTTGTAGATTGGGATGTGCAATTTTTCTTTTTGCTTGTCCAAGATACCAACCTTTTTCCAAGAAAGAATGCTCCACCACTTGTACTCTTTCCGTCATCAATGTTTATACCATAAGACATAATCTTCAGTGCCTTTCAAGTATCTCAAGATTCTTTTTATTGCCATCATATGATTTTCTCTGGGTTTTGCTAAGTTTCTTGCCGCTATACCAACTACATGAGCAATATCAGGCCTTGTATGAACTACATACTATAATTTTTTAATCATTGATATGTATAAGGTCTAATCTACCTCTTTTGAATCATCATCTTTGGTAAGCTTTAGTCTAGTATACATGGGGGTTCCAACTAATTTTGAATCTTCCATATAAAACTTTTTGAGTATCTCCTTGATATATTTAGACTAAATGATGTAGATACCATTATTGCTTTGTTGTATCTGAAGACCAAAAAATAACTTAATCTCACCAAACATAGACATTTCAAATTCTTTGTTCATTTTCTCTATAAAAAATTTACATAGATCATCATAAGGTAGTTATGAATTGTCTCATACCAATGCTCTAGGAGCTTGTTTCAGACCATACAATGCTTTGTGTAATTTGCAAACCATGTCCCTTTTGTCTGGATCAACAAAACCTTTAGGTTGTTCAATGTAGACTTCATCAAGAATACCATTGAGAAATGTAGATTTAACATCTATCTGATATACCTTAAATCTTTTATGTAATGCATATGCAAGTAAGGTCCTAACACCTTCCAATTTTTCAATAGGAGCAAAAGTTTCACCATAATCAATTCCTTCTTCTTGAAAGTAGCCTTTACACACCCATCTGGCTTTGTTTCTTGATACCTTGTCATCTTCATTCAACCTATTCTTGAATACCCATTTTGTTCCAATCACATTTTTGTCTTTAGGCCTAGGTACAAGAGTCTAGGTTTTGTTCTTCTCTATTTTCTCTATCTCTTCATTCATAGCCTCAATCCAACTTTCATTTTCCAATGCATCTTTTACATTTCAAGGTTCAAAATCATCAAGTAAACATGTACCTTTTAGCTTACTTCTTGTCATAGTACCTTCTAATTTATTTCCAATAATTTGATCTGGCGCATGATGCCTCCTAACATACTTGGCCAATATAGGTTTCTTTCCTTTTGAATGAATTGCATTATCATCCTCTTGAATTTTGACTTTAGGTTCTAGTTGCTCAGACTCAGTAGGCATTGGCTTGGTAGCTTCAGAATGTGACTCAGGTCCTTGTGACTCGGTTTGAAATTGAGGAAGACTCAGGAGTAGAAGTCTTCTGATTGATAGATGTGTCTGGAAATGTATAAGGTTCAATGTAAACAAATCTCCTATAATCCTCTGGTTCCTTTATACTTTCTTCTTCATTCCTTTCTGCAAACTCATCAATTGTCACATGTGCATTTTCTATGATTTTATGAGTAAATAAATTCAAACATCTATATGCCTTACTCTTGCAAGAATATCCTAAAAATATACCTTCATCACCCTTCACATCAAATTTTCTTTTTCTAGATTCTTTCAAGATATAACATTTACTTCCAAATACTTTCAAGTAACTTACATTGGGTTTATAGCCATACCATAACTCATAGGGGGTTTTGTATGAGGCCTTCTTCAATTGTACTTAGTTTAAGGTATGAACTGTAGTGCTAATAGCTTCCTTCCAGTATTTGATAGCAATGTTCTTTTCAATCATTAGAGCCCTTGCACAATCCATGATAGATCTATTCCTCCTTTTAGCTATTCCATTCTGCTCAGGAGTTTTAGGGGCTGAAAACTATCTTTTGATTCCTCTTTCAATGCAAAAGTTATTGAATTCATTAAAGATGAATTCACCACCTCTGTCTGATCTTAAGCATTTCAATATCTTCCCTATTTCCTTCTCTACTCTTTGCAAATACCATTTGAATTTCTCAAATGCTTCTAACTTCTCTCTTAGATAAATAATAGTCACCATTCTAGAGTAGTCATCAACAAAAAGAATGAAGAATTTTTCTCACCTATAGCTCTTAATTTTGATAGGTCCACACAAATCAATATGCACAATTTCCAAGATATCTTTAGATTGGTAGTTTTTTTTTAAAAATAATCTTTCCCATCTTGCCAATCTAACAATTCTTGCATAGACCAACATTAGGTTTCTTGAAACTAGGAATCCCTCTTACTTTCTCAAATTTGGTTATTTTCACCATGTTATCAAAATTTACATAACATAACCTTCTATTCCATAACCAACTTTCTTCAACTTGAACAACAAAACATGAGCATTCACTAATATCAAGATAAGACAATTACCTTTTGTTTGTTTGCCTGATCCAATTAATTTTCCTTTGTCATCCAATAGTCTTGACTTGCCATGCATGAATTCCACCTTGAATCCAATGTTGATTAGCTATGCCACACTCAACAGATTATGTTTTAGTCCTTCAACCCAATAGGCATTATCATATACAAGTTCTTTGGTTAATGAGATTTGACCTCTCCCTTTTATGCAACAAGGTTCATTGTTTCCAAACTGACACTACCACCATCATAGTCTTCAAAGTGTTCAAACTTTGTTTTTTCACCAGTCATATGATGTGAACATCCATTATCTATGATCCATGTATTATTTTTGCTCACATGAGAGATAAGTGTCATCTTATCTTCGACTTCTTCATCATTAGATTCATCTTTCACAACAATGTAGACTATTTCATCTTCACTAATATTAGAATCCTTAGCCATAAAACATGTTTTCTTACCTTTGTCCTTGAATGATTTGAAATCCTTCTTGCCATTGCACTTTTGGCTTTTCTTCTCATCCTTGCTAGCTTTGTTTGGGCACCTGACAGCAATATGACCAATTTCTTCATATGAAAAATAGATTAGGGGAACTTTACCTTTGTATTTTCCTCTGCCTCTAGAATATTTCCTTGTAAGTAGAGCTTCAACAACTTCAAAATCACTGTCAGAACTTTCCTCTAATTCTTCTTCACTTTCTGACTAAGTGTTGTTTATTTTCTTGCCTTCTTCTTTAAGTGAAAGCTTAGCCTCAAATGTAGATTCAATATTCTTGGAAGCTAGAACATAATTGTCATAGTTATCTAGTTCAAAGGCTATTAATCTTCCTACTAAGGTATCCAAAGTTATCTTATGATTTGTCTCACACCTTCTTTCTTGAATTACAGATGCTCTAATTGCATAAATGGGAAGCAATGTTCTAATAACTTTACTTACAATAGTTTCTTCCTTGATCTCTCCTCCAAAATCTTTGATTGCACTAACACTTGTTTTGATCCTTTCAATATATTTGGCAATGTTTTCATCCTCTCTCATTCTCATCTAATCAAATTGTCCTCTAAGGCTTTCTGCTTTGGCTCTTCTCACATTGGCATCACCACCATAGATATCTTTTAGCTTGTTCCACATTTCAAAAGTGGTTTTTTAGTCCTTGATATCATCAAACTCCTCATAGCTTAGAGCAGATGCAATGTCTATCATCATATTGTTATGAGTCTTTTTCTTAGCAATGTCACCAATAGATAATGTACTAGAAGGAGTTGTGTATTCTTCATCAAGGTATTTCAATCCTAAATCACCAATGGAAGCCAAATGGAGTCTCATGAGAGCCTACCATGCTGAAAAGTTATCTTTGTTAAGCCTTGAAATTTTTCTCTAGTAAGACATCTTGATCTTTAGCTTAGGTCCTTGAAACCATTCCTGCAAGCACCAAGAGCTCTAATACCAATTTTTGGAAATATAGATGGAGTAACTGAGAAGGGGGGAGAGGGGGGTAAATTAGTTACTACAAAAATATATCCACAGATCCATTAGATGTCAGATAAAACTGATTACTGCTGTCACTTGGTAAACATACAAAAATTGTTGTAACTCGGTAGATAAAGTGTATGTTATACTTTAACAAATCTTAGACATTCACAGTGATTAACATGTAAGAATAAAAGAAATAACATGAGCACATGAGACACCATATTTAATGTGGAAACCCAATATGGGAAAACCCACCAAGTAACTAGCTACTAATTTTCACTCTTCTTAAGTGAGCCCTGTTAGGAGCCAACCTAGTTAAAGGTTACAAAACACACTGTTAGGTGTGACCTTGTTAGAGGGTTTAATCACCCTATTAGGAGTGGCCTTGCAAGAGGTCTTAAAACAATTCGATGGAAGTATCACCTTGTTAGAGGATTTACAACTGGTTGTTAAACCAACTCTGTTAAGAGATTTTGGAATCACTACTACAATGGTAAGAAAGTAACAATAAAATGACTTGAATGAGATGCAACTGAATTGCTTATTATAGATCTCTCTTCTGCTTCATGCTAGATCCTTCTTGATCTAGTATAACTTTGCTACTCCTCAAGGATATCTGACCATCCTTCAAATTTTCTCACACTTTTCTTCTCAATCAATCAAACACTTGCATACTCACTCATACACACTAGAATCTCAACTTTACCTTTCATTTATACCATTTAGATTATCAAGTCGACCTAATTAAAACTTACAATGACCAATAAACATTACCACAATCAGCTAGAATCAATACTTGAAATAATTCAACTTCATATCCCAAAATTAACAAAATCCTTCATTGGCCAACCCTACTAGGTAAACACTGATCTTGAAATGATTTCCTGTGTTAACCAATAGAAGCTTGGTTAACACTATGAACTTGCAAAATCTTTTGGCAACCGAGTGAACTCAATGAACACTAACTCTGACCAACTTTCCTTCATTAACCATGAGATCTTAGTTAACACTACTTTCTGCCACAATTTCCTTCGATGCCTGAGTGAGCTCAGTAGACACTGTCTTTGTAGAGTAATCTCCAAGAATGCTCGATAGACAAGGAAAATTGCCTTGTTGACCAAGTGAGCTTGTCAAGCATTTTTTGCTAACTAATATGACATTTTTGTAACATCAAAGACAACATACAATTAGATAGTTGTATCCAACACTCTTATGCTTAGCCAAAACACACTCCTTGCAAATTGTGTTAGTAGGCTTTACAATCTTCAGCAAATTTCTAATTGCAAACATTCTACTAGTCTTCACAATACTATCAAATTTTATATGAAAAAATCTCTTATTTGATAACTAATTGTCATCTACCTTTGCAACAAAACATGTCATTTCAGTACGATTCAACTGAAATACATTACCTCTAGATCTAGTTCCTGTTCCAATTACATTTCCATCTTTATCTTTGATCATGCATCTCTTTTCTTTGAACTACAACTAATAACCTTTGTCTACTAATTTCCCAACACTTAAGAGATTAAGCTTTAAACCATCAATGAACTATACATCCTTAGTGTTAGTTTTACCATCAAGAGTTATAGATCCAATACCTTTAACTTGGCATATTGCATTGTTTCCAACTTTGATAATGACTCCATCTTGACTTTTGAAGTTAACAAACTTGTTCATATCACCAGTCATATCATGTGAACAAGTAGTGTCAATTATCCAATTAGATTTATTCTTAACCTATGACACCAAAGATACCTTTTCTAGACTTTCTTCTTTAATTGCCACAAATCCAATTTCATCATCACTAGCACTTACTGCATGTTGATTAGAATCATTATCTTCATTTTCATACAAACACTCTCTATCTTTTCTAGGTTTGTAATTTCTCTTATAATTTTTCTCTCTTTTAGGACACTTAGATGCATAATGACCATATTCATCACAAGTCTAACATTTAAAGATTTTCTTACCTCCTTTTTCTCTTTTTTATCAGAAGGGCTACTCCTTCTTCAATCTTTCTATCCTCCCCAAATTTATGGCTGCTAGCAAAATCTCCTCCAGCACTTGTGCTTCTTGATAGACTAGGTCAAATATTTAGGGCACTAAAGGTTGTCTCTATTTTGGTCAATTCTTTGGACTGTCTAAGCTAATTCTCAATTGTTTCAAGTCTTCCAAGCAATGACTCCTTTGTGAAATCTTTAGCACAAGATATCAACAACTATATCATTTGAACTGTTGACTTGAATGGTGGTGTTAGAGTCTTTAATATGTTCCATATAACCTCATCATCTTCTTTGGTTCCTCCTTGAGCTTTGATACCTACAGTAATTTATGATATCCTACCTATATATGTTCTTATAGATTCATCTTCTATCATTTTAGCATCTTGAAACACACAAATCCAACTTTGTAGTCTCAACTTCTTAGAGTGTGCATCTCCTTCAAAACTATTTTCCAAGGCTTCCCAAATCAAATGTGAAGTGGCAAGTGATTTTACCTTATTGTACTTAATTTCAGGAAGTGCGTTCAATAGTGCTTCTCTAGCTCTCATGTCGCACATAAAAAGATCTCTTTCTACCTTTGTGTAAATTTCCATATTCTTCTCAGCAATGATTGTCTTCTCTAATTTTTTCAAGATCCAATATCCTGAACCCATACACAATGAATGTGTCTTCATCTTTTCTTTCTAGCTGTCATAATTTGTTTCATTGAACTTCAAACTATCTTTCCTAAACATGTTTGTCGTGGATCTTCCAAATTTGTTAAACTTTATCTTCAAGGACCTAATGCTTTGATACCAATTGTTAGAAACAATATTTGACCAAGATAACTAAGAGGGGGGGTGAATAATTTATCTAAAAATTAAAAAATTTATCTTATTTAAACAAACTTAACCATTCAACCAAAGTAAATAGTAAACATAATAAAATGCACATAGACAATTACACCAAATATGTTAACTAGGGAAACCCTTGATCAGAGGGAAAACCCTGGTGGAAATGATGCCCACAAGATGATGTACTAATATAAATATTTCTTGTTAGAGGATGGACCCTATTAGGAGACTTTGATTCCATGTTAGGTGATTCCAACCCTATTGGAGTTGTAGTACAATGTTTGCAAGATGAGCCCACTGCCCAAACGTGCAATTTCAACTACAAGAAGAGCTCACAACTCAAACATGTAATTTACTATTATGTTCTTCTGTCTATTGTTTTGAAAACCAAACTAATCACTATCAGACCTTGTAGACCAGGTCATGAACCTTGGGTCCAAATATCAAACCTTGGATCACTTAGCAAAACCCCGATAATAAAGCTTCCTTCACTTCTACACTACTCTTCTCAACTTTGCATTCCACTCTTACTGTTGCTTATCATCAATTATAAAACCATACCATGATAAAGGAAACTTCCCTTCCTTTATATTGAGTCCACAAAAAAATTCCCTAAGTCGGTTGTTAGACCTTCTCAATTAATTATTATAGGACCACATTAAGAACATGTTATCCATCTTGCAACTTGAATAACTTTCTATACACATAGTATTATGACAAGTGAACTTATCCATGTTATCATCAACATGTCTTCTTCATTTCCTCACCTTTATTCTCAAAATATCAACTCTGCAAAGAGATATAACAAGTTTACTAGAACATGCCTTTGTAAACTCTATCTCAAAATAAATATCACCAAAATTTACGTAACTTTTTCTAGACTTATCATTTCTTCTTTTGACATTAACTACATATACCAAATACTCAAAAGTATCTCCCATAACCTTGAATGTATAGAATACTCAACTAGTCATCTGTACCAACTTGATCTTTCCACTTTTCTTTTGTCAAATACCACACAAAAAATTCTATATTTACATCAATGACAAACTCAATCATGAATGTAACATATCATCATAGTAAGATATCTACAATACTCCCCCATAGGAATATTATCAACATTCATGCTTGCAAAAAATTCACATCAAAATAATTCATCTTGAATTTTGTGCCACCTGCTCATCAATCTTACCTTCTACACAGTTCACGCAATCCAAGAAATCAAACTTGTTGGCCCAAATTCATCAAATTCTTGATATTTCTCATAATGCTAATACTTGACATTAACTGGCTTCTGATGCTCAGCAAATACTATGTTTCTCGACATCCATTGTCAAAACACTCAGCACAAATTAAATTTTACTAGTGCTCAGAATCAACTAAACTTTACTCAAGTTACACTGAAATTGACTTTTCTTGTCTCCAACTAATTTTTTTGCTTGGCTTGCACTTAATTTTCTCGACACGTACTATCCAATCGATCAAGCTTGGTAGACAAACTTTGTTTAACTTGTTCTTTTAAACTTAAACAGTGTAATCAACCTTTGCAACTTTAAGTAGATTATCAATGTACTATAATATCACTATCTTAACTAATTCTTGTACTCCTTTTCATATCATAACTCAACCTTTCCTCTAGGTGATATTGTTACCTCATTTGATCAAATCCTTTTCATCAATCAAACAAATGATAGTACTTAAGTCATATAAGCAATTTTCTTACCAACAAGTAGCAAGTTTGACATCAGTGAAAAATAATGATTGAAACACATTTACCATAATTATATCAATCTATTTAGAACAAGTTCATACCTTAAACAAAGTACACCTGAAGAAAGACTCAAATCAAACTCCTTTGGAACTATGTTATGGCTACAAATCTAATGTAAGTTACTTGAAAGAATTCGATAGCAAATGTTATATCTTGAAGGAGACTAAGAAAGGTAAATTTGATGTCAAAAGTGTTGAAGGCATATTCCTAAGATACTCTAGTAGAAGTAAAGCATACAAATGTTTGAATCTAACTACTCATAAGATTATAGAAAGTGCGCAGGTGAGAATTGATGAGTTTGCAGAAAAGAGTGAAGAAGAGAGCAACAGAGAACCTAAAGACTACATAAAGTTTATTTACTTTGAAATTGATACATGGCATAATTCAAGTGGAAGCTAAAAGACTTCACCTCCTATGTCCCCAAATTCTCCAAAAGCACTCGAGTTACACCCAGTGAAACCCAAGTCTAAGTTTGAAGGACCCAAGCATGATGCAGATGATCATGGTGAGGCAAGTGGAACAAGATCTAAATCCAAAGTACCTGTACTTGAAAGATATGTCCTAAGGCATCATGCACCTAAGAAAATCATTGGAGACAAATTAGATGGCACAATGACAAGGAACACATTGCAAGGTACATGTTTTCTTATCGAATTTGAACCTAGAATAGTTAAAGATGCTTTTGATAATGAAAGTTAGATTGAAACAATTAATGAAGAGATAGAAATGAATAAGACCTAGACTCTTTTTCCTAGACCCAAGGATAAGAATGTAATTGACACTAAGTTGATGTTTAGAAATAAGTTGAATGAAGATAGAGAAGTTTCAAGAAACAAAACAATGTTAGTATGCAAAGGTTACTCTCAAGAGGAAGATATTTATTATGGTGAATGATGCAGGAGCATCGAGAGGTATAAGGGCAATCCTATGTCAACCAAAAAAAATGTACTTATACTTAGTTTCTGTTTCATGTGTTTTCATTTTTGGATACCCATTTGGGTCAAATAAAGGTTCCAACTCTCACAGTTCCACTATTAGTGTTCTGGGTTAGAGTTTTTAATCACCTTGGGATATGTGTAAATGCCAAAAAAATAGGAGTATGTAATTGAGCCATCATTTTGGTGAACTAGAATTTGTAAATTGGTCGAAAGATTTTCAGTTTAATTTAGAGCATTCCAGAAAAAGAATCAGGTCAAAAGGCCCCACAGTTTGAAAGTTATTGCAATTTTTTAGTTTCTGGAGACATCCTAAGAATGCTTCAAAGTCAGGTTAGGGGCATTAAATTACCTCAAACAGGGCCAAAAAATGGGGGATGAGTGAAGCTTGTCCATAGGGCTATAGAGCGCTTCGAGAGCTTTTCGAAAATGTAAATGGTTCGTCAATCGGAGCTACGATTCAAAAGTTATGCCTCCCGAAAGTTCGATTACCATTTTTGGATTCTTCTAATTTTGCACCAACTTCTAATGCGAATTCTAGAGCCTTCTATTTGGTTGGTGGATGCCTACTAGCACTTTCTAGAATGTATTCCTAATCCTTAACCCTCTGGGGTCTACTTAAGAACATTTCTGGCATTGTAAAACGCAGTTTGGAGTGGAGTTTGAGAGGAGGTACTAAAAGGAGAAATTATCTCCAGAGTTATACTGTTGTAAGCCCTTAGGGCATGTTTTGAAGTATATTTTCTCTATACTGAATGTAATAGCATATTTACATAGTTAATACAATTTTGCCTTTCCTGTTGTGTCCATTATGTGCTTGGTTCATGTCCCCATCAGTGAAAGTTTTTCTCCTATTGCAAGATTGGAAGGAGTTAGGACTTTACTGTCTTATGTTGCACATAAAGGATTTAAAGTGTATCAAATGGATGTGAAATCTGCATTCCTAAATGGAATTTTTGAAGAAGAAGTCTACATAGAGCAACCTGAAGGTTTTGTAGGTCCTACCAAAAGGATATGGTTTGTAAACTACACAAAGCATTATATGATCTCAAACAAGCTCTCAAAGCTTAGTATGAAAGAATTCATAATTATTTGATGAAGATTGGTTTTCAAAGGACATATGATAATGTAGATGCTTAAAATCATCTCAAACACTATATTTATTTATTTAATATTTTTTTTAAAATTAAAATTGATTATTTATTAATTAATTATATTTGTCATATTCTACTTATTTAATTAAATAAGTTCACTTCCCTGATGTATTTAAATTTAATTTAAATGCATCCCCTCTAATATATCAAATTTATTAAATGCATAGTGCTCCATAAATTCCCTTTTAAATAAATCACAATTTATTTAATTCACTTCATTTTATTAAATTTTTTAATCCTGTGATTAAGTTCAATCCTATTTAATTTAATCATAATCCCACCTAAAACCTAGTCTACCACCCATCACTCTCATCCTTCTAAGTCTACCCACTAGTTAATCTCACTTAATTATACCAAACACCTTCCTAAGCACATTTTAGTCCCTAAGTGGTTGCTCACACATGTGTGAGAAACCCAAGAGCCAAGAAAGCCTCCCTTTTATTAATTTTTTCAAAAGTCTCTTGCACTCCTATACACTTGTCCCCCTTTCCTTTCTCCAAGGTTGCTCAAACATGTGTGAGAAAAGCCTAAGCCATCACTATCACCAAAAAGGTTTGCATTGACCTTTGCATGGCTTATCTCCTTAGCCCATGTGTCTCCCTTGTGCCACCTATGTAGATGCCACATAGATGCCAACTCCCCAAAGCCTCTCGCAAGCCTATAAATAGAGCCCTTGTCTCAAGCATTTTCCATCTCTTCCATTTGCATTGTTATCATGCTAGTATAGTGTTAGAGTTTTTAGAGATTTTCGTGCTTAAAGCTAATAGTTGGTAGTTGTTTGCATTGTTTCAATTTCTAAATTTTACATAGTCTCATGGTAGCATAACATTGTTAGGTTTCTTTCTTCATTGCATCTCATCTCCATTCACATCCATGGAATCCTTTGAGGTTGGCTTACTCAGCCATTTCTTGAAGGTATTTCATATACCACTTAACATAGTTTTCATACATGCATTCTTGCATTCATTCAAACAATTTAAAAGCATTAATCCATAGTTGTGTTTGACGAGTGCACATCCACATCCCTCATCTTTAGCACACCAACAAGGCCTCTTATGGGTGCACTTGTTGAACTACTTTGAAGTTGCATGAGGGCCTTTGAAGGGAAACCAAGAAGGAAGAGGTGGAGCTTGAAAAAATTCTAAACGAACATGAGAGAGAACATATTGTGAAACAATGAAAATGTATTTACAATAAAAATGGAATTTATTAAATTCAAAAAATACAATGAGAGAGATCGAATATAAAGGCCTCATGAAAGCTTTTAGAACAAGCTGAAAAGTGGTAGAAGATAAAGTTGAAAACTAAGCACTCTTCCACAAAAAGGTCGAACATTCTAGAAGGGAACAAACTCCCATGTTGTCAACAACTCATCACTACAACTATTAAGTACAAAATATTAAATAAATGCATTAATCTATGTAAGCTTAAGTAAATAGAATAAATAATTAATAATTATTTATTTATTTACTCTAACACCCTCCCTTAAGTGCAACTTAGGGGAATGCCTTAAGTTCACAAAAAACTAAGATGAAATGCAGAATGGGTCCCAGCAACAAGGCCATGTTAGGTACCCATATACAATGCAAAGAGATGCAATTTTTAAAAATGGGGAAAGAGAGAAAACCACATGGGAAAAACCCTCCCCCAAAAAGAGATGGACCACTCTTTCATTTTAGGTTCATAACCAATGTTTTGAGATAGTTGTACTTGCACTTTTTTATAAAGCTCCATGGGGGGGATAGTTGTTTGTTGTTTTAGGCCTTCTTCCTTTTGTTTTCCCATGCAATGTTAGTGTGACCATGTCTTTATAGGTGTTTCTACCTCTTCCCTCTCTCATTGTTCTTGATTTTTTCTATAGAGGATTTTGGCCCACCTTCTCAGTTGCCTGTCATCTCACCTCGTCTGCATTAAGGGCAGGTTATGTTGTTGTTCTAATGCATCTATGGTTCGATGGTTCAATAGTGTGAACTATGTATTCAATGTTGATCCTATTTATGAGGCGATTGTAGTGGTTGGCTACCTATGAATTTTGGTGAGATGGATCATCTACCATATAGACACATTTGGTTCATGCCTTCTTCTTCCTTGGAGGTTCTTCAGATCAGCAGTTTCTTTCTAATGGCAGATTTTGCAGCTTCCTCATACTTCAGTGATGCTCTTCATGATCACTTTTGTTCCTATTTTAGGAGACATTCCCCTAGTTGGAGACTTCTTCAGTTCTTCACTAGGTTCTTACCTCTTTTTTGGGGAGGGTTTTTTCCATGTGGTTTTCTCTCTTTCCCCATTTTTAGAGGTTGCATCTCTTTGCATTGTATATGGGTACCTAACATGGCCTTGTTGTTGAGACCCACTATGCATTTCATCTTAGTTTTTGTGAGCTTAAGGCATTCCCTTTAGTTGCACTTAAGGGGGGTGTTAGAATAAATAAATAATTATTTATTTATTATTTATTCTATTTACTTAAGCTTACTTAGGTTAATGCATTTATTTAATATTTTGTAGTTAATAGTTGTAGTGATGAGTTGTTGACAACATGGGAGTTTGTTCCCGTCTAGCATGTTCCACCTTTTTGTCGAAGAGTTCTTAGTTGTCAACCTTATCTTCTACCACTTTCCAGCTTGTTCTACAAGCTTCCATGAGGCCTTTATATTTGGGCTCTCTCATTGTATTTTCTCAATTCAATACATTCCATTTTCATTGTAAATACGTTTTCATTGTTTTGCAATATGTTCTCTCTCATGTTCATTTAGGATTTTTCCAAGCTCCACCTCTTCCTTCTTGGTTTCCCTTCAATAGGTTATTTGTATGCAGGTGATATTGGTGAGATGTGGAGTTGGATTTCATCAACTCCTACATGATGAAATCCAACTCCACAACTCACCAATATCACCTACATGAAAATAACCTATCAAAGGGAAACCAAGAAGGAAGAGGTGGAGCTTGGAAAAACCCTAAACAAACATGAGAGAGAACATATTGCAAAAAAATGAAAATGTATTTACAATGAAAATGGAATGTATTGAATTGATAAAATACAATGAGAGAGCCCAAATATAAAGCCTCATGCAAGCTTGTAGAACAAGCTAGAAAGTGGTAGAAGATAAGGTTGACAACTAAGCACTCTTCCACAAAAAGGTGGAACATGCTAGAAGGGAACAAACTCTCGTGTTGTCAACAACTCGTCACTACAACTCTTAACTACAAAATATTAAATAAATGCATTAACCTAAGTAAGCTTAAGTAAATAGAATAAATAATTAATTATTAATTAATTATTCACTCTGAAAAATGTCCCTATGAGTTTTGATGAGAATTCTTTGTTTAGATAAATTACCAAAGATGGTGCTCTCATATTGCCAAGTTCCATCGTAGCACAAACATCTGGCAAGGGAAAGGATCCTATAGTGGGAACTAGTTCTATACCCACATTAACTTCAACAAAACCCATGTTCTAATTAAGTGTGGAACACATTCAAAAAATCATTAGTGTTATGCCCAACACAACTACACATGCTAGTATCTCATGGTCAATCTTAATAGATCCAACTGTAGGGTGCTTAAACATTGGGCAAGTACCTATACAAAAAATGACAATCCCAACACAACTGATATATTCCTCCTACTTACAAATGCTAACAAATATGATGAAAAAATGTGTGCCAATCCCAAAAATTGCATATCAATACATTGGCCAAGGTGGCATTCTGCCACCTCCACCACCTCATAATCCTCCACTACCCTATACTTTGTTTGGGAATTCATACAACTTTGGAGGTGGATTCATCAATTCTCAACCATCACAAATACAACCAAACCAAGGTCTATCCTAGTAGTTACATGGGATCCAAATTTTGGTCCACAGCATGAATAAAAAATGGGTGAAAGACTTCTCTTTTGAGGAAATTTTCCCTTTTCTATTTGAAAAATATATCAACATGATACCATTTCTACCAAACTTTAAGAATCTCAAATTTGACAAATGCACAAGAGAAACATGTCCCATCACACATCTCAAAGATTTTTCCATCTTATGTCAAGAAGTTTCCTACAGGGAGGATTACCTTAAGAGGATCTTCACAAGAAGCCTTGGTGGCCCTGCACTTGAATGGCTAATGAACTTACCTAGAGATTCCATCACCTCCTTCAATGAATTGATAGGAAAATTCATAGTACAATATTCATACAACATTGAACATCATGCCTGATTAAGTGATTTGTGCAACATGAAACAATGATCGATGAAACATTTGCTAATTTTCTACAATGGTAGTAACACCTTGCTAATCGTATCCCCTACAAAATTGAAGATTCCCACCTTGTAGACATATTTATCAAGAATTTGATTCTAAATATGTCTTTCCAAATAAAAATGGCTAGTCCTAAAGACTTTTCAACATTAGTCAAGAAAGGAAAGAACATTGCAAATGGACTCTTAGACAGGGGTTCCATTAAACATTATAAATCATCATCCTCAAACAATGAAACAAACAACAATAGAAAACCAAAATTTTGGTCCAAAAAAAAAGGTGTTACCCATAATGGTGTCACCGATGTTAAATGTGTATAAATATTCAAGGTGGAAACAATAACAACAAAAACAACCATCACAACAAAAACAACAACAATTCAAACCATGAAAAATAGAATCATAATCAAAACAACCAACAAGCTCACAATCAAACATAATTCTTTCCTTTCAATAACTACAATCTTGATTATGACCAAAATAGAAAGTTCACTATCTTTCATGAACCCTTAGATGGCATATTCCAGAAGCTAGTGGATCACCATTTGATGGTTTTTCCCAACACACGGCCTTTTGATGAAAATCAACCCAAATCCAAATGGTATAGGCAAACAACTCTAGGTAATCCTTTACCTTTTGCTTTTTTTAAGAGATTGGAAGGTACCCCAACAATTTTTTGTCTAGTTAGTGAGTTTTCTAAGGTTATACCTAGATCTCTCACCATAATGGAAACACCTTCCACAAACATTCTAGAGTCATCCAATATTGATTCCAATTCCCATAAAGGAAAAGAGAAGGTTGAAGCTGCAAGGTCAATACTACAATGAAGAAGGTTACCTTTGTTGATCAAGGCATGGGAGCATATAAATTTGAAAATTCCTTGTGCATTAGACAATGACCACTCTCCCCCCAATCCTTTGGTAAACCCTCCCAAATATTGCTTTCTACAAATAAGGATACTATGCATGTTAATAAAATAACCTATGAACATTGGAGTTCACTTAGTGATGAACACATGTAGTCTAATATTTTAGATTGGCTATATTTTGACAAAAAAGATGATCCTATGGAATTCCCTAAGGATAAATATGTCAATGCTCCTCCCATAATTGAAAACATGAGATAACACGAAATTGGCCTTTGACCTAAAGAAGATGGAATCAAACAACCCCTAGAGGCTTCTAGCTAATCTAAAGGATGAGGTTTGGGCTCTATTAAACCCAAGGTGTCCATTTTTTACAACTATTGTATGGTTGAACCTAATTCTAAGACTTGAGAGGAGAAATTCTTTGAAATACCCTTCCAATACATTAAGGATGACCTAGATAACTATGTCTATGCCATCACCATATCTGACCTTTCATCCACTGACCTACCCCTCGCTAACCCTAACATGATATACTAGGACCTTCAATACACACCACTAGCTCTCAATATCTATAACTTCAATGAAGCAGTGATGGCTCTTTTTGGCCTCAAGAATCTCCAAGATTATAAACATGAGATACAATATAATGAGGAAGCCTACTTTGGTAGCCAAGTTATCTCTCTTAGTCGCAAAAGTGAAAAGGAAAATAAAAATTAAAAAAATAGAAGAAACATCCTCTAGTGAAAACTCTTTTGGAATACACTTGGATGAAGAAAAAGACAAAATAAAGGATGCATCTTCTAGTGAAAACCTCCTAGAGGCACCAAAAGAGGGAGCGATTGACTTGCCATTCAGATCTCTACCACTAGAAAAGTTATCTATGTTGAATGAAGATACAATTTTAGTTAACTTGGGCATGGTAGATAATCCACAAATCACATGCATTATTGCTACCACAAGTCCCAAAGAACAAAAAGCAATGACCGAGTTCCTATAGAAAGGCAAAATCAATTTTGTATGGACATATAAAGGCATGAGCTTGTTTTAGACACAGATTTAGTTGTGCATCACCTAGCCATGGATCCAAAGATTAAACCTGTTAAGCAAAAGTTATGCAAGATGCATCCCAAGGTAGCACTTTTGGTCAAAGAAAAATTGTAGAAAGTTTTAGAGGAAAAATTCATCTGACTTATTGATTATCTTGAGTGTGTTTCCAACATTGTTCCTATACATAAAGCCTCTGGGGGCATCCAGATTTAGATTTTTGAGATTTAAATCCCACATGTCCTAAGGATGATTTTCCACTTCCTAACATAGACATTATAGTGGATGTGACTGATGGACATGAAATGGTTTCTCTAATTACAATTAGATCAAAATTGCAAAAGAAGATCAACACAAAATGACATTTACTACCCCATGGGTGACCTTTTGTTAACAAGTCATGCCTTTTGGCTTGAAAAATGTTGGTGTCACCTAAGAATTCGCAATGACCACAATCTTCCATGATCTTCTACATGTAATAATGGAGGACTATGTTGATGGCATTCTAGGAAAATCTAAGACATATGATTCCCACATTTCTAATTTTACCACCATATTTGGAAGGTTGGAGAAATACATAGTTTTCCTTAATCCTAAGAAGTGTGTTTTTGGGGTTCAATTTGGAAAGTTGTTAGGGTACATAGTGTTAAGAAGATGCATTGAGGTAGATCTTGCAAAATCAAAAGCCATCATGGAAATACCTCCACCCACTACATTGAAACAATTCTACAACAAGGGCAGTTACACTCTATCAGATAGTTTGTGTCCTAGTTAGCAAATAAAGTTCATCCACTCCAATATTTGCTTCAAAAAGACACCAAGTTTCAATGGGATTTCCTATGTCAAAAATCATTTGAGCAAGTTAAAGTCTACCTAGCTAATCCACTAGTACTAGTCACTCTAATCACAAGCTGACCATTGATCCTCTACATTTTTGCCACTTCAATTGCCCTAGATGCTCTTTTAGCATAGCTAGATGGCAATGGTAATGAGAAAGGTATCTACTATCTTAGTCAAACATTAGTTGGCTATGAGTTGAATAGCACTACTATTGAGCGAGCCTACTTAACTGTAGTCTTTTGCACACAGAAACTATGCCATTACATGCTTAATCATACTACACACCTCATTGCTAATATAGATCCCCTCAAGTATTTTCTATAAAAAGATTCCCTCACTAGTCGTGCTACAAAATGGATCTTTATTTTAAGTGAATTCAACATTGTCTATAAAGTCTACAGGGCCATTAAGGAACAAGTCATTATCGACCAACTTGCTGAAGCCCCTCTTCAAGGAGACCATCCTATCATAGCAGATTTTCCAAATGACATAATTATGATTGTTATCCCTAGTACAAAATGGAAAGTATATTTTGATGGTTCTTTTACAAAAAAAGGATTGGGGCTAGGAATTTTTGTTTGTTACATCACAAGGAGATCTTATTCCTAAGTCTTACAAAATTTCATTCGCTTACAAAAACAACATAGTTGTGTATGAAAGATTAGTAACAAGGCTACGTAAAGATATTAGATGGAATATTAAGAACCTACTTTTCTTTGGAGACTCCCAATTGGTCATTAGGCAAGTTAGAGATGAATATCAAAAAAAGGATGAAATGTTATTACCATATCGCCAAATAGAAGATCTTAAAAAATACTTCACTGAGATAGTCTTTTAGCAAATATTGAGGACAAACAAAAAAGTAGTAGATGCCATGGCTACCATATCCTCCATGGTTTCCATGCTTGAATATAGTCCTAAATGTGAGTTTCTTATTGAGGATCTATTTCTTCTTACTTATAAGCAACCTAATTTAGAGCTGGTATGTGAGATTTTCAGTCTTGAGTCTCCATGGTACTATATACCTTCATCACAAAACAATCCCCATAGTCCTTTCCACAAACCATCATCCATCGCACTACCTAATATACTATCATAGGTGACAAAATTTTCCAAAAATACTTTAATGGAACCCTCCTTCGATGTCTCAACTCAAATGAAGCTAGAACGACATTAGAAGAGGTTCACCAAGGAATTTGTGGTGCACATTTTAGTGGCCTTACATTAGCAAAAAAATCTCCTTAGAATAGGTTATTATTGGCCTTATCTAGAATTTGATGTCTATCATTATGTGAAATGATGTGTTCCTTGTCAGTAACATGGAGATTTGATACACACCCTTGCCCAAGACCTTCAACCCACCATCACACTATGGCCCTTTTCTAGCTAGGGTTTTGATCTTGTTGGTCAAATATATCCAAATTCTATAAATGGCCACAAGTATATTATTACCACCACTGAGTATTTCATGAAGTGAGTTGAGGCTATATCTTTAACCTACACCACCAGAAAAAAGTTTTGAAGTTCACCTTGAACTACATTATCTATCATTTTGGTATCCCTCAAGATATAATAACTAATAATGAGATTCCTTTCAAAAATCATGAAGTCACCACATTGTGTGGGAAATTTTAAATCACCCAACATTCCTCCACCAAATACTTTCCTCAAGGCAATGGCCAAGCTGAAGCTACTAATAAAACCATTTTGAAAATCCTAAAGAAAACCATTGATATAGTTAGCCATCACTGGAACCTCCAAATTTCTCCTGCCCTCTAGACCTATCACACATCCATCCATACCCCCATAGGAGCCACTCCATTTTCCATTTTTTATGGTTCTGAGGCTATATTACCCATTGAAATTGAGCTCCCTTCCCTCAAAAAATCTCTCAATAATCTAACATCTAAAGAAGAATACTGATTTTCTCACTTGTAAGAGCTACAAATCCTCAATGAAAGATGCCTCAATGCCCTAAACCACCTCTGCATGTATCAAAATCAGCTTCAACTATAGTTTCACAAAAAGGTCAGACCTCAAGAATTTCAGATGGATGACCTAATTTTACAGCATAACATGAGGAACCTCTAGAACTATGAAAAGAAAAGAAAGTTTGAAGCTAATTGGCTTGGTTCATTTATCATTACAACCAAATATGGCTTTGGGACATATTAGATTGCCACTTCTGATGGAGATCTGCTCCCTGAGCCTATAAATATCCAACACCTCAATCTATTCTATGCTTGAGTTCTACAGTTCATGTACCGTGTTGTTAAAGTTCCACAAAAATTAAAATTAAAAAAAAAATCAAAAAAATTCCATAATATTTGTAAAAGACTAAAAAGAGAAAAGAGTTCCTAAAAAAAGTTTTTTGTCAATAAGGTCCATTATCTATAAGGTTCATCTCACTTCACCACATTTCCCCCATTTCATCCCATCTTTGTATAGCAGTCCTATCTAACTAGCACTTTTCATGCATCTAATAAAAGACCTCTTGTATATAAGGCATCCATTCACTATCATCTTTCAAAAGACCTCTAGTCTGCGAGGCACTTTCTCTTCAAATGTTCACCCTTTTCCCATTATACTAAGCTTTTTCCTACAATAGTGACTACAACATAACTTAAACAAATCACCATTGAGACTTAACAATTTGAGAAACTTGTTCTTTTTATAGCTATTGCCAACAAACACTCACAACAACAACTAAGACAAACAAACTTGTATAGGATGACTCCTTCCTACACATGGCACTACAATCTTCACTCTTGGATTATTGTTCCTAGTAGGAGCTATAGGCTAAATGACTACTTGGTCTTGAGGTCTCTCTTGGTTGATTTTATCTTTGTGTGTTAGTTTTGGGCCTTTTACGGTGTGTCTCGATCTCCTATATCTTGGTATCACCTGAATGGTTCCAACTAACTACATGTTTCATTTACAATATGATTTGTTTTCATGATTCTTTAGTAAATCTATGTTAGTTTCAAGTAATGGTTATGCATTGTTCACTGGGGATAATAGGTTATCACACTTTCCTCCAAGATCCCTAAAAAGTATTTGGGTGTGCCTAGACCTCTCCAGTGCATATATGACATTTTTTCCATCATGACTATGAAAACTACATTTATTTTCTTAAAGTCTCTATTTTTGAGAGTCTAGTCCACATGAAGGAATCTTGTCATCTATGCTTCTATAGCATTAGGTGCATAACTCCTTTTTCAAAATCAAACGAGGGTGTACTCTCTCATATAAACACAATTGAATCCCTGAATATCATATAGCTAGGATTCATGTAGCATAGGATTTCATTGTGCTCTGCTTGAGACAAGGGTTATGTTTATCCCCCCTTCTATGCTAGACTACTTGATTACTATGAGTTAAAAATTTTGACACAAGTCCATCCACTAGGTTTCATTCATATTGCATTTTCATGTTTCACCTTTACACTTTAAGTTTGCATCATTTCACTTTGCATTCATGATTAGTGTGATTTATTCTATTACTTACACTTTCATTTTGGATACATTCATTTTTCATATATTACATTAATTACACCTACATTATGCATCTAATTCATTATTTATCATTAGGTCACATTATTTGTTCATTACATTAATCCATTAGATATTATAATCATTACATATAGAGACATACACATCATGATACATCTAACACAAAGCATATAGTAAATCCATACATGTGAAATAACAAAATGCATACATCTCATACATCACCATCATATAGGACCTACATCATCCACATATTAGTCATCATATATGCAACATAGGAATTATTACATCACATAACACACATTTTGCATCACCAATGTCAGCAACAACATCATAACATCATGCATCACATATAGTACTCATTAAGCATCATAAACATAAGCATCGTAAACATCCATACAATATCATCATGCATACACATTTAGGATCACCGAATCATCTTATCATATATATCAAAAAACTAAGTTTCCATGTCTAGTCCATATACAAAAAGAATCATATAGTACATAATGCATGATACATCATCAAAAACTCATTGCATCAGCATATACATCACTGCATCAAAATTGATTACTCCAGGGATCATGTTCCTAGCTCTAAGGGCCCTAACCCTTCTATACCCCCTCCTCATGGAGGTTTTCCTTGTCTAACTAATAGCTCTGATCTCCATTGGGCACCTATGACCCATGAGTCAGTTGCCTCTTGAAAATTTGGTTGTCACTACTCTGTTGGCATGACCTCAAGATACATCATCATATAGTAGGTTGCCTCTCGCATGGCTTGTGCCTCATGTCAACATGCATTCAAGGCCTCCTAAATAATAGTGATTATACCCCTACCCTAAACCATCTACCTAGTGATTTCTTGCTACCCACTATACTCATCCACCTGATGTTGAAGAGTCTCTTTGTCTACTTGGAGGGAGGCCACATCATGTCGCAAGGTGTCTAATTCTACCAAATTTGTCTCATCTACATGCATTGTGAGATCATTGAACTCACTAAAATCAACCCTCACCTATAGTGTTGCTAGGGCCTCTTGTGTGGTATCTACCCTGGCTCGCTCTGCTTGTAACCTAGAAATCTCTACCTGTGCACTCATGGCTTGGGTACTCTTAGCTACTACCTCCCCTTGTAGATGAGAAACCTTAGTCTAGAGGCTATCCCATTTGACTCTCATTGTATCTATATCCCACTACTAAGGTGACCCATGTGGTACCTATACCTCTAGCCCCTATACCTATGGACTCGGCTATAGTCCCTACCTTAGTGGTGGCCCTACTAGTGCTGGCACTCTCTGCTAATGGACTCTCTATCCTTGTGGCCCCTACTATGGTCCCTACCCTAATGGTAGCCCTATTGCTACCTCTCCCCTATCTCCTCCTCCAACCCCATCTCCCCCACCTCATGCCTTCTTAGTTGGTGGAGGTGCTCCTAGCATCTTCAGTCTCAATGGTTGATGAGTTGTCCACCACTACGTATATGTCAGTGTCATCCTAGCATCTCCCTAGTCCTACCCATGTACCCATGGCACTAGTTGCATGCCACAACATGAAGCCCTAGCCAATCTCAAAGTGGTCTTGTAACCCCATAATATATCATACTCCTAGGATACCACTGGATATAGAAATCTATCTAGCACAACATCTTGAATCTGACTGAATTGTCACTACACCTTAGAGGACATATATTGCATGACAATGTGCACTATCTGGCTGATCAACCAATAGTATGACTAAACATATCACAAGTAGAGTTAATCCTCAGCATCATCCTCTCTACTTGTAGGCAGTATGGCTCCCCAGTGCTCATAGTTTGCGTACAGTGTCCAATTAAACATGATGATCTCGTCTAAGCATCACTGCCAGAATCCTATTGACTTGGTAGACATTTATTAAATAGGTGGCCTGTACAAACATGTGTACAGCTCCTTAGGCTTTCATGTCTCCTATCTAATAATAGGTAGTGTAATGCCTATATGCTCCAAAGACCATACCATCAATAGAGTCAGCCTTAAACCTATGGTTTGTTGTGTCTTGTAGGCACACATATGAAAATCATACTATAGCTAAGCCAAGATGGTGTGACCCTAGTAGAAAACCACATTGTCATCCTATAATAGAGTGTTAAGCACTCACACCCATCCAATTGGAAATCCATGCCCAGCATGGTTAGGTACCATCCTCCATATTAGTGAGGTCAAGTAGAGGGCTAATTGCACTAGTATCTACTCTAATGCCTCCCTCCATGTTAGCCATAACCATTGAATTGGTAACCTCTATCTCCTCCATCCAAAACACTCCTATAGATATAGATCTATCCCCTCCAGCACATACTCCAAGTATCTACCATGGATCAGCACTATTACTATCTACCATATGTCCAATAAGGTGACTTTCACCTCTCATGTAGGTAGATGGAAACTAGAGGTTAGTGTATGTCATTGCTCTATCAATGCTGACAACTGTGTTGAATGTGCCCTCAAGTCTAGCCACTCATGGACATGCTAAAGTCCACATGGTCATATATGTCCCCACTCCACCTTTGTGAGTCTCTCCCTAGCACCATCATCACTGTATAATGCTCTTGTGATTGAAATGTCATCATCACCATCTATAGCATAGACATGCAATAATCAGTATACCTCTTGTTTCTCACTCTTTTTCTTTATCTAAGCATGGGGCATCATGCTTTGTCCACACTACCGATCATCCCTATCACTTGAATCAATTGATTCATCCAAATCAGTCGAGACTCCAATCCACATAGAAATAGATTAGCAAAAATGACAAACTGTGGAGACATTTATCTAGCATCTTTGATAGCTTTGTAGATGCTAGTTTTTGCATTGACAATTGTTGTATTGTCATCAACAAAGACTACGACACAAAGATCCTTGTCTCTAACCCATCTTCAACTGGATACCTCCCCCCTTTTATCATCTATGTAGACAACAAGATGAACCTTGTCATCTTCAAAGATGATAGGATGTATCCTATCATCTTTGCAAAAATGATTACCCTACATTGCCGTCTGCATAGATGATGGAGCAGAGAACTATTGTCTTTGTCCCAACTTAGTTTTTTCCTATTTCCCACCTAATAAATGTATATCTTAAATGTGTAATTCAAAATTTGACAAATTGGGATAGTCAACTTACTAGTGGTCCCATGTTGACTGGTATTTGGTGCACCCAAACGTTCTCTCCAAGCTTTAATCTCTTGATTGGATCCATCTTTTGCTCTAGTTCTATGCTCTCTAGGTGTGCAAATGACTCTTCCATGAGCCCCTTGGAGGCTTATATAGGCCCTCTGAGGTCCCCTTTTGAGCCTATACCCATTCCTTGGCCATGTCTACCCTTTTTTATGCTCAAGTCATGCAAAATGTTCAAATTTTTTTTCTTTCTCCCCTTTCTTTTCTTCTGAGGTCTTTTTTGCAAAAATTGCACAAATTTTATTTTTTGCTCTATTTTCATGAGGGGGCACCCTCCTCCCTTTTTTTCATTATGATGCAACTCCTAGGACTCATATCCTCTTTGGGGTAACCTATATTTTCTTTTCTTTGATATAATGTTGTCCCAACATCACATCAAAGAGGGGCAAAATGTAGATGCTTAAAATCGTCCCAAGTGCTATATTAATTTATTTAATATTTCTTTTGACATCATAATTTATTATTAATTAATTAATTATATTTTTTATATTCTTCTACTTATTTAATTAAATTTATTTAAATGAATAGGTTCACTTCCCTCATGAATTTTAATTTAATATAATACATACCCTCTAATGTATTAAATTTATTTAATGCATAGTGCTCCATAAATCCCCTTTTAAATAAATCCCAATTTATTTTATTCCCTCCACTTTATTAAATTCTTTAATCCAATGATTAAGTTAAATCCTATTTAATTTAATCTCCCACCTAAAACCTAGTCTACCACCCATCACTCTCATCCTTCTAAGTCTACCCACTAGTTAATCTCACATAAATATCCTAAACACCTTCCTAAGAACCTTTTAGTCACCAAGTGGTTGCTCACACATGTGTGAGAAATTTAAGATCCAAGAAAGCCTCCCTTTCATTAATTTATTCAAAATTATCTTACACTCTTATACACTTGTTCCCCTTTCCTTTCTCCAAGGTTGCTCACACATGTATGAGCAAACCCACCTTTGCATGGCTTGTCTCCTTAGCCCACATGTCTCCCTTGTGCTAGCTATGTGTATGCCACCTCCCTAGGGCCTCTCTGAAGCCTATAAATAGAACCCTTGTCTCAAGCATTTTAGATCTTCTCCATTTGCATCGTTATCATGCTAGTATAGTGTTAGAGCTTTTAGATATTTTAATGCTTAGAGCTAACCCTTAGTAGTTGTTTGCATTGTTTCAATTTCTAGATTTTACATAGTTTTATGGTAGCATAACATTGTTAAGTTTCTTTCTTCATTGCATCTCATATCCATTCACATCCATAGAGTCCTTTGAGGTTGACTTACTCATAGCCATTTATTGAAGGTATTTCACATACCACTTAGCATAGTTTTCATACATGCATTCTTGCATTCATTTGAATGGTTTAAAGGGATTCATCTATAATTGTTTTTGCGGAGAGCACATCCACATCCCTCATCTTGAGCACACTAACAAGGCCTCTTATGGGAACCCTTTTTGAGTTGCTTTGAGGATGCATGGGGACTTTTCTTTTCAGTTGCACTAAGTTTTAAAACTCAAGTAGAATTAGTTGTATTATGATCTTATTTGAATCTTTTATATGCACATGCTACTAATTTTTTCTTGTTTATGTGTGCCCTCGATAGGTTAGGTTTTCTTATATATAGATAACATCATCCTTTACATCAAAGAAAGGCTAGATAAGAAGATTGTGTTGGCAGAAATCTTTTTGGATGATACATTATTTATTGGTAATGATTATTTGTGAAAAAAAATTTAAAGGAAATGAGTAAGGAATTTGAGATATCAATGTTTGGAGAAATTAAATTCTTTGTTGGCATTCTTATTCAACAGAAGAAATATGGTATCTATATTACTAAATCTAAGTATATCAAGGAGATACTAAAGAAGTTTGGAATGGATGATTCAAGACTAGTTGGAACACCTATTTCTATTGGACATAAGCTTTCCAAAAATGATGATTCCAAGGAGGTAGATCAGACCACATACAAATCAATGATTGGTAAACTACAGTATGTAGTACATACTATGACTAATATTGCTCTTACAGTTGGTATAGTGGCAAGATTTTCAACTAATCCTAAAGAAAATTATATGATGGTAATAAAGATAATCATGAGGTGTCTGAATGGAACTAAGATTATGGATTATGGTACAAGAAACGAGACAACTTAGATTTGAAATCCTTCACTGATGTGGATTAGGTAGGAATTGTTGATGATAGGAAGAGCATGAGTAGTGGAGCATTCTTTCTTGGTAAGAGACTAATGTCTTGGACAAGTAAAAAGAAAAATTGTATCTCTCAATCTACAGTAGAGGTAGAGTATGTTACAGCAATAGTCAATTTTTCCAATATTTTTTGGTTCAAATAACTATTGATAGGTATGAAGGTAGAAATCAAGGATCTAGTGGTTATCTTCTATGATAACACCAATGCAATCAATATATCAAAGAATCATGTGATGCTTACCAAGACCAAGCAAATTGCAATAAAATATCATTTTATTAGAGAATTCATACAAGACAAAGAGGTGAGATTAGAATATGTGAGTACTAAAGAACAAATTGCAAACATATTCACCAAGCCATTACCTAAGGATGTATTTTTGTATCTAAGAGGTAAGGTAGGGTTTATTCCCCTATCTAAAGCTCAGTAAATGAAGTTTAGTGATGCATCAACCAGAGCATGTTGAAGATCAGTCAAGTTGATGTAGTAATGAAAGGATAGATTTCATATGAATCGGTACATCAAGTACATTGAAATTCACTAAATATTGTCTCTAGCATAAGATTTCAAAGAGGGAGAGTTTGTTGTGTGAAGATGTCAAAGAGGGAGAACTTATGAAAGATGTCAAAGAAGGAGAACTTGGTTTGATATCAAAGAGGGAGATTTTGCTATCAAAACAAGATGTTGAAGATAGAATAAACTTGTAGAGTTTGCTAACAAAGGGAGAAACTAAAATCAGAGGAAGAGTTGAAGTCAGAGGGAGTTCACACTGATAGAGGGAGTTCTCATGGATGAGAATTAGAATGAAACTAAGGAATTATCCTTACTTTATTTTTCTCAAATATTACATTGACTTATGACATATTGTGTTCCCATCAATACTAAAGAGGGAGATTGTTGAAAACAATTGATCAATTGTATATTGTCTTTGATGTTACACACAATGTCATACTTTACCAGTCAATTTCTACTAAGTTCACTTAGGCTATGAAGATATTTTCCTATGTCTACTGAGCATTCTAGTTTTTTCCAAGTTTAGAAGAAAATGTCTACTAAGTTCACTCGAGCTCCAAAGAGAAGTTTGTAGAATTTTAGCGTTAACCAAGCTCACTCGATTAACAAATGAAAAATTTGATGGAACTAGTGTTAACCAAGCTCACTCAGTTACCAAAGGAAGTTTTTAAAGCTGCAGTGTTAACTGAGTTCACTTGGTTAACACAAGAAAACTATTTCAATATTAGTATTTACCAAGCAAGTTTGGCTAACAAAGGATTTTCTTATTTTAGCATATTGAGTTTAATATATTTGTTTGTTGGTTCTAGCTGACTGAAGAGATGAAGAATTATTGTTATAAATTATATTCAAGTTGACTTGACAATGTATATGATATAAGTATAAGGTCAAGTTGAGGATTGAAGAAGAGAGAGAATGTGGTGAAGATAAGAAGATGCTTAAAGGAAGCGAATTGGAAGGATAAGTAGAGTATCCTTGTTGGGTTACAAAGATTAATCTAATCAAGAAGGGTCAAGTATTTGAGCTAGAACTAAGATCTAAAATCAGAAATATAGTTGCATCATCAATCATCTCATTTCATTGTTACTTTCTAACCATTGTAGTAGTGTATCAAATCTCTTAATATAGTTAGCCTAATAGCTATTTTCCAAATCCTCTAACAAGGTGGCATTTCTAGATTGAATTGTCTACAGACCTTTAACAAGACACTCCCAATAGGGTGATTAAATCCTCTAACAGGATCACATAGGTAATAGTGTGTTTTGTAACCTTTAACATGGTTGGCTCCTAATAGGGCTCACTTAAGAAGAGTGAAAAATAGTAAATAGTTGCAATTGGTAGTTTTTCCCAAATTGGGTTTCCACATTAAATCTTGGTGTCACTTGTGTTCATGCTATCTCTTTTATGTGTATGCAACTAAGCTAATTAAGGTTAATCACATTTAATATCTTAAGATTTTCATGTTCAGTATTTACTGAGTAATAGTTGATATCGTAGTGCTTGCCAAGTTATAACATATTGTTAGTGTTAACTGAGTGCTTGAGTGTTAACCAAGTAACAACAGTTTCAGCAGAGTTTATGTTTTGCATTGACATCTAAGGGATCTGGAATTTAGTTTGTGGTAATTAATTCACCCCTCCCCTCTTAGTTGCTACTCTTATATTTCCAAAAAAAGATAGTGTCTCCACTTATTCAATGCCCAAACTATAACATAAAATTCTTGATCATAAACAAAATATTTTCTTTTGGCATCATTAAACTCCTCACTAAAATAAGAAAGAGGTCTACCTTCTTGGCTCAAAACAAATCCTATTGCAGTACCACTAGCATCACAGTCTACTTGAAACACCTTGTTAAAATTTGGAAGTGCTAAAATAGGTTGCTCTATAAATTTCTATTTCAATAGATTAAAAGTCTTATCTGCTCCTACAGTCTACTTAAATTCTTTCTTATCCCCTCTCATTTTTTTAGTCAAGGGTCTACAAATACTGCTAAAACCTTTTATGAACTTTTTGTAAAAACTAGCCAATCCATGAAAAGATCTTACCTATATAGTACTCTTTGGAGTAGGTCATTCAAGGATAGCCTTTGATTTCTCTTGGTCCATTTTTAGACCTTCTGTTGAAACTAAAAATCTTACGTACACCAACTCCTTTACAAAAATGCACTTCTTCAAGTTTATCAAAAAAAATTATTCCCCTCAACTTATCAAACACCTTTTGGATATGCATCAAATGATCCTTTAATATCTTACTAAAGATCAAAATATCATCTGGGTAAACAATGACAAACTTACCTAGAAACTCCTTCAATAATTTATTCATAAGAAGCATGAAAGTGCTCAGTGTTGGTTAGCCCAATAGGCATGACTAACCTATTATACAATCCTTCCCTTGTCTTAAAGGCAATCTTCCACTCATCACCTTCTCTGATGAAAACCTAATGGTATCTACTTTTTAGATCTATCTTTGTGAAATACTCAGCTCCACTCAAACAATCCATAATATCATCCATCCTTGGCAAAGGAAATATATACTTGATTGTGATCTTGTTGATAGCATGAGAATCTGTGCACATCCTCCATCCTCCATTCTTCTTTGGTGCTAATATTTCTATTACAATACATGGACTAAAACTCTCCTAAATCAATCCCTTCTACAACAACTCATGAACTTGTCTATTCAACTCTTCACTTTATGTTGGTGTCATTCTTATGTGTGGCCTTGTTTGGAAAAGTGGCTCCTGGAATCAAATCCATCTAGTGACTAACCTTCCTCACTGGGGGTAATCCATGAAGTACATTATCTAACACAATATCAAGAAACTCTCCCAACAAATTTGCAACTTCTGTAGGTACCTCCTCTACTTCTTCTTTACCATTTTTTGGGATTACAAAAAAACATATATGCTCACACTTCATACCTTAGAGAAACTCCTTTCCATCAACAAAACATATTCTGGTAGCACTATATTCCTTTTCTTCTTTCTCCTTCAATGGATTTAACTTGTGTTTCACTCCATCCTTTGTCAAAGTGTAGGTATTTGCTCGCCCATCATGTACAACATGTTTATCAAACTATCACAACCTACCCAACAACATATGACATATGTCCATTGGTATGATATCATACAGAACCTCATCTTGGTAGCTTCCAATCTTGAACTTCACTGAGCATTGCTTATTGACCATGACCTTGTGGTCATCTTGCACCCAAGCAATATGGTATGGACATAGGTGTTTGTCTCTTTAGCTTCAACTTTGTGACCATAATTTCTGACATCAAATTGTTAGTACTTCCACTATTAATGATCATATCACAACACTTATCTTCATATTTGTACCTTGTGCAAAATAATCTCCTTCTTTGATCAGGTTCATTTTCACCACTCTGCATGACTCTTCTATTAACTAGGAATTCTCCTCTTTTAGGATATTTAGAATGTGATGGTTTGGCATCTTCATCAACATGTACAACTCTAGCATGGCCTTCTACTCTTTGATCTATCCTTCCTTGGTGCTAGGAATATTAAAATGTTTTATGCCCTTCTTCTCCACAATGAAAACATTTCCCACAAAAGCCTCCTCTTCTAGATGCTTTCCTTCTTCCTCTTTCTTTTTGATCTCTACTATTATGGTCATGGAAATGATTAGAATTATTTCCCCTCTAGTTCTAACTACTACTTCCAACCTCATCATTGTTCTTCTGATCATCATTTTAGCCTCCATAAGATCGTCTGTTAGATCTTGTAGCACTACCTCTACCACTATTTTTGTTATTAAAATTTTTGCTTATCTTCTCCTCAACTCTTAGAAAAAATTGCTACACCTCCTCAATACTAGTCACTCAAACTCTTCAATATACTCTTTGGTATGCTCTTGAAAATATTTTCCCTCTTTCTTCAAATCTTGCATTTTCTTCAATAGATCAAGCTCATAATCCATGAGAATGAAATATTGCTTCATTTTAGCTACAAATTAATCCCATCTAGTGATCTTTTCATTTCCTCTTTTATTTTGATCCAACTAAATCTCCTACTACTAGATATTTGCATGAACCTTCAGTTTGGCCTTCAAAAACTTGACCCTATCTAGATCTTCAATATCTTCATATTCAAAGTATTCTTCCAATTCATTGATCCAATTGATCGATTGCTCTAGCTTGAGATTTCATGAAAATGTGGGAACATCAAACTTAGGTCTTTTTCCAATATTGGAAATGGCCTTAAAAAGCTTTGCCTCCTCTAGGTTAAGAACTTCCTCTACTATGGCTTGGTCCACATTTCCTTCTTCTTCTCTTTAAAACTCACTTTCATCATCTCCTATGCAAGATTCATTCCTCTGCACATATGTTCTTGCAATTTTTGCATTTTCCTCTAGAGGGTTCTAAAATCGTCAAGTGTAACACCTTCAACTCTTAAACCATTCTCTCTTCATAGAGGTATTTTTGTGCTTCTACTAAAACCCTAGTCCAAACTACCTCACAATCGGCTATCTATCTACATGCACAACCAAAACTGCAATCCTAGTGTGAACTACCTCACAATTGGTGATCTATCCACATACTCAAGAACTCCATCTCTAATACCACTTGATGAAGGGTGTCTCCTTAATACCATAAACACATAACAAAAACAAAGAAACAATGGCAATTGTGAGAACAAAATATGGGCTTCTTATTATTGTTGCAAATGCAAAACTACAGAATTCATAATTACAATATGCTAATGGATATGGGCACCTTTATTACAGTAATATGTAAGAAAAAGCTACGAACTATCACCTAGAGTTTTCCTAGACAATGTTTAGGCCTTTCTTAAATAGGTAATTTTATGTCACCTGGGAAGGTTCTAGACACAAACTTAATACCTATGGTTGATAGACTCTAACAATACATATAAAGTTGGACAAATACACTTTTGACATTCATTTTAAAATTTTTGGGTAGCCCAACTTTTGAAGACCATAATTCTTGAATCATTGCTCTAATTGGCTATTATAACCACTTTTCAGAAACCTCAACTCCTAATCTACAAGCTCAAATTTTCACAAGATCCCATCTATCAAGTTTTTGGGCCTCATAAGTGACCTCTAAGGCCTTCAAAACTAAGCTAGAAGTTTTTTATACCAAAATTCTACATAAAAAAACTATAATAACTTCACAAATACACATAATATGGCCATGAAACTCCACTGACAAATTGATATAACTAAAATGAACCTTCACCTTTGAAATTAGAACATTATGAGCTCGTATGGTTGAATTACTAAGTAGCAAGCCTCCATAGATGAAAACTCTACATTAAGACAACCATTATTGAAACAACTGAAAGGGAATATTTTTGGGTGATGCAAGATTGCTCTTACACCCAAGATGCTCCTGTATCAATCATTAGGATGAGAAGTGCAAGACCAATAAGATAAATTGTTGCAGATCAGCTCAACAATATATAAAGGATGTCAAAATAGAATAAGCAACGTCAAAGGTAAACAAGCCAACAATCAAGAGAAATTCATGAAGGCCCACAAAATGAAAACCCAACATTAAAAATAAAATAAAGTGAAATGAAAAAAATATCCCAAGAGAAAAAATAAATTAAACCCACAACAAAAAATGTGCAAACTTACTAAAAATAAATTTTAAAAAATCAAATATTCAAATATATATATATATATATATATATACACACACACACACACATACATGTACATATCTATACATACATGTACATATATATATGTGTGTGTGTGTGTGTATTATATATATATAATATATATAATATATATACATATATATATATATATATGTATGTATGTATATGTATACATATATATATATATATATATATATATATATATATATATATATATGATATATATACATATATATATGTATGTATATGTATACATATATATATGTATATGTATATATGTGTGTATATGTATACATATATATACATACATATATGTATATATACACATATATATGTGTGTATATATATATGTATGTATATATATATATATATACAACACACACACATGCTCGCACTCATAAATATATATAGATACATACAATTATTATGTATATACATATGTGTGTGTGTGTGTGTATATATATATATATATATATACAACACACACACACATGATCACACTCATAAATATATATAAAATACACACACACACATGCTCACACTCATAAATATATATAGATACATACAATTATATACTCCTACATATATACCTCCCTTTATAAACCTACACACATATTTTTTTTGATGAATAGTCCCTTCTCTATTAAATTAAAATATAAAAGTTACATATTCAGAAAAAATGGCTAGGGGATACAAGATCACCCCATGAGAGTCCACTTGGCACTAGGCCAAAAATTGAAAACTATTAATAAAAAAAAACCTCAAGCGGCCAAAGAAGCACTGACCGAGGGACAAAGGTCTTGTCTATTATTAATACCCCAATGATCAGTGGGGTTGGTAGGAGGCTCAAGTGGAACCCAACCATCTTCAGCAAAACCATTATCATCTTTTTCTTCTCCCTCCATCCTGGGAGGTGAAATTGTTAGAATATATAGTCCAGCAGTATCACTGAGAGGGGGGGTGAATCAGTTATACAACTATTATCACAATTATCAACTTCTTAAAGCTTAACCATATGAGCCATATAATTAGAAACGACAACAAGATACTCATGCACAATAACACTAGATATGTTAGCTAGGGAAACCTTGATCAAAGGGAAAACCCCAGTAGGGATGGTACCCATAAGATTATGTACTAATATAAATATTCCTTGTTAGAGGATGGACCCTATTAAGAGTCTAAAACAACATTCAGTACATATCAGTCCCTGTTATGAGACTTTGAATCTTTGTTAGGAGATTCTAACCCTGTTAGGAGTCATAGAAGATAGATGGACCCACTATCCAAATAGCTTCAAGGGCAAGACCAATGAACCCACTATCCAAATGATCTCTATATTATCCCTTGTAAAATAATAGAAATGAATAGTATTGCTTAAAATAATCCCCCAAAGGAATACCATCAGTATTCATGCTAACAGAAATGGCCAGATCTAGGTGAGGGGAGGACCACTTGGGATCATAGGCAGGAGGAGTTGACCAACTAGCAGAGGCAAGAGAAATAGCAGGAGGAGAAACCAAGGACCACCCAGAACCATGCCACAAAGAAGTTGAGTGGCAAAACTAAATAGCCCACCCTCTAGGAGAGTGGCAAGGGGCCTAGGAGTGAGGCATTTGTGATTGGCAGGCCAAAGAGTTGAGCCCTCAATGATTCCTATGAGACATAGTCCACCCCACCAAAATAGAATCTAACAAAACACAAGCAACTATACATAGAGCATTTCCCTAATGACTAAGTTTCTCCTATAGATGGGCCACCTCCAAATCCACTTTTTTGGCTTGTACTTGAATATGGAGCTTGGGTAGTGTTCATATCTCCAGAAAAGAATACATTCAGATACTCATTTACCCTAAAAATTTCATGTACAAATAAAATAGCTGAGTATGAAGCACTCTTACTAGGATTAAGGGTTGTAACTAGCCATGGAATAAAAAGGTTACATGTTACTGGTGACTGTGAGTTAGTTGTCTCTCAAGTGATGCAAAAGGTTGAAGCGGTACAAGAATGTTGTTTGGGACCAAATTGAATTGTTTGATGCCTTTGGCATCTCTTCGATGGAAAGAAGTAATAATAAGATGGATGATCTATTAGCTAATGTATCCATTAAGCCTTAAGATATATCTTTTTTTGGTGTCTCACAAATTGAAATGCAGAATAGGCCATCAATTCTTGATAATGTCTAGAATTGCGAGGTCCTCAAAGAAGATAAGGATATCATAAATTTTTTGAATTGTGAAGACAAATTCTATAGATAAGAAACTGATGGTGTAGCCTATGTTGAAAATGTAGATGGAAAATACATTGTATTTGGACAAGAGATTGGTTGAAAAAAAATAAGATCCCAAAGGGATTGGTTTTTTGGAGACTATCATTGACAGTCAGGACATATCCAAAGTGGAATGTAAAGAATCTAATGCTAAGGATTTGGAAGAAACAAAATTAGGGACTAATGAGGCACCTAAGAAGGTTTTTATTAAAAAGAAATTAGCCCCTAAAATCAGACAAGAATTTATTAGTTTATTGAGAAAATATAGACATGTCTTTGCTTGGTCATATGATGATTTGAAAGCATATAGAGAAGATCTCTTTTAGCATGAAGTGCCATTGAAAGAGGGATCCAAACCTTTTAGAAAAAAGAAAAGGTCAATCAATCCTATTCTAGCACCGAAGATGCAAGAGGAGCTACTAAAGCTAAGAGATGTTGGCATCATCAAGCCTATAAGACATTCATCTTAGGTGTCAAATCTGGTCCCTGTCAAAAAGAAGAATGGAGATATAAGGCTATGTGAAGATTTCAAAAATCTGAACATATCTTCATTGAAAGATAACTATGGCCTATTTAATATGGAAGCAAAGTTACAAATGGTTACTGGATTAGAACTCATGTCCATGATGGATGGGTTCTCGGGTTATAATCAAGTGGTTGTTAAGGAATCTATGTAGTATAAGACTGCATTCACAACACCTTGGGGCACCTATGTTTATAGTAGAATTCCATTTAGCTTAATAGATGTTGGTGCTACTTTTCAAAGGGCTATGGATGGAGATTTTAAGGATATCATTGATAAATTCTTAGTAATATACTAGGATGACTTAACTACCTATTCAAATGATACAAATGATCACTGCATGCATCTAGAAAAAGTATTTATCAGAGCATTAAAATTTGGAATATCTCTAAATCCTAGAAAATGTGCATTTGTTGTCACAAAAGGTAAGTTATTAGGCCACCTAGTTGGAAGAGAAGGAGTCGGAATTGATCCTGAGAGAGTTGAAGCAATAGATAAAATTTAGAAACCATAGAATGCAAAAAGAATTCAACATTTTTTGGGTAGATCAATTTTCTTAGAAGATTTGTCACTAACTTTGCAAAGGTAAGTAGGCCTATTTCCAAGATATTAAAGAAGGTCTCTAAGATCAAATGGGGTGCATATCCAAGCATGGCATTCAATGAGATAAAACAAGAAATTAAGGATGTCCCTATTTTGAGAGCTCATAATTATTCCAAACCCATGCATATTTTCTCTTTTGCTTCTTTTCATACAGTTGTTGTTGTCTTACTATAGAAAAATGAGGAAGGATTTGAGCAGCCCATTGCATTTTTTAGCAAGTCTCTACAAGTTACAGCACTCAAATATGACATAAATAAAAAGCAAGCATATGCATTAGTTAAAGTAGTAAAGGAATTTAGATGCTATCTAAAGTGAGCCACTGTAATTGCATTTGTTCCAAATACTACAATAAAGGGTATCTTCTCACAGCAAGAAGTATCAAGAAGAAGATGTAGATGGATCAATAGGGTCCAAGAATTTAACATTGATATCCAAATCACTAAGTTGATTAGAGATCAAGGCCTTGCAAAATTGATGGCAGAGGTTAACCTTGAAGCAAATCAGATCAACCAACTTGATGATGAATGTAGGAGTGATCTATGTGATATGGATACTTCATAGTGGTAAAAAGATATAATATTATATTTATAGCACATGAAGGTTCCATTAGAACTGAATAAAAATTAGAGAAGAGCTTTTAAATTACAAGCTATCATATATATTATTGTCAAAGGTCATTTATGGTGGAGAGATATGGAAGGTGTTCTTCTTAAGTGTGTTAATGAAGAAGAATCAAAGAAGATTTTGAGTGATATGCATGAGTAGGTATGTGGGGGTCATTATATGGCAAAAATAATAACCCACAAGATCCTTAGATCTGGCTTTTGGTGGCCTACCTTGTTCAAAGATGCTCAAGCATTAGTAAGGAAATGTGATACATGTCAAAGATTTAGTGGGAAGTTGAAGTTTTTTGGAAACTTTCTTTTGAAACTAGTGGAGGTGCAAGCACCTTTTCAACAGTAGGGCATTGATTTCATTGGAGAAATCCAAAACAAATCTAGTGGAGGGAATTCATGGATACTTGTTGCTACTAATTATTTTACAAAATGGGTAGAGGAAATTCCTACCAGGAATGCAACAAGCGAAGTGGCAATCAACTTCATATTAAATAATATAATTATCAGATTTGCATGCCCACAAAAAATTGTTACTGGTAATGCTATGTGCTTCAAATCATATGATTATAAGAGTTTTTGCAAGAAGCATGGCATTACTAGTTCTACCTCATCACCTTACCATCCCCAAGGTAATGGTTAAGATGAACCCAGCAACAAAAGTCTGCTCAAAATCATCAAAAGGATTTTAGGAGAGAATAAGAAAGCCTAGGATTCCAAATTACCTCTAGCATTATGGTTAGACAAGGTAACAATTAAAAAGGATATTGATTGCACACCCTTTGATTTAGTGTATAGGACCTAGGCTCGATTTCCATAGAATAATTTAAATGATATGTATAAGTTCATCTAGTTATATGATGAAGACATTGTTGATGATATTCTATAACTAGATAAAATAAGAAGGGAGTCTACGCAAAATGCAAAGCTTTAGGCATAGATGAAATATCTCTATGATAGAAAAGCATCTGATAGGAAGTTTCAGAAAGAAGAATTAGTGTTATTATGGAATGCTAGACTTGAAGACAAGGGTAACCATGGAAATTTTGATGCCATCTAGCTTGGTCCTTATCAGATCCATGCTAACAAAGGTGAAGATTCCTATTACATAAGAGAGTTATCTAGTGACATTCTGGAGCTTCTAGTTCATAGGCAGTTCTTAAAAAAGTATTTTTGTTGAAAATACTTGTTAAATTCCATGAATAGTAGTTTAGGGTTCCCTATAAATTTTTATAAATTATTTATATCCTTGTATAGCCTCTGTTTTTCCTTGTACAGTGTTTTTCCTGTGTTGTTTCTCTCTTAGAGTTGTTAAAATTGCCATGTATTTGGTTTGCTTCTTCCACAGATTCTAAGTCCTTGCATGAGTCTACGTATTCATTGTTCCTAGATAAAGCCACTATTGGCCTAGTTTTTCACATCCAATTTTTTTGTTGCATTTTACAATGAAAATCTAGTAGACTTATTGAAATTATCGATTGTGTGTTTCAAATTTATTTTCCCTAGATTAAACATCTAATTTTGTATTATCCTAATAGTATTTGTGCCCTATGTTTTCAGAAATAAGGTTGTGTATTGTTCAAAAAAGTTGTGATCCCTAAATGCCCTTTGAAAACCCTTGTTTCATAAATTTTCTGTAAATATTTTCTGAAAAATCCTTTTACCTCAACCCTTATTCCTCTAACCATGGTTTTTACTTTGACTTAACTCACATAGTATTCTTTTGAAAAAAATTAACCTTTATGTGGTTTAGTTCCCAAACGTTGATCAAAAAGAAGATCAACGATAGGCAATTCACCATATCTTGAAAATATTAGACCTTTAAGCAATGTGGGGTAGTGCAATCATGACACTTGTCCTTGCAAGTCCCATTCATCTTTTTGAAATACTGTAAGATCAAGCAGCTTTCCTATCTATCAAATCTTGAGAAGATTGATGATAGGCACTTACCAAGATTCTAAAAATGAGAGGACTTTAAAGAAAGTAGGAAAGCGTGGTGATGCCATGTGGATTTGGTGAGGTCATTTCTTTTGTGGGCTACAAAAAGGAGAGATGTTAGAATAGCTAGAAAGTTATCAAAACAATTTGGCAAATTAGCATTATTCCATTGGTAACAGTTGATGATTGGATTAAAATAAAGAAAATCTTGTAGAACTATCGACCATTTGAAAGATCAACAATAGGCACTTCCCCATATTATATAGATGATCAAGTTTTAAAGAAAGTCAGGAAGTGACATTGTGACACATGGCCATGTGGGATTAATTATTTTGAAGGTTGCCAGGTAATGTTGAGATGGATTACATACCAAATATATTATTTTGATTTTTTGAGGTATATTATGTGTATATGGAGGTGGATAATGAGCTAGGTCAGCAGACCCAAAATCTTAAGATGAATACATACATTAATGATGTGAATTTTTCACGATCGTCGATCATTTTGAGATCGATGGTTGTCGCTTCACCGTATTATGGAATTGATCAAACTTTAAAGAGAATGAGGAAGTGAATTTTTTCCATGTGTCCTATTTCAAAAAAGGGTAACACGGCCTTTTTGTTTTAAAGCTTAACTGTCTGATTTGATGTAGATCAATGGTTGGGTTTCAAATTTCATGGTGTGACTTAAAATATGACTGTTAGAAGCATTAATTCTAATCAATGAAACTTTATGTGAGACCAAATTTTCCATAAGATTTCCAATGTTCTCATTATTGAACACCAAGCTTACAGAATTCTTAGAGAGCAAAAATATTCAGAGCTTAAAGTGCATTTTCTTAGAGTCGTAAATTGCTACAAATGGATTTTTCAATGAAACAAATAGGAAAATTGGGTACACTTCTGGTTAATTGAGAAATCGTAATCACAATTAGATAATATTTTAAATATGCCTCCATAAAGGGATTTCTTGGGAAAAGTAGATTACCAAAAAAGGCTTGTACATGATGATTTCTAGAACAAATGCCACAATCTACAAATGAATTCTCTAGGGAAAAAGAATTGATACCAAAGAACCATAGGTTATTGGTCAATGAGGGTTTCTACAACAAAGAAAATTGGTTAAGGGATGTTGAGATATCCATTGGGGGTTTAGAGATATTTCATAAGTCATTTGTAGAAAGAAAACTCAACACTCCTTTAAATAATGTATGGGACTTTGACATTGGTAGGTTAATTGTCTTAGGAGTTTTCTTTGATGATGATTTACTCACAATGATGGTGAAGAAATTTGACCTCATATCAAGGATAGTTAAAAATCATGTTGGGGATAATCTTTTTAGGGTTTTGCTAGATTTAATTAGGGAATTTTTCAAATTAAATCCTAATTGTGTAGTGCATGAATATATTGACCTAGAGGATTCACAAACTAGGTATGATACACAGAAGGTATACTTGAGAAGAGGTCTGTTGCAAGAGTATTTTGTCAAGATAGGTTCATTGACATTAGTAACTGCTTCTACCCGAGAGCCATTGCTAAAGAAATTTTCAATCCTAGGGCTCAAGCATTGTATTTATCTCTTTGCAAAATTTTTGGAATGGATGAACATGATCACATTCAAGGATGCATTATTTTTGTTATTGCTCAAACACTTCAATATGGCATCAACTCTAGTTTTTATTTTGCTACTACTTTAGCAGAAGAAATTCATAATGGATTAATGGGTATAACTAAGGCTAAAGTTGATAATTCATTTTGTTGATACTCCATGTTAATGTATGTATGTTCGTATAAAGGAGTTACCTTCTTCTCTAAAGAAATGAAGTTGGAATTGGAGAAAGATGGAAAGAGATTGCCAATCCAAATGTGGAATTTTGATATGACATGTGAGGTCATAGATGCCAGTTTTATAAGATTTGATAGATATTTTACCTCCAAGATGAGGATTTTATTGGTTGGAGATAGTCCCAAAATACCTCAATCATTATTAGAACTAATTAGACCAAAGAATTATGCAAAATTATTGAAGGTAAGTCACAATTAGGGAGATATTATCCAATATGCAGTTTCCACTATGTTCAGACTATATGGTTTCCTTGGGAAACCACATGTACTGTCATACCAGGTGCCTTTAAAGGTAGGGATTGTTGAACTCCTATGGAAGATAGGATTTCTAGAAGAAAGAGAGTTGATTGGTAGATCCAAAGGTACCTTTTTTCCTCAAACTACTATTGTGCACAATTTTCTTATTGTTAAAAAGGGGTGGAGACATATAGAATTTTTTTTAGATAAATATTAGATGGCCCAATCCCATTCTTGGTTCATAGATCCTAAGGTTTTTAATGATTTGTTAAAAGAGAGAACAAAAGAAAAATCCCATGAGCATGTTGTCTACTTCTCAAAAGATGTAATCAGGAATTAGTTTTTATTGCAAGAACAAGAGGTTAGGAAGGAGAAGTGGAAAGTATACAATAAGATGTTGGATTTTGTAAATGTTTTTGAACAAAAACATGATAGAAATATTGGGGTGCCAAAATGGATTTTCTTATGGAAAATTTTGTTGGTTTTATGTAAACCTTGAATGAAAAGAAAGCAATCCTAACCCAAGCTTATCCAGACAAGGCAGCTAAGGTAGAGACTAGATTGGCTAATAGAGTAATCATATCACCAAGCTAATATACATTGCAAAGAAGACCTGGGTATGTAGTTGAAAAGAGTGTGCAACATGTACCTCCTTATAAGAGATATCTTTCTAAGAGCCCACCTACTGCACCTGCTTCCAAGAGACAGAAACTAGAACAGGGTTCCTCTTCTAAGATAGAAGAGTATTCCCCCACACAAACTTCCCTTCGCATAGAAGATGAAATACCCTTAAGGGAATAGCTAAAACAAATGGGAGGGGAGAATGAAATTGTAATCACCACAGTAGATGTAGAGGAAGGAATTCCAAAGGAGCCCTCTATGCCTACACTAGCCCTCACTATGGGAGATTTTAGAGGAAAAGAGATTGGTCCTATAGTGGAAGAGGCATCTAAGAAGTTCTTAGATGATGAAAGTTTTGTTTTTTATTAAGGAAAATAGGTTTTAAAAGGGCCCTAAAACCCCAAACATAGATAAAACAGTCAACATTAAAATGTTAAAGGCTACCAAGAGCTAGAAAGCAAAAGAAAAGGCATCTCCCTAAAAAAGAAATACACAAGAAAAAGCTAGGGAGAGACATCAAAAAGCTAGGGCAGCCCACAAAAAGCCATGGCCATCAGAAAATGTCTCTAAGCATCTTAGCAGTGTTGATCTCAAGCTCGGACAACTTGCAAACTTTCTCTTTCATCTTTGAAAGCTCCTGATCAGGGGTCGAAGTATCTTTTTTCCTGGTGCTTAATCTAGTTTGTTTCCTGGCTCCTTCATCAAGAGTCATGTCCTTAAGGCTAATGTCTAGATCCTACTCCCTGCATATATTTTTGTTGTCCCCATAGTGAATGAACTTCTTGATGTTCTCATTATCCTTGAGAATGTTAATGTTCTGCTTAGTTATGCCTTGCATAGTCTTGTCCATCTCAACGGTTCTAGTACTCACTACATCCACTCTTTTGTCCATACATTTCTCATCCTTGCTGAACCTATTCTTAAGGCTATATGTCTCTCTTTCAAGAGTTCTCAATCTATGTTTGAGGTCAAGGATTTCATGGTATATCCACTTAGTGGTTTGGTAGCTATCCACTACACTATTTTTCATGTTATTTAGAACATCCATATCTAGATTATCCTTGGAAATGTCACTGAGGATAAACAAGGTTGGATCAATAAGATCCTCTAGCTGGATTCTACCCTCTTCATTTTCTCTAACCTAGGTTCTTATAAGTTCCCTTTTGATACCCAAATTGGTTGAGGCATGGTTAAAGTTCCTCTATACCACCTTCCTATCCTTCCCTATAACTAAGCATCTGTAAGTGGTAGTTCCCACATCATCATAGCCCTCTTAAAGTTCTAGCTCTATGTAAAATTATTAAAACAGAGCAACCTAATAAGAAAGACTCTAAAATTGGGAAGCAAGTCAAATTTGACCTTATAGAAGAGTTTGCACAGATAACCCCTAAAGGGGGTAGGTAGATGCTAAAGGATTCAGGAGTTTTCATATTACCTGAGTGGGACATTGCTAATGCAATGATCTTTGACATGGTGAGGAAGGCAAAATACACCCAATTTAAGACTGAGGAAGAAGTCTTACAAGCCCATAATGGGTTAAAGTATAGTGATGACCATCAAGCCTTGGTAATATGGTCAATTCAAAAAAAAGATAAAGTTAGAATTCAAGAGGTTTCAAATTCTGAGCATACAGGCAATCTTATGGTCTATAGGGCAGATGAGGTGGATAGTGATAGAGTTGCTAGGATGACCAAAGAAATAGTAGATTTTGGAGTAGTAGTTGTTGCTAAAGATAAGAATAAATTCTTATAATTTAATAATAAATTTGAGATTGTGTTAGAGGCATATGAAGAAAGAGGGAGGAGAATAAACTAGATGGAAGGAATGATTTCTCAAATGGAGAAACAATTGGGGAAAAGAAAGGTAGGTGAAGAATCTAGTCAGCCAAGGTTTACCTATCCTCCTTGTCCTCCAATTGCACCTTTCAACACAACTCCCATTATAGAAATGTCAAATACCCCACAAAAACCCAAATGTATACAATTGAGGAGCTTGAAGAAGAAAAGACTAATTATGGTCAATGCATGTGGAGCTTGGTGTTCATTGTGAAAACAAAATAAGAGGCATAATTATGTATCTAGTGGATAGGGTAGTGTACCTATGAAATGTGGGCCTCTGAACCTCACAGAGACTTCAACATGGTCATTACCTGTGAAGTCATTCTGAAATGAACATTGAATTGTTCATCCAAAATGCTAAATAGTGTGACCCGTTGCCTCCTATCTAAAGGGATTTTTCCTATTAATATCCTCAGAATCAAGGCGCAAGCAACCAAACCCTCTAAGAATGAAGGATTTGATGGGTGCAACTAGTCTAGATGAATGTACAAATTTACCCTAAATGAGAGATTCAATTTATTCTATTAAACAATAAAAGAAATTAAACTAGATGAATGCATTGTTAAGCTAGATGAGAATCTAAAATGATAGCAATGTGGAAACTAGAAAATAAGGTGAGTACTCAATTCGACAGCAATTCAATAGCATGAAAATTCAACCCCTATAATGAGGAATTAGGAGTTCCTTAAATAGAATTCTTGGAACCCATTAACAGGTGAGATCAACTCGGATCGACGGTTAGGATTGAAGCCAAGATTCAATTAAGATGGAAACTTCCTTGTACAGGTGAAGTAGACTGTTTCTGATTTGAGTGTGATGAGCAATTAACTTAACTTGTCATAAGTGTGAGAGCAAGTTAAGTAGATTGTTTCCAATTCGAGAGAGAGTTCACTCAGAGTTTCCATTTTAGAACTGAAGAGAGAATTTTGAAGAGATTATTTAATTTAATAAGTGAGATATGAGCTCATAAATGCCTTTTTTTATTTAATTAAATAATTTCATTTAATTAATTAGGGATGACTTCCTATTTAATTAAATAACTTTGTTTAATTAATCAAAATAAGCATATTTATCAAATTAAATAAATTTAATTCCTTAGTACATTAGCCTTAAGGTATAATTTAATTTAATTAAAGTATAAATACTTAATAATTAAATTAAATATTAATAAATAGGTTTCAATGTGACTAATATGAGTGCATACTATAGGGATTAGATTATGAGTATGATGAATGCAGATTAGGGTTTTTTGCATCTAACAATTAAGTCAAGTAGCGAGTAGCGAGTAGCAGAATAAGAATTGTCTATTAGAATAGGTCTTAGGATTGATCAGAAATAGACCAAAATTGGTATAATGGCAATGAGCCAATTTTGAGGTATTACAGGTAGGATGGCATGTATTGTATGAGAAATTGTCAAAATTAATGAATATGTGGAATAAGATGAAAAGTAAAGAAGCCACTTTGAAGCCAATTGTGAACAAATGGAATAGTAGGGATAGTGACATTACCATTTTATGTTGTTTAGTTATTAGTAGTTATTGTGAACAAGTAGAAAAAATATTTGATATGACTAATGGCCTTTTTGACTTTGATAATAAGATAATTTCTCTAAGAGGAGAATTATCAATTTTTTTCAAAATATCTTGGTAAGAGTTTTGGGCTTTTCCCTCATGCACTTAAGGCTATAGATAAATTGAAAGATAAAGAAGAATGGGCTAAGGAGTTGGATGATTTGATATGCATTAGATTAAATAAAGTCATAAATGAAAAAGATCACATATGATTCACTAAGACAACAAAGAAAGTTGTGCGGTTTTAGATTTTCTTTGATTCTTTCAAAAGGGATTTTGATGAAATTGAGAAATTAGGAGAAGATATCCTAAAGAAATAGCAAGAAATATTGAACTTCAATTGTCCATATGATTCACTTTTCAACAAGTGATGTCAGATCTACTTAAGTAAATTAGTTGATATCTGAAGAAACTAATGAAGATGTTGTGGACCTGGATAAGTTACAAAAAATTGATGTACCAAAAGAAAAGAAAGAAGAGCAAGTAACTTCAAAAAAAGAGATAGTTATTCAAACTGATGATTCAACAAAAGAACAACCAATTGTAATTGTGGACATGACAATCCATGATGATCTAGAGGGAGAGCAATGAATTGTAATCAATTTCTAGGTATTAGAGCCTGACACTTCATGTGCAAATCAAATTGTCCCATAGTTGGAAGGACAACATCTACAAATGGACCAATCATTTGATGAAGCAATTCAGCAAAAAATGGTCACAATAGAAGTGGTCCCACCCAAACAAAATCATTAATAAAGACATTATGTTGTAAAGTAAGAGAGCATAAGCCAAATCTTTTTGTGACAGCAACCTTTTGCTTGTAAAAATATTTTTGTCTTAAGGATAGCTATCCTTTTCTCTAGGCCTAAAGCTTTTTGCATCTCATACTATATAAATGAGATCCCAAGGCTAGAGAAAGGGTCCAAATTTTATGTGATTTTTAGTGTTATGCTAGTCTTACATTCGGTTTAGCCAGTCTTTGGTGTAAATTTTGTGATGTATTCATATATAAATATGAGAATACAGGAACAAATTGAATGAGAAGTTGTTATACCTTGAAGTATTCCTCAGTTTACATTAGTGTTGTATAATTTTCAAGGAGAATTAATAAAAAGATAATTCTGCCATATCTTTTTCACTGAATTCTGTCTCCATTGTTACGTGTTGGTTATGTTGAGATTGTATGAGCAAGGTTTATGTAATTTAATGCAACTAGGATAGGTTTTATATCAATTTTTTGTTGCTTTTAATTCAAAGAGTTAAGTAAATTCTTCATTAAATTGATAGGATTTTTCAGTTATATAAGAAGGATATTCATAAGAATGGGGTTTAGGGTTAATTGTTGATATAATTGATTATAAGGCAATTAATTAGGTCAAAATTGTTGGGTAGACTCTAAATGCCAATAGATAGGGCACTGATCATTTATGCAGTTGCATGTTGAAGAAATCATGGAGTTGCATGAAGCAAAACTTCAAAATCAAATCAAATCAATTTTTACTTTCATGTATGAAGAATTTAATTGTTGATTAGCACTTGTTTGCAATTAATCTATGTGTGTTATAGTTAGCTATTGTAACCAAGAATTATTTGTAAATCTAAGAAGAATTGTGACCATTATTTTCTATAAGGGATAAATATGAAGAAAAATATCAATGAATGAGTGAAGTGTGAAGACAATATCAAATATTAAGCCTTTTGTCCCTAAGGTGGACTTTCCTAAGCTTTATAGAGCTTAAAGAGTAGAGAATCCTTATGATTCTATTAATTTTGGATCCAGATCTAAATATTTCTTAAGTTGAATATACGAGGTAGCTAACCCTTAGACCAAGAATTATCCTCAGAATCATGGTATCGAGTACTTTGTTGCTTGGTAGTTTTGAAACTCCAACACTGAGGACCTAGGGGTAGACCCTAGAAGAGGACACATTGGGAAAAGTGTATAATATTTGTCTTAGTAATGGCTTTCCAAATAGTATTGAAATTGTATCTCCAATTTTGTATGTATGGAGTGGAGATGTCAGCACCGATTGAGAGTCTTAACCATGGGTAAATGAGACACCGACCACATATATCCCATCTTAGGATTGTAAATAACAAGAGGGGTACATAGATACCATTTCCAGCCCTCTTCTACCAAGGCTTGACAGACTGGATGTCAAACTTGTGAAGCAAATGAGAGGGAAAGGAGAAGACCAATAAATCAAAAGTTTATCAATCTAGGTGAGATAAAAGGAACTAGATCTGCATATCATCCCAAGATCTCATACTCACAATGGCTCCAGAGAAAAGATCCTTAGGTGTCTTGATGCCATGTTTGAAAAAATTCAGAGTACTAACACCTTGAATGTTTTCCATGAGAACACTATCAATGGAAAATAGGGGTGACTACCACAGGTTGTGCTAGTTTAGGGGAATCCCATCTCAAAATCTATTGTCTACCCAATGAAGCCATAGTTGATCAATTCCCAAGATTTCAACATGATCTTGACCACAAAGAGCCTTGAATGTGCACAAGGTCACAAGTGATGAGAAGGGTCTAAAATCCTATCGCCTTCCACGTCAGTCAATGAGCAGGATAACCAAAGGAGATGCAATGCTGAATGAGAATTTTCTAGGATTCATCCTTATTAAGAGCTCTAAGGATCCACTTAAAACACAAGGCAATACCTTTATTTTGAGTGGAAATAAGACGCAAACCACCAAACTCTTTAAGAGAACAATAGTAATCCTAGGAAATTTAGTCGAACCCATGATGGTCAAACTAGCTGAGAAGAAGACTTTGGGAGAAAAATATAGTGGATCTAACCAACAAAAATAGAATGAGCCAACAGATATCCAAAACCTTCAGTAGCTAGCACATAAAGAGTAGGGGCCAAGGGACAACCCTGATCAATGGATATGAAGAGCCCAAAGGCCTCCAATTTTCTTCCATTGATAGTGATGCACACAAAGGCATCCCCAAAAATCATCTCCACTGACTAAAGAAAAATAGGACTAAATCCTAGAGCCTAAAGCATGGAAAGATTAAATATCATTCTATGCAGTCAAAAGTTTTGGAAAAATCAATTGTAAGAAAGAGAGCTTGCTACTTAGATCTACGGGTCCATTCTATGCTCTCCTAGATAGCAATTATGTTATCTAGGATGAAACAGGATTTGATGAAGCTACTCTATTTAGGTTAAACAATCAAGGGTAGAAGATGTTGAATTTTAAGAGCTAAAGCTTTAGCTATGATCTTATAGGAAACATTCAGCAGAGTGATCAACCGCCAGTTGTAAATGTCTTTCGAGTCACTAGATTTAGGTATGAACTTGATGTTTCCCTTATTTATAATGTTTTCTAAGGATTTGGTGTGAAAATATTATAGGTACACCTTATGAAGATCAATTTCAATAGCCTCCCAAAAGACTTTGTAAAATTCATAGGGAAACCCATCACACCCTAGGGCCTTGTCATCAACCATGGAAACTTAGATGACTTCCTTGAGGTCACTAAGGGTAAGAAATTTCTTGCAAAAGGTATGTTGCTAAATCACAAGCTTATTTGGAGTAACAACAATACACTCCTTCAAGACTTGCTCACATTCTAGAGTGAAATCTTGGGTGGTGAAAACCTTTTTTGTAATGACAAACAAAGGCTTGAAGGATGTCAAGAAGATTGGAAAGAACCTATTGCCCATCTTTAATTATTTTGATCCCCACAAAGGTATGATGGGCACTAAGAGCTTGAAAAAATTCTTTCAAATCCTAATCTCCAATCTAAAGCTAGTGGAGATAAGCTTTCATTTGAGCTCCTCTGGTAGCATAGTTATCAAAAAGTTTATTTTATTGGAAAATATTGGAAAGCCTTAGTTGTAGGTCAGAGTCAAAAGGATTCAAGAGAGAGCATTTGAAGTAGCATAGAAATATTCAATGGTGGCTTCATAGGAATGTTTGTGGTACATAGCAAGTTGCCTACCATACATCCAAACAAATATAGTTGTACAGGTGATGGCATTATTCCACCATTGTATCCATCCAACCTGCATGTGGGGTTGAGGCTCTAAATCCCAAACATGTAGTATGTGAGCCATAGTGGGCTCATGATGCAACAATGATGTGTTGAGAAAAAATTGCATCTTAGAAGGATGACCCTAAGCTATTTATAGTAGCCGACATGGTAGCCGACATATTATGGCTGACATATGGCTGACATGTTATAACCCTAAAGCAGTTTAATACTTGTATAAAAAGGGCTTAGGGTTGGGTATTTTTCATAATGTTGTGATACGAAATTGGTTCTTGTGGCAGTATTGAGCTGTAAGGGATTACGGATTGTAATCAGGTTGTAATCACTGGATTGTAATAAGATTGAACTTGCTGTTTGGTGGACGTAGCCCAGGGATTGGGTGAACCACGTTAAATCTTGGTGCCTTGTGTTCATTTTTGTGTGTTCTATTATTTTTTGTTATTGGTTATATTTGCATGTAGTTTTTATTTCTGTCTGTGGTTTATCCTAACAAAGAGAATGGGGAAGTGGACTAACAATGTCACATCAGGCAGGGTAATGATAGGTAAAGCCCTTTCTTTGAAAAAGGATAAAAAATATTATTCAAGGATCATCACACAATTAAGCCTTTCAAAAATCCAGTTAGACCCAATTCAAAAATTAGACCAAGTGTGCCAAAGCCCACCCGACTGGCAATAATGCATATTGGAATTTAAAAAATCCCAATGTATTGTGCATGTAGTACCAAGCGTCTTTCTCACCAACTATCCAAAGAAAAGTTATATGGCCTTCTTTGTCCATAGCCAGCTCAACCATATTTTTATCACCACAAAAGACCCAAGTGGTAGGTGGCAGAGAATCTACTATCTAATGCCAAAGTTGAGATCATTCAACATCACCATTGGAAGCACAATCATTAACAATCCCAAAAGAATAATTTTGGAAGGACAACCAAATCTACACAATCATATGCATGAGGTTAGAACGATGATAGATAAAATAAGAAATTAAATGAGGTGAGAGCAAAGAAACAACACCACCTCTACTAGCTTCATGCTGAGAAGAAAAAATAGTGATGTCAAGCCAAATAACATGACATACAATGTTTAACATGAAATTAGAAATCTTGACTTCCTGGAGATAAAGGATGTCCAAGATAACAATCCCACATCTAGTATCTCATACATAGTATTTATAAGAGAGGTCAGTCATACCTTGACCATTCCATGAAAGGAGATTCATGGAAATAACTCTTTCATGTCATCCTCATCCCTAAGAGAGGAGAAACTATTGTGCAAGAAAGAGTTGGCAATAACTTTTGGGAAGGCATCACCCATGGAGATGAGCCTTGGCTTCCCATCTAAGTGTGCTCAATGTCCATCAGTGCTCTAGGAGTGACATAAGGATTATGTCCCATGGGGAACAACTATGGAGGCTGCTTGAAGAGTATGAACCCAAGCAGTTTGAGAAGTGTTAACAAACACATCCTTCCCTTGGGAGCCAGGGTTTGAAACTAGTTGTTGAACCACAAAAGAAATAGGTGCCACTAGTGTAGAAACATGAATAATCTCTGGTGAAGGATGAGAAGAAATGATCTCTTACCCTTTCATGTCACAATTGTCCACTCATATTTTTTAGTGTTATCAATAGACTTGTCCTGCTATTCTTTAAGAGGAGTTGACTTGTGAGGCACTACTAGGGGGCAATCATTGATCTTATGATTAGTCTACTAATACCTATAATAGGTGTTTGACAGGTTGAGGTAGAGAACCTTCTAAGAGAAGGTGTGTGCACCAACCTAAATATCCACAAAATCCTTAAGTTCATGGAAGAGTTCAACCTCAACACAAACCCTCTTCTAGGGATGAGCATTGAAAAACTTCTCTAGCTTGACAGAGACTACCTGATGTGAAAACTAGCCTTTCTCCCACCCTAGCTTCTTCTAGGGTCTCATTAGTTCTTTCTTTTTACCTAATAGGATTACCAGCTACCTTAGTCCCTTTAGGATCCTAACACTAATATCCTAATCCATTCAACTAGTGCACACCAACTAGTTAGAACAAACATGCCTCTACAACTTCCTAAGCTTTCTTTGGCCTTATTGCTTCCTCTTCACTAACTCTAAAAAAACCCCAACCTCATAAAAAAAACTCCAAATGAAGATGTGAGTATCTCAAAGGACACAAGGACACTCTCCAAGACATTCTTCCACCATTGGAATTTAAACCCTAATCGAGTTCCAAGAAACACACTAAATTGCTCAAAATTTCTTGTAAAAAGGCTACAAGCAATTAGCCCTCCAATTGGTACAAAATAGGAATAACTTGAAAATTTTCCTAACAAAGGGGTGAACTAAGCCTTGGTCCAAAAACCCTTTTTAGAGATCTCAAGGATTATGGTGGTCTTGGGTTCCCAACTAGTTTGTACAATATGACCACAAATTAAGCCTAAAAAATAGGATTCATAAGACCTTAAACTAGTCCAACAAGAATGAAATGTACCCTCCATAGAACCTTCATAGATGCCTCCCATTAAGTTTTAGGTTTCTCCACACATGCTCTATCTATCCACAAGATTTGATTGAAGTAATGTAAGCATTCAATCCCAGTTATCATCTCTGCACTAGATTGTGATCCCTAGCCATGCATCTCTAGCTCGCCTAGGGCATCACCAAAAAAATTCCTACCTTGCTTCTTAGGGCCCATCCTTTACTATATATTATTTAAAAGGATTCATCTTCCCAATCTCAAGAGACCATATAGATCCTATGGTGGGAAGATGAGTTATGACTCCATTTTGTCTAGTGGTCTAGTTCAGAACAATAGGCAATCAAGAAACAAAATGATTTATTCAAGCAACTTATACCCTATAAAAACAAAAACTAAAGTTTTATAAAATCATGGATAAAACTCCTATAAAAATTCCAAACTTCATATATCCAATTTCAATCCATTAAAGTGCCAAGATCCTCAAAAACATAAGACTGTAACTATTAACTTGCTGACAGTCCATACACACCAAAATGACTCAAACTTCTAACCCTTTTAAAAGGTAGAGGATGGACTTATAAACATATTCCAACTCATATCCTAACTATTTCAGATAGTTACCAAGCTCCACTTGAAAATTTGCTCAAATGCAACAAAAGTTGTCAATGTTGTCAATGACAACAATTGATAATTTTTTAGCAACTTTTACATCTTTTCAGGTTTGACCCTCAAAAAATTTCCAAAGGTTACCATTACCAAAACCCTTCAATGGATACAAGAAATGTAAAAAGTTCCTAAAAATGCTTATTTTTTCATCCTACCCTTCAAAACACAAAGATGCTCCATTTGACTTAATTAAGCAACTATGAGCAATTTAGGCCTCATGAGGCTTTCTAACCTTAACTTACCTCAACCTAGGACTAGGTTAGACCTATTATTCACCTAATGGTGTGGCTAAAACCACTACAAGCCAAAATATCTTAGGAGCGTTAGGTCTTCCATAATCCTACCTAGGTGCCCCTACACCATACTCCCCCACAAAATAAAACTATGTCACTCCTATGGACAATAGGTCTTGGGGGATGCCTGCCTTGTTGAAATCTGCCTCAACAACCCAAGTTTCTGTTAGTGTAGTTTTTTAATTTTTTCTATTTTGCTAGGTTTTTCCTACACTTTTAATAATCTCGCTTAGGTTAATAAAGCATGTCTTATTAGGTGAATGGTTGTGAGGTGTCACCTTCCTACATGTGAGCATCCATTAGCTATCTTGGGAAGATACTTTGCTATCTTTAGTCCAATAGATGGTTGCTCCTCATTGGTTGGTGTTGCCACCTCCTCCCTCTTCCTAGCCTATATAAGCATGCTACCTGGCTTGTATTTGCATCTCTTATTTTTGCATCCTCTTAATGCTATTTTGCTTCCAGCATTTGCATTACTCTCTTGGAGACTAACTCTATGATGCTATTTTGATTTTGTATCATTTGCATTCATAGTTTAGATATCTACTCTTTGCACTAGTTTTCTGGGTTATTAATCTTTTCAGATTCTAACATGGTATCAGAGCTTTTCTATGTGCAAGAGTAGATTTTAGTTTCCTTATTTGAGAGATTTGGGAGGGGCAAATAAACTTTATTGTAGTTTTTTGAAAAACGAAGTATGCTCTTCTCTTGCATCTTTGGATGATCTTGAGAATCAGAAAAGTTTTGACAAAAACAGTTTTTCTCTGGGGTTTCAATCTCAAATCTGACAACCAACTTGCATATTTGGAGTTTTCAATCAGTTTTGCAGGTTTCAGCATGTCATTGATGGACTTGAGAAGCTGATCCAGCATTTGCATGTCAAATTTTGGTTGCTGGGGTCGTTTTTTGATTTTTGGAGCCGTTTTTTTCTGTTAAAGGTGTCTGATTTACACTACGGAAACATCTTCTGTACATCAGCAAGAAAAACGCTTTCTGGGTTTTGTTCGCAGCCTCGAAAAACCATCTGGGTATCTTTTAGATTTTGCATGCAAGCTGTACATTTTTCATAATCGAGCATGCAAAGCTACAGCCATACCCCTCTCCGTTGGCAGCCACAGATTTGAATGCAGTTTTCAAATGTCTCGTTCTTGCTCATACGGACTCCGATTTTGATGATTCTTGTTATGAACTTGGCTATTTTTTTGTGCTCTATCCACTATTAGAGTTATTTTTTGATTTTCATGCATGAATTCTTCAGAAATTGCAAATTCTCAGCCGTGACTGTGCACAGTTCTTGTTTTGAAAACTTTGGAGGATCATAACTTTCTCATACGACCTCATATCGAGGCGATTCTTTTTTTGAAAGTGCATGATTTTTCGAGTAGATCGCAGTGGTGCTATTTGTTTCCTTGATTATTGTGCCCAAGTTTCACTTTTAACATATGCTCTTCATGAGGGTTTGTAATGCATTGAAATCAAGACCTACTTGTGGTTTTTTGGCCATAACTTTTGCATATGGAGGTATTTTTCCGATCCGAAAGAAGCATCGAAAAGCTGGTTATGAGACAGAGATACTGGTATAGGTTTTTTTGAGTTTTGATACAGTTTGGTTGCCTATTATGGCAATCAACGTTGGATGTTCTATTTTGCACTCCGGGAGGCGTATCTTGAGCTTCCAATCTCCAATTTTGGACTTTTTTATATCGTTGGAAAGCTCTTTCTGTGCTCTTTCTAGTGATGCTGGTTGTTGTTCCAGATTCTATTCCAGACACATCCTATTCAGTCTTTTGCATTTTAGCATTCTGGTGGATATTCTGTTTGTTTCAGCTCCGGAGATCGATTTTGTTGCTTCAGTTGCTTCATTTTGGGCTTTACCTTCTGTTGTTTCAACCTTATGTTTTCTATGATCATTGTTGATATTCACTGTAAGCATCTTTATGCAACGCACTGAGATAAAGTGTCACTCTTGCGATTCGGGATCCTTTTCATCATTGTGATTCGTTGTACTCGCACTATTATATAAAGTGCCATGGGGGGGATAGTTGTTTGCCACTTATAGGCCCTCTTTCTCTAATTCCTCATGCAGTGTCGATGACACATGCCTTTATTTGTGTTTGTACCTCAGTCTCGATGTGTTTGGCTCCTGTGTTGTAGGAGATTTTTGGTCCATCTTTTCAGCTGCCTGTCACCTCACCTGCCTTGAGGGGAGGTTATATTGTTGTTCTATGCTTCTTTGGTTGATGGTTCGTGCCTTCTATTTCCATGGGGGTTCTACAGATCAGCATTTTGACAGAGTTTTGTGGTTCTTCATGCTTCAGTGATGCTGCTTCTTCATGATCACTCCTTGTTCCTATTTTAGGGGACAATTTCCCTAGCGGGAGACTTCTTCAGTTCTTCACTAGGTTCTTACCTCTTTTTGGGGTAGGGTTTTTCCCTTGTGGTTTTCTCTCTTTTTCCACTTTCAGAGGTTGCATCTTCTTGCATTGTACTTGGGTACCTAACATGGCCTCGTTGCCAGGACCCATTTCTACATCCACCTAAGCTTCGCTTATGGGGGGGTGTTAGTGTAGTTTTTTAATTTTTTCTATTTTGCTGGGTTTTTCCTACACTTTTAATAATCTCGCTTAGGTTAATAAAGCATGTCTTATTAGGTGAATGGTTGTGAGGTGTCACCTTCCTACATGTGAGCATCCATTAGCTATCTTGGGAAGATACTTTGCTATCTTTAGTCCAATAGATGGTTGCTCCTCATTGGTTGGTGTTGCCACCTCCTCCCTCTTCCTAGCCTATATAAGCATGCTACCTGGCTTGTATTTGCATCTCTTATTTTTGCATCCTCTTAATGCTATTTTGCTTCCAGCATTTGCATTACTCTCTTGGAGACTAACTCTATGATGCTATTTTGATTTTGTATCATTTGCATTCATAGTTTAGATATCTACTCTTTGCACTAGTTTTCTGGGTTATTAATCTTTTCAGATTCTAACAGTTTCTTTTGAATTTAGCTTTTCTTTCCACTTGAAGAGGTGCTCCATGTATACCTTATGTCTGGTGACCTTCTTAACTCTTGAGTCTAACACTTTTTTAGCTTCCAACTTGCTTGATGAAGGTACTACTATAGGTTCTAGATCAGCACTGATCCCTTGACTGCTCTGAGGTAGTGTACCCTTGAATGCAACCAAATCTTGGACATTGAAAATAGGAGAGATCCCCAAATTTGATGGAAAATCAATTTTATAAGCATTTTCTACATATTTGGCTATGATTTTGTAAGGCCCCACTCTTTTCATTTGTAGCTTATTTGGTACTCTCTTTTTCAACCTGGACTTATTCAAATGCAGCATAACATAATCACCAATAGAAAACTGAATGTCTTTCCTTCTTTCATCCACCTTGGCTTTCAATTTTTGTCTATTATCTTGGATAGTCTTCTTGACTTGCTCTTGGATTTCTTTCATAGTTTGGGAAAAATCTTCAACATGTCTACTTCTATGTTTCATTCCTCCAAGATCCCTCAACTCACATACACCTCTTGGATGCATCCCATACAAAATTTCAAAAGGGCTTATGCCAATGGTCTTATTCCTACTATCATTGTAAGCATACTCTTCTTGGGGAATTATGACATCCCATGTTTCCCCATACTCTTTAGTTAGGAACCTCAAGAGATTACTGTTGTCACAAAAGTTTGCACCCACGTCTAAAGTTTTTACCTAAGGACAACCTTGTGAAACATGGAAACAACCTCCAAGCTATGGGACTTGAACTGTGAGGTTGAGTCTTCGGAGAAGGTCAACTTCCTTTACTATCAGGGTGCACCTAACTACTCTTGGAGAGGAAAAGGGAGAAAGAATGCATGAAAGCAAATCTACCAACTCTAACCTAAGGAGGTGATGCACCAAAATAGAGTGTTCAAACCAATCTCTGCCCATACATGCACTATTGAACCATCATGACACCAAAAGATATACAAATCCAGACTTGCTTTAATCTAAAAAAAAATCACATACAGATCAGAAAATCCAAATGAATGACACAAGGAAAGAGAGGATTCACTTATATACCATTCATAGGCCAAAAGAGATACAGTCATGTGAGATTGCAAATCTCTACAATACAACAATGAGAGGAAAATAGTCCTTGCACTTTACATCAATGGCTGGAGGAGGTAAGGTAGAATGTCATATAGTTCAGAGGCAAAGGGGATTTACACTAAAGTTGCAGAGCAATATCAGAGAAAATAGAGAAGAGTCGACCAGAACAAAATCTACAAAATTGCCTTTATAGCTCAAGCATACCCGAGATATTTTATGACTAAAGTTACTCCACAACCACTACCATTAAGTCTTATGGAGAATAATCATGTAGATCTAGGGAAAATCAAACCTTGGCGTAGACCTAAGTACAATGAAATCAGATATTCTATTGAAATAGAGCCCTAAGAAGATAGAAATGGTGCTATTAAACTACTCTGACCAGGTAGATGGATAGGATCAAATGTGGTGAAGTGTTCTCCTTCATTCACTGAGTTTGGAATTTACCCAAGAGTGGTTGGCATCGATCACAGGGATCAAATCATGTGAGAAAATTTGATCTCCTTCATTTCTAGCTCATCAGTCAGCAACAATCAGTAGTCAATAGAATATTGCAACCAGAATGAGCCACGTGGGCCAATAGCCTTTTATTTTTCTGTTACCTCACAAGGTCTACACACGGTTGACCAACTAACTAAGCCACCTTGCAACTCCCTGATCGCAATACCACATAACTACCAGTCTTCACCACCAACACTAACTATAGCATTATCTCCTTGGGCCCACAAGGACGCATGTCCTTCAAGAACTTCCTCGCAATGTTTAACTTCCTCACATCTTCATATTGTGGGAAAGCACCGATTTTTGATCTCCATGAGATCAATGATCGTGAAAGATCTTACCATACTGCACTTGCCCCTCAAAATTCTTAGGCTCACGAAACACTTCAACATATGACTCAGCCTAACCTAGCCCCAACTGGCATCACCTTACGGCATATGAAACAAGCCTGGCCCCACAAGGACACGCAGCAACAAGATGCTTGCCTACATTGTTTAATTTCCTCGTAACTTCATAATGTGGGGAAGCACCAGCCCTTGATCCTGGGAGATCGAACGGTGGATCCTGCTGCTCAATAGAATATCACCTTTTCAAACCCATGTTTTTTGACAAGTGCCATGATAGAATTTATTATTTCTCCTGAGAAGAGTGGGCCAATGATGTCACATCATGCTACGCATCACAAGGGTGCATACCCGCATTGTTTAATTTCCTCGCAACTCCTTATTGCAAGCAAGTACCAGCCATTGATCCTTGAAGATCTGATGGTGGAAGCTACAACTAGGAACATGTGACATTGTGGGATAGGTGTCACCAGGGTGCTTGCCTGCATTGTTAGAAAGTCTGACAAAAGATAGAATGCGAGAAAGCGAGCACCAATAAAAATGCCAGCTCACCAGTAGCTCTCCCCTCTATGGTCCACAAGAAGAAAATAGACCCACCTGCCACATGTCACAAAGGGGATTCCCCACATTATGTAAAGGTCATTTTTTTTGAAAATGTGGGAAAGTTCCCACCATAGATCGCCAAAGATCTGACGGTGAGAAAAGTTGCAAGCCAACAGAAACATATTTAGGAAATAAAGAAATACCATAAGGTTTTAATAATTTTATTTTTTGATATTTCCATGCCATTAAATAATACTAAAATATGGAAGATGACCATTGGGAGGGCTCAAGTTTTTGAATTCAAATTTTGGCAGGAGGCAAAATAGGTAACATTTCTGGCAACTCAGAGGGGACGCAAGCTAGCTATGCTTATGACCAGTGGCCTTATGCATCCATTGGGCTATAGAGTTGTAAAAATTATGGATCTCATGCACTATGAAACCCTAACCCTACCTCTATGAGAACAAAACCTTGGAAGCTTTGTCTCTGCTCCTCTGCAACTAGAACCAGAGACAAAAAAACCTTCTACAACCTTCAAAACTTCAAAGAAACTGGCTATCTCATAGAGAGAAACCTATGCTCATGCACTTCTTGGAAAGTAGGAAAACAACAGGAAGAAAACTAAGCTACCTATGTACATGAAACCTTAACCCCTATCAGAAACATGGTTTGAGATAGATCCCATTAACTAGGATAGGAAAAATTTCACCACCAGGCCTGCTTAATTGAAAAGCATTGGCCTACTTGCAACTGACAATCAGATAGGGACCACTCCACAGTGCATCAAATTTTGAGTGACTCCCTAGCTTTTCCCTGTCTGCATCCCATTTCAAAACCAAATCACCCTCCCTAAAGGTTCTAACCCTAGTGTTCCTATCAAAGCTCATTTTCACCTGCTGCTAATGTGTTTCTAGGGTCTGCATGGCCTGACCTCTCTTCTCTTCTAACTCCATCAGTTATGTCATTCTCATTGTCATGGAATCATTTTCAATTAGCTCTAGCTGATGAGCTAGTTCTAGGGATGGGAATTCTAATGAAATTGGAAGCCTTGCTTCTCTACCATGTACCAACATAAATGGTGAATTCCCTATTGACCTCTTAGGTGTTATTCTATCAGCCCACAATTCAGTCTTCAACTTTTGATGCCAACACCTTTGGTTATCCTCTATAGTTCTTTTCATAATCCTAATTAAGTTTTTGTTGGAGGACTCGGCCAAACCATTTCCCTAAGGATAGTAGTTTGAGGATGTGCTCAAGTAGATATTATGATCAACTGCCCATGCGCAAATTTGAGCTCCTACAAAAGATTTTACATTATCTGAAACAATGGTTGAAGGGGCACCAAACCTGGTCACAATTTTGTCAAGGAACTCAACAACTAAAGATTCTATGGCGTCCTTCAATGCAACTACCTCTGTCCATCTAGTAAAGTAATCTGTAGAAACTAAAATCCATTTGTGACCAGAACTAGAAGGAGGATTGATAGGGCCTATGAAATCCAATCCCCATTGAGCAAAAGGCTGGTCCACCTGAATGGGATGAAGAGGAAGAGCTGCAAGATTTTTCTTACCAAAAAAGAAAGCACATTTTTCATATTTCCTCACATATCTATGACAATCATGGAATAGGGATAGCCAGTAGTAACCAACCCTCATGACCTTCATTGTAGTTTTCCTTGTTGAGAAGTGACCACCATCAGGACCATCATGAAGCCTTTTGATCATTCTTTCAGCTTGGTCCATGTCAATGCATCTTAATAGGGCTCCATTAAAATCTTTCCTAAAAAGGATGCCATCAACTATGACATAAGGAATTGAATGTAATCTATATTGTCTCCTTCTAGTTCTATCTAATCCTTGAGGCTATCCATTGCCTAATAAGAAATTTCTCATATCATCCATCCACTTCCTTGGGTCATCATTTCTTGTCTCTTGTTGCTCTGTTAGTATCATAGCAACTTCCTCATCTAATTCTTGAGATGATATCATCTGTTTACATAACCCCTTTCCTCTTACTAGCTTAGTGATCTGGATGTCAACACCATATTCCATTACTTTAGTAATCCAACCAACTCTCTTCTCACTAATATCTTTACTCAAAAGGAAATCCTTCACACTGGCATGGGGTACTAGCAAATGAACTTTATTATGAGATAGGAGGTGTCTAAATTTCTTTAAAGCTCTGATGACTACAAGGGCTTGCTTCTCTACATAGTTGTATTTGTCTTCATACTCTTTAAGCCCTTCACTAAAGAAGGCTATGGGCTATTCTTCATCTTTATCATTTGTTTGAGTCAAGACAGCGGAAATGCTTAACTCACCACCAAGGGTATAAAGGATAAAATCCTTTTCAAAATTTGGATTAATGAGAGTAGGGGCTGAGGCTATGGCTACCTTAATCTCTTCAAAACTTTCCTTCCCTTCCTTGGTCCATGCAAAGGCCATACTTTTCTTGAGCATAGCTATAAGGGGTTTTACCATGGTAGCAAGATTAGGGATAAATCTTCTCACAAAATTTATCCTACCAAGGAAACTTTGCAACCCTTTCTTATGTTTAGGAAGAGGGAGAGAAAGTATTGATTTTGTTCTTTCTAGATCAATGGTTAAACCATCCTTAGATACAATGTGTCCTAATAATTTTCCTTTATTGGTAGCAAAGACACACTTGCTTGGGTTAAGGGATACCCCAAACTCTCTACACCTTGAGAACGCTTATCTTAAATGATCAAAATGATCTTCTACACTCTTTAAATATATTGTGATATCATCAAGGTAAACTAATACAAACTTTTCAATCATGTTTTTGAAGGCCATCTCCATTGCCTTCTAAAATGTAGCACCTGCATTAGTTAGACCAAATGGCATCTTCCAATAAGCATAGGTACCCCATTTGGTAGTGAATGCAATCTTGTACCTATCAGACTCTTTGACCAGCACTTGATTGTAGCCAGAAAATCCATCAAGAAATGAAAACCTCCTTCAACCACTAACCTTGGACAAAATCTACTCCATGGAAGGGAGAGGATGGTGATCTTTAAGGGAAGCTTGGTTAAGGTCCCTAAAGTCCACACACAATCTAATTTCTCCATTCTTCTTCCTAACAGGGATAAGGTTTGCTACCCATGACGAGTGCTTGATGGGGAAAATTATATTGGCCTCAATCAATTTGGATAGCTCTTTTCTCATTAAGGGTTCAATTTTAGGATTCACTGACCTCTATTTTTGTCTTACTGGTTTGACATTATCAATTAAATCTATGGTATGCTAAAACAACCTTGGGTCAAAACCCTTTAAATCATCATATATCTAGGAAAATACATCATTAAATTATTGACATAGATGAATAAAACTCTCTTGCTCAATCTCAAAACATACCTTCCCCATGTTTAAGGATTTTCCATTAGCAATTATGACTGGGGTGTGATCATCTTCGTCAGCAGCTAATTTCATGACTCTGCCTCTTGCTTGGTCATCAGGATTGAAAATACTCTCTAAGGTAATGAGACCCTTAGGCAATTTTTTGGAACTGAGGTTAATGTTTTGATCACCATACTAATCTTGTAGTCTCAACTAGTTTCTATCTAAAAATTATGCTTCATTCTGCAAGAAGCTTACAATTTATTCATGAGATTCAAACACTTGCCAATGGATGTTGTTGTTAGGGATGGTAGGCATCACTACCATCCTAATTTGTTTCTTCTTCTTCTCCTCAAGATTCCCTGGAAAATCATTAGACACACCTATTGTTGCAAGCCTATCAGCATGTCTATTTTCTTTTCTAGGGATGCTTTGAATATTAAATGCATTGAAACTCTCAAGCAGATCCCATACCCTATGTTTATAAGACTTGAGCAAACCATTCTTGGTGATATTCTAATTTCTCACTTGATTAACCACCAACTCACTATCTCCATATACACTTAAGGCTTGAATTCCTCTTTTTTGAGCAAGTAGGAGACCCTGAATCAAGGATTCATACTCGGCCACATTATTAGTGCAACTGAATTGGAGCCTAAAGGAGAAGTAGTACCTTACTTGTGCAGGAGAAACCAACATCACACCAGCCCTTGATCCATTCTTATTCCTTGATCCATCAAAGCACATACTCCATATACAATATGTACTGAGGCCTGTCTCAAGGGTTTCTGAAATAGGATCAAATTAATACACATTAGCCCATTCATCTAAGAGAAAATTAGGTATCTCAGCTAAGGAAGTAGTAGGCTCATTCATTATGTTATTTTCATCCATTTCTAGGATAGTGCAATTCATGTTGATGAGATTAGGGGTATAGGGTTTAGTATGATGGAGGGCTAGAGGCTCTACTCTGATTGAAGCTTTGGCCCCATATCTTGTTCTTAAAAACATATATGACCAATCAGAAGATATGTAACCACCAATTTGGGTAGTGAAGTCTCTTGACAAACAGATGGCAAAATGTGGCTTGACTTCGGCAATGGATATATCTTGAGTTACAATACAACTAGGGCATGCATGTAGGGCCATCTCCACATTCCTAAGGATCCCTAAAGTCTTGATAGAACTACCATCCACCTATAATACATCCGTAACAATGGGCTCATATTTCATTTCCAAAGCATCAGCAACACACCTAGGCATCACTGAACTACTAGCCCCTGAATCAATCATGCAATTTTGGACTAGTTTATTCCCTATAATTAGAGAGATATAAAATGGATGGGGTCTAACCTATTTATTTTTTTCTTCCTCCCTTAATGGTTGTACCAGGCTTGTGGCACTTTCCATGCTGGGTGGCTAATCCTTTGGTTCAATACTTTCCAATTCTTGCTGCAGCAACCTCTTTTGCATGGGTATAGTAGCAACAACATCCCACATGGAAATATTCACATTTTTCTTCTTCATTTGTTCTACACACTAAATGGAATAGTAGGTACTTTGATAGAAACCTTGGGGGCTGCATTTCCAGGAGGTTAAGATGGGGCAACCTCAGGATCACTTACATCCTTTCTGCCATTATTCTATCTTTGTTTCTGGAAGGTATTTGATTGATCATTTACTACTTGCTCATGAGGTATTGCATTTGAAGTTGAGGCATGATTGGGAGGAGGAGGGGTATCATCTTCAATAGCTCTTATTTTTCTCCTAGTGTTGTGAGCAATAGAATCTTGGTTTACATTACAATGTTCCTCCACCGGATGATTTATAAAGGAGCAATCACCTTGTCCTTGCATATACGAGGCATCTTTGAATTGGTCCTCCCTGTATGATTGTCCTGCTATAGGCTCTTGGATGGTCAAAGCCAAATAAGATTCAGCCTTTTGACACATGCAACAGGCATGGGAGTAGTTACAGGAGGGACAAAAATCTTGATCTTGGGCCATTTTGTTTTGAGGAACTATGGCCCTGCTTTGGTTTACATTTGAGATTGAAGCATGGCTATTCTGCCTATTCTAATCAAAATAATTGTTCCCATAATTATGATTTGGAGGCCTACCACTATTTAGTGTTTGACGTTGCAATTGATGAGCCTTACTACCTTGAGCTTGTTGTCTCTCTAAAGTCACCACTTTGTTGCTCACTTTCTGTATCGCAGAGACGCTATCCTCCAGCTTCTTCTCTTGGCCTTGCAATCTTTTATCTATGTTTAGCATCATAGATTGCATCATCTCCTTGATCTCATCTATTCCATTTGAAGATGTGGAAGCTTGAGGGACTAGGGCAAGGGATTGTGATGTGGAAGCTGTGGGAAGAGGAGTCATTTCTAGTTAGTGATTTGGAACATCAAAGAAGAAAGGCATGGGAGGCCTTGGAGCTAGCTTACCTCCTTGTATTAGGATATTTTTTAACTTTATTGCTATGTAATAAGCATTAGGCAAGGTATCTCTTCCCATAGTTTGGATTGTAGTGGCAATGTCACTGTTAAAAGCTCTGAGGTAATGCAAGAAGGCATTACCAAGGGTAGGTTTTACTGAAGCAGGTATTCTATCCCATGTCTTTTGAAATCTATAGTTGAAATCAGTCATACGTTCATGGGGGGATCTTTTTATAGTAGTCAAATGTTCTAAAAGTGACAAATGGTCACTTTTGTCCTCAAAGTGTTTGCACAATCCTGCTCCTAATCCATCCCAATCTATTATAGAACCATGAGCCAAACCTCTATACCATTGTAGTGCTTTTCCTTTCAAAGATGAGGCTAGAAGCCTCACTACAACATCATCCTCTATAATACCATGGATATGAAAAACATTTGCAACTTCTTGAATGTGTTCTAAGGGAGAGATAGAAGTTTCACTAGTAAATTTTGGTATAAATTTGAGTGCAGCTATTGGTGTTTATGAGCAATGTTAGTATGCTAAATAGAAACTAAATTTAAATAAAGCTTCTACAAACTATACAAAATTCATAAACTTCAAGATAGACTAAGATGAGCTCTTAATTGAGAATATGAGCCATTAATGGGCTCTCTCAATGAGAAGTTCTCTTGTTGAGTAGCTTTGTCTAAATAGATAGGATGTATGCTCAATATGCTTCCAAAGGCTTCAATGGATGATTGTGGATTTTTGGTGTGGATAGATGGCTTTAGTATGGATTTGGCTCTCAAAATAGCATTATAACTTTACTTCATGGATTGTGTTATTTTGCAAAGGGGAAGGATCCAATTTATAGGCAAGAGGCTTGAGGGATTGAGGGCTAAGATGCAAGGATGGGAAAAAGCTCATGGAGGGCTTAGATTGCATGAGAGGAGAGCACATGGATTGTGCTTCCTTACAACCAATCAGGGAGTGACACATGTCATAGGGTGAGAGGATGGAGGAAAGGGCAAGGATGAGTCAACAAAGGAGGCTCAAGGGATAAAATCTTCATAAAGACCCTCATAATGACTTTGTAAGAACATTTATGACTTTGTGGGCTTTATAAAGTTTTGTGGTTGAAGATATTTGTGAGAGATACCATGAAATTCGAATTTGAGGGTTTAGGGAGGTTTTAAGCTTGCTTAGGGTTGTAAAAATGATTAGAGGAAGGGTTAGAGATGGCTTAGGACTAGGCAAGTGGATGGCAAGTGGATTGCAATTAATGAGGGTGGGTGAAGGAGGAGATATTTGTTAACTTTGGCTTGAGTTAGCAAGTCTTAACCATGTTTAGGGAATGTGACAAGGTTAGGAGGGGATTAGGATTAGGTTTAAAGACATCTTCTAGAAGAGTCTAGGCTTTGGATGAGGATGAAGACTTTCTAGAAGAGTCTAGAACTTCCTAGGATAAGATTTTATGAAATAAATAAAGTTTTATTTATTTCAAGGGTTTGGGTTGAGGAGATATTTATTAAAATATTTTTAATAAACATGAGGATTAATATTTAATCTTGATTAAATATTTTGAGTTGGGATTAGGGGTAGGAAATGATGAGATTAGCCTTTAATCGAAATTAAAGAAGGATTAGAAGATTTTGGAAGAGGTTAGTGGTCTTAAAGAAATTGGCCAAGTTTTGGGCAAAAAATATTTTTTTTATTTATTTTAGGATTTTTGGTCAATTTATTAATTAAATAATTAATAAATAAGGAAATAATTTTTAAATAAGATTTAAACATTTTTGGGAGCGATTCCTTAATTAAATATTTTTAATTAAGATAAAGGAATTTAATGGCATAAAAATTAATTAATTAATTAATTAATGATGATGTCATCAAGACTTTTTCAGAAAATAAAAATACTTTATTTTCTAAAGGTTTTTAGGTGTCTACAATTGGTATGTCATGTGTTTGAGCCAATAAAAGAGGACTTCCACCATTAAAGGTGACAAAAGTATGGGCTCTAGGCTATGCCATATAGACTAGTGATCTATCGATATATGATGATGGAAATCTAGGCTGAGACCTAACAGTAGGAGGGGTAGAGATAGATCTTGCAGGTGTATTTGTTGCTATTGTTCTCCTAACTGGTGATAGAGATACTCTAGTCTTCTTTCTTCTAGGATTTGAAAATGAAAGCTCTTGATACTAAAATTTACCTCTAGAAGATGCCCTTGTTTCAGCTTTGGGCATGAGCTACTGCAACTTTGGTCTGGAACTAGATGTTTTTGAAGCTTAGAGTTGCCAAGTACTTGAAGAATGAGCCTCTTGAAGGCTTGAATACCGAAGCCAGTACTATCTCCTCAATATTAATTTTGAAATCTTCCTTTTAACACCAGTATACTTGAAATTTTCTAAATATAGTCCCACCGAGCGTGCCAAAAACTGTTGTCATAAAAGTTTGCACCAACGTCCAAAGTTTTTACCTAAGGACAAACTTGTGAAACATGGAAACAACCTCCAAGCTATGGGACTTGAACTGTGAGGTTGAGTCTCCGGAGAAGGTTGACTTCCTTTACTATCAGGGTGCACCTAACTACTCTTGGAGAGGAAATCTACCTACTCTAACCTAAGGAGGTGATGCACCAAAATAGAGTGTTCAAACCAATCTCTACCCATACATGCACTATTGAACCATCATGACACCAAAAGATATACACATCCACACTTGCTTTAATCTTTAAAAAAATCACATACAGATCAGAAAACCCAAATGAATGACACAAGGAAAGATAGGATTCACTTATATACCATTCATAGGCCAAAAGAGATACAGTCATGCGAGATTGCAAATCTCTACAATACACCAATGAGAGGAAAATAGTCCTTGCACTTTACATCAATGGCTGGAGGAGATAAGGAAAAATGTCATACAGTTCAGAGGCAAAGGGGATTTACACTGAAGTTGCAGAGCAATATCAAAGAAAACAAAGAAGAGTCGACCAGAACAAAATCTACAAAATTTCCTTTATAGCTCAGGCATAATCAAGATATTTTCTGATTAAAGTTATTCCATAACCACTAAAATTAAGTCTTACATAGAATAATCATGCAGATCTAGGGAAAATCCAACCTTGGCGCAGACTTAAGTACAATGAAATCTGATATTCTGTTGAAATAGGGCCCTAAGAAGACAGAAACGGCACCATTAAACTATTTTGACTAGGTAGATGGATAGGATCAGAGGTGGTGAAGTATTCTCCTTCATTCACTAAGTTCAACATTCACCCAAGAGTGGTTGGCATTGATCACAGGGATCAGATCGCGTGGGAAAATTTGATCTCCTTCATTTTTGGCTCATCAGTCAGCAACAATCAATAATCAACAGAATATTGCAACTAGAATGAGCCACATGGGCCAATAGCCATTTATTTTTCTGCCACCTCGCAAGGTCTCCACATGGTTGACCAACTAACTGAGCCACCTTGCAACTCCCTGACTGCAATATCACATAACTGTCAGTCTTCACCACCAACACTAACTATAGCATTATCTCCCCAGGCCTGCAAGGACACGTGTCCTTCAAGCACTTCCCTGCAATGTTTAACTTTCTCAAATCTTCATATTAGGAGAAAGCACCAATCATTGATCTCCATGAGATCAAAAATCATGAAATATCTTATCATACTGCACTTGCCCCTCAAAATTCCTGGGCCCACGAAACACTTTGACATCTAACTCAACCTGATTTGGCCCCAACTAGCATCACTCTATGGCATACGAAACAAGCCTAGCCCCACAAGGACATGTGACAACAAGGCACTTGCCCACATTGTTTAATTTCCTTGTAACTTCATAATGCGGGGAAGTGCCAACCCTTAATCCCGGTAGATCGAACGGTGGATCCTGCTGCTCAATAGAATATCGCCTTTTCAAACCCACATGTTCTGACAAGTGCCATGAAAAAATTTATTATTTCTCCTGAGAAGAGCGGGCTCATGACGTCACACTGTGCCATGCGTCGCAAGGGTGCATACCCACATTGTTTAATTTCCTTGTAACTCCTTATTGCGAGCATGCACCAGCCATTGATCCTTGAAGATCTAATGGTGGAAGGTACAACTAGGAACATGTGACACTGTGGGATAGGTGTCACCAAGGCACTTTTCCACATTGTCAGAAAGTCTAACAAAAGATAGAATGCAGGAAAGTAGGCGCCAATAAAAATGTTAGATCACCAGTAGCTCTCCCCTCTGTGGCCCACAAGAAGAAAATGGACCCACCTACCATGCATTGCAAAGGGACTTCCCCACATTATGTAAACGTTGTTTTTTTTGAAAATGCGGGAAAGCACCCACTGTAGATCGCCAAAGATCTGACGGTGCGGAAAGTTGCAGGCCAGCGAAAACATATTTAGGAAATAAAGAAATACCATAAGGTTTTAGTAATTTTATTTTTTGATATTTCCATGCCATTAAATAATACTAAAATATGAAAGATGACCATTGGGAGGGCTCAAGTTTTTGAATTTAAATTTTGGTGAGAGGCAAAATAGGTAACAATTACCTAGCACCCTGTTAACCACCTCAGTCTAGCCATCAGTTTGAGGATGGTATGCTAAACCAAATGAGAGGTTTGTACCAAGTCTTCTCCACAAGGTCTTCCAAAAGTGGCTCATGAACTTCACATCTCTATCTAAAACAATGCTTAATGGAAGTCCGTGAATCCTTACAACCTCCTTAAAGAATAGGTGTGCAATGTGGATAGCATCATTGGTGGTCCTACATGGAATGAAGTGCCCCATCTTGTTGAATTTGTCAACAACTACATAGCCCTATTTTGTCTTGCGTGGACCTAAATTCCATGTTCACACACTCCCATGGCTTATTTGGGATTGATAAGGGATAATAGGGTCCTACATTACTCATTCCACCCTTAGCTTTCATACATACCATGCATTGCTCAACATACCTAACCACATCTCTGACTAGTTTAGGCCAATGATAGAACCTTTGAACTAGTTCTACAGTTTTGCTCACACCAAAGTGTCCACTTAGACTCCCATTATGCTTCTCTTGAATTAGGTTCTCTCTTATTGATCCCCTTTGTACACATAATTGATTACCCTTAAATAATAATCCATTTTGTAAGGTAAATTCATAGAACTTGTTATGGAAATGGTTCTCAAAATTAGAACATACCTTATATGCCTCTACAAAGTCTTCATCCTCCTTATAAAGACTCTTGAAGCTCTCTATCCCAATGCTATGTAGCTGAACTTCTTAGACTATTAACACTCTCATACTCAATGCATTTGCCACCTTGTTCATCTATCCTTTCTTATGCTTGATTGTGAAGGTGAAAGCTTGTAAATACTTCATCCATTTCAAATGTCTCTTACTAAAATTTTCTTGAGTATTAATGTAGTTGAGAGCTTGATTTTTAGTAAACACAACAAATTCCTTGGGCAATAGCTAATGCCTCCACTTCCTAAGAGACTAAACTAGGGCATGGAGTTCTAAATCATAGGAAGAAGGCTACTTGCCTACCTTCCTGACTCAACACTTCACCCTACTATTAGGCCACTTTCATCACATTCTATGGTGAAAAGTATCTCAAAACTAAGAAATTTCAAAATAGGTAGGGTAGCTACTTGCTTCTTTAACATCTCAAAGGATTTCTCTAATTCTAAGGTCCACTCAAACTTAGAATTGACCCAACCCTTTATGGCATCTAGCAAAGGTGCACACATACCACTAAAATTCATAATGAATTTCCTATAGAACTAAGCTAGACCATTAAAAAAATTTACCTCAGTAGATGTAGTAGGTGGTGGCTAGTTGAGGATAGCAACAACCTTCTCTTAATACATCTTCAAGGATCCTTTGACACCATGAAGCCCAAGTACACAAGTTCTTTCTTGAAGAAGTCACACTTCTCAAGGTTTATAGCAAGCTTCTCCTCATGAAATCTCTACAAAACTACTTCCACATGTTTTATGTGCTCCTCCTTTATCTTGTTGAAGATTAGTATGTCATCTAGATATACAACCACAAACCTTTCAATGAATTCTTTGAGCACTTCATTCATGAGCCTCATGAATGTGCTAGGATCATTAGAGAGACAAAATTGCATCACAAGTCATTCATATAACCCATCTATTGTCTTGAATGTTGTCTTTCATTCATCTCCCTCCTTAATCTCGATTTGGTGGTTTCCACTCTTCAAGTCCAACTTTGTGAATTACATTGCCTCTCCAAGACAATCCATGAGATCTTCTATTCTAGGTATGGGAAACCTATACGTGATTGTGATCCCATTTATATCCCTTGAGTCTATACATAGTCTCCTAGTACAATAGAGACTGCACATGGGCTTATGCTCTTCTTGATCAGACCTTGATCCAATAGTTCTTGCAATTGTCTAGTCATTTTCCTCCCTTCTTGGATGCTAGTACAATAGAGACTACACATGGGCTTATGCTCTTCTTGATCAGACCTTGATCTAATGGTTCTTGCAATTGTCTTGTCACTTCCAAGTTTTGGTCTAGGTTAAGCTTGTATGTTGCTTTGTTGGGAAAAGATGCACCAGGGAAAAAGTCTATTTGATGGCTTAAACACTTCTAGTAGGTAAAGTGGTAGGAGTACCATCACTCACAATGTCTTTATGCTTCTCAAGAAATGTGGGTACCTCTAATGGTAGTGGCTCTTTGGTTGTCTTCTCCTCTCCTTTGGATTTCAACACAACTACAAAAATTTGACTCTCATCATCCCTAAAATCTTTGACAAATTCCTTCCCACTACATAAAAACACACTAGGCACCTTGGACTATGGTTCTTCTCCTTCCAATAAAGATTGGATTTTAAAAGTTCTACCCCCTTTCTTGAATGATTTGGAGTTTTCCTTCCCACCATATACTGCCTCTTTGTCATACTGCCAGGGTCTACCTAATAGCAAATGGCAAGCATCCATGGGTAAGATGTCACCAATAACTTGTCCTTGTACCTTGCTATACAGAAATCAACCGAAGTCTGTTCATTGACCAATATACTTTGACCCTTGTTGAGCCAAGTCACCTTTTAGGTATTCACATGGGGCATCTTAGCTTGTTTAATCTTTTCAACTACCTACTTTGATATTATGTTATCAGTAGATCCTAAATCTACTACTACCTTTTAGACCTTCCCAAGAATCTTACATCCAATCCTAAACAAAGCCCTCCTATGCTTAGGTTCATCAGAAGCTAGTTGCTTGATCGGTATCCTTCTAAACATAAGGTTCTCACCTTTTTTAGACTCTATGTGATCCACTTCATTCTCCTTGCTAATAGAGTTATCCTCTTGAGCGTAGGCCACTCTCTTGTCATGGTTTGAAGAAGAGGGATTTTTAGGGCATTTGCATGTTGGATGGCCTAGTTGACTACAGTTGTAACACTTCATACTAGAAAAGTATGAGTTGCTTATGCTTGATCCTCTACCTCTGCTAGAACCTCCTTGGTTACCTCTTCCTCTACTATAACCTGCTCTAGGAATTATTTTAGTGGCTTTCTCAGTGAGCTTGTTCTCACCTTGGTTCTTTCACTCATTACCTCTACATGGTATCCTCCTCTTTGTCCCCTCTAATTTCTTCCCTTATCTGTATCCTTAACGTTTGATTCTTATTTCTTTCTAGTCCTCTCTTCCACCTTTAGGACTAGTTTATGGCACCTTTGAATAGTAGTAGGTATTTATAAGCTTAGCTCTTCTTGGATGTTCCACCTTAAACCACCCAAGTACCTAGCCACCTTTATTGGCTCTTCCTCTTGCTTCTTGGATCTAAGGCATAATCTCTAAAAATACTCTATATAAGAGGTCACATACAAATCTTTCTCCTATTTTGAAATTGAATCTCATAGTCCTCTAATAGGAAATTCTCCTTTAGTTTGGTCTCCATGGAAGTCCAATTGGCTATAGGCTTCTTTCCTAGCCTAATCCTCTCATCTTGGACATATTTCCACCAAGTCAATGCTGATCCTCTAAGTCTTGACTTGGCTACTTTGATCTTTTATGCCTTCTAACACACCTTTACATTCAAAATGGTTCTCCATCCCATCTATCCAATCCATCACTGCATCTATGTCCATCTTCCCACTAAATAGTGGCACACCTTCCGAGGTCTTTCCTCCTAGGGCTTTTATGGCCTTCAAGAAAGGAACTTCATTCAAGATAGGATATGGCTAAGGGACAACATATTCTTCTTATATCTCCTTACCCCTGGCATTGCTCTCTTCTTCCTTTTTCTTGGCTGCATCAACAACTATATCCAACTTTACCTTTACCTTTGCTAAGGCTTCTTCAAGGAGTCTATTCTTCTCCTTTTTCTCATAAACTTCCTTAGCTAGCTCTATATTAGTCACCATACTTGACTCACCCACTAACTCTCTAGTAGCTGCAAATGTACACTTCCTCCCCAAGTCTTTGACTTGCTCTAGTACCACTCTGATGTGATAACTAGCCTTTCTCCCGCCCTAGCTTCTTCTAGGGTCTCCTTATGTCTTTCTCTTGACCTAATAGGGTTACTAGCTACCATATTCCCTTTAGGATTCTAACATTAAGATCCTAATCTATTCAACTAGTGCACATTGAGTAGGTAGAACAAACATACCTCTACAACTTCCCAAGCTTGCTTTGGCCTTATTGCTTCCTATTCACTAACTCCACAACAACCCCAACCTCATAACTAACACTCAAAATTAATATATGATTATCTTAGAGGACACTAGGACACTCTCCAATACTTTCTTCCACCATTGGAATTGAAACCCTAATAAAGTTCCAAGAAACACACAAAATTGCTCAAAATTTCTTGCAAAAAGGCTACAAGAAATTAGCCCTCCATTTGGTGCACAATAGGACTAAATTGAAAATTTCCTAAAAAGGGAGTGAACTAAGCCTTGATCCAAACACCCTTTTTTGATATCTGAAGGATTAGGGTGGTCTTGGGTTCCCAACCAATCTATATAATATGGCCCCAAATTAAGCCTAAAAATTAGGATTCACAAGACCTTAAACTAGTCTGACAAGAATGAAATGTTACCCAACATAGAACCTTCACCAATGCCTCCCATTGATTTTGGGGCTTCTCCACACATGCTACTATCTTTCCACAAGCTTTGATTGAAGTAATGCAAGCATTCAATCCTACTTATCAGCTTTGCACTAGACTATGATCCCTAGCCATGCATCTCTGGCTCACCTAGCGCATTACCACAAAAATTCTTGCCTTGATTCTTAGGTACCCTCCTTTACTATATAGTATGTACAAGGATTGATATTCCTAATCCCAAAAGATTGTACAGATCCTAGGGTGGGAAGGAGTTATGACTCCATTTTTCCCAGTGGCCTGGTTCGGAATAATAGGCAATCAAGAAATAAAATAATTTATTCAAGCAACTTGAAATTTACAAAAACACAAACTAAAGTTTTACAAAATCACAAATAAAACTCCTCTACCACTTCCAAACTCTATAGATCCAAATTCAGTCCATTAAAGTTCCAAGATTCTTAAAAACATAAGACTGTAACTCTTAACTTGTTGACAATCTGTACACACCAAAATGATTCAAACTTCCAACTCTTTCAAAAGGTCGATGATGGACTTATAAAAAACTTCCAACTCCTATCCTAACTATTTTATATAATTACTAAGTTCCAACTACAAATTCTCTCAAGTGCAACAAAAGTTGTTAATGTTGTCAATGACAACATTGACAATTTTTGAGCAATTTTTACATATTTTCATGTTTGACCCTCAAACTTGCTCCAAAGGTTACCAAGCCTTACCAAAAGCCTTCAATGGATACAAGACTTGTAAAAAGGTCCTAAAAACACTTATTTGGCCATCCTGCCCTTCAAAACACAAAAATTATCTATTTGAGCTAATTAAGCAACTATAAGCAATTTAGGCCTCATGAGGCTTTCTAACATTAACTTACCTCAACCTAGGACTAGGTTATCCCTATTATTCACTAGTGGTGTGGCTAGAACCATTACAAGAAAAAATATCCTAGGAGCCCTAGGTCTTCCATAAGCCTACCTAGGTACCCCTAAACCACCACCCAGTCAAGGGTTTATGCAATAACAGGGATAAACTTCCAATAAGGGAGTGGAAGACCTAAAAAATTGACACTGACATGGAATTTTAACTTTTTTCATCTGACACTGAGAAATTATGAGACCACCACTAGAAAACTAGCAATGAGGACCTAATTGACCATGACCTATCATACTGGGAGGGGTTCGCAAGAACAAGAAGAAGCCCTTTGTGGGGCTCTGAATATTGTCAAGCTAGACTCCGTGAGGAGTCTAGCTCTTGGAAATCCACTCTTTGAGCATGATTTTAGGAGGAGTCCAACCCAAAAAATACCCAATTAGGGTATGGTACTCTAGCCATTTTCATGCATTATCAAACTCTTCAATGTTGAGAACAATGTTGAGGAAGGCTTACCTCGTGAAACACCTTCAAGACAAATTTCCTTGGCAACTTGTTCAAAGGAGGCACCATGAGCATCTATCGCAGCAACTCCAGCACCAATAGAAATTATTGGGCTAAAGCTGGTTGGAGCCATAATAAAAACCCCTAATAATCTCATAATAAATGTGGTATGACAAAACCAGAAGTGGATTCAGAAAAAATGTTGTACAACATGCAAGACCCTAGTAGAGCGATTTCACATTTCCTTCCACCAAAGAAGATATATTTAATAACTCACAAATATATGTATGTATGTATGTATGTATGTATGTATGTATGTATGTATGTATGTATGTAAGGTATTTATCTATATATAGATATAGATATAGATATATAAACAACTTATATATATACACACACACACACACACACACACACACACACACACACACACACACACACACACAAATTTATATATATTTTTTATTTTATTTATTTTTTAATTTATTTTTTAAATCTATTTGTGTATAATATATGTGTGTGTGTGAGAGAGTATAAAAGTATACTATATATAAGCAAGCATGATATTTATTTATTTATTTATTTATTTATTTATTTATTTATTTATTGATTTATATATGTATGTATGTATGTATGTATATGTATATATATGTATATGTGTATGTGTATGTGTATGTGTATGTGTATGTGTATGTGTATGTGTATGTGTATGTGTATGCGTATGCATATGCGTATGTGTATGTGTATGCGTATGTATATGTATGTATATATGTATATATATATATATATATGTGCATACATATATATATACATACATACATACATATATGCATATATGTGTATATATATGCATATACATATATGTGTGTATATAGACATGTATGTATGCATGCATATATGTATAGATATATTCATGTGTGTGTGTACCAAGACACATGTAGATCTATCTACGCAAGAAAGAAGCAAAATAAAGAAAAAGAGAGGAAAGACATATATCTTAGGGAAAGAAGAAATGAATAAATTGAATATATAACACCAATATATATATATATATATATATATATATATATATATATATATATATATATATATATATATATATATATATATATATATATATATATATACCTTTCTATACATACATACATGTGTGTGTAATAGTACACATATAATATTATTATGACATATATACAAATAAAAGAAAACAAAGATAAACTAAAGATAAATGTGCATATGCCTATGCCTAATTAATCAAAACATTATGGTCTATGCATACATAAATAATAAATAAACTACACTCACCTATCCATACAAGCAAATAGAAGAGAGTGCACAAGTTTAAAGGGGCAAAAATTCATAAAAAATACAAGATAACAACCAAAAAACATAGGCTAGCAATAACATCTCAAGGGGACACAATATCGAGAGAAGTCACTGTGCACTAAGGAGGCCAAGGGGAGGAGAACAAGAGACTTATTGATCTTGGATAGGAAAGCTTTATAGGATGTGATGATGATCCAACCATCATCTCAGTTAAGGTTGGAAGGGTGGTTATAAATTTCAATCACTTATCTTAGCTTCCTTTTGAAAAATTTATCTTCTCTACAGAGCACTTGAGTTCTCTCAAGGAAAATATGATGCTTTGGTGGAGAGGGAGTGCTCCACCAAAGCCAATTTGAGAGTCCTCTCATGATTAAATTTTTCCTCGTGCTCTCTAATTTTGGTGCAAAATGAGTTACTAGACTCTCCTATATAAGGAATATTGCACGAACAATCAATCTTGTAAACCCATGAGTCCAACAATATGTCCCTTTGGCCTTTGAGGTGGGGGACAAAGTTTCTCACCATCGATAATGGTTTGAAGGAATAATTGATTTCTTTCTTGAGAAGAATCTTGGCAACTTTGTGGGAGATGCCACCAATGTAAGGTATAGAGGCACATACCTTGGTCTCAAATGTAGGTTTATAAAGGGAGGTATATATGTAGGAGTATATAGTTGTATGTATGTATACATGTGTTAGTGTCAACATCTGTGTGCATGTGTGTGTGTGTGTGAGAGAGAGAGAGAGAGAGTGTATGTGTGTGTGTAATTTGAACATGTGATTATTTTGTTATTTATTTTTTATTAAGTTTGTAGGTTTTTATTGTGGGTTCAATTTTATTTTTTCTCTTGGGATATTTTTTCATTTTCATTTCACTTTATTTTATTTCTAATGTTGGGTTTCCATTTTTTGGGCCTTCATGAATTTCTCCTAATTGTTGACTTTTTACCTTTGACCCTCCTTGTTCCTTTTCACTACTCTTTATATATTATTGAGCTAATCTGCAACAATTTAACTTATCATTTTTGCACTTCTCATCCCGATGATGGATCATAGATTGTGATTCAAAATGTTGATGCAAAAACACCAAACACATTCAATCCCAAAATCAGCATTGATCCAAATTATGGATTGTGTAAATATGTTTAGATTAATCTAATAGGTTGTTCATAACAAAATAGGAACCTATGCATGATTCATCTAAATATATAGGGTTGTGATAGTCCTCTCTACAATAATATGTCATTGTTTATTTTTAAGACTAGAAGTGGTTTTTGTAGTGTAGTCATAATTTTTTTCATGCAAAAATGACATATTTACTTGTGGTGTCATTTTTTTTTAAGACTCGGAGTGGTTTTTGTAGGGTGACCTATATCATGTTTTATTTGTTAAGGGTTCAAAATGACACCACAATTGTATCCATTTGGTTGGGTTTACCCTAGGAATGGTCTCATGTTTCCTCTCAACATGCCCAAACTCTTAATGGCATACCCTACCAGTGATATCCCTTGTATGCCCTCAATTCATAAAACCATCAAACTTTAACCATTTATTTCTAGAAAATTGTGGTGGTTGTGAAAAATTTGTATGAACCTAAAGGATTATATTAGGACCCTCTATAATAACCTATCTTAATTTTTTTTAACTCAATTTTTTTTTATAAGGCATTATTATTTGTTCATGTAAAAATTGTTAAATATAATTACTGAAAAGTTTTCAGGTAGCCTACATCATGTTCTAATCATCGTGATCTCAAACCAATACTATAATTACATTTAAACCAATGGGAATAGTCCAATTTGTCACTTGATAATCTCAAATGCTCAATGATATACCCAACTAATCATGTTCCTTTTATTCCCTAAGTGCATAAATTGTCAAACTTTGATGGGCTATTTCTTACAAACTATAACACTTGCACATGATTCATTTGAACTTATAAGGTTGTGTCAGGACCCTCTATAATAACCTCTCTTAGTTTTTTTAAAAATCAAGTGATTTTCATAGGGAAACATTTTTTTTCATATAAAAAATTGTTAGATGCATGTAGTGCAAAGATTCCAAGTAACCTATATCATGTTATGTTCATCACAAGCTCACAATAACACCATGATCATGTAATTTTGGGTGATTTTACCCTAGACATGATCTCATATTTAAAAATTATTGAATGTTTAAAGGGATACTCTAACAATGATATCCTTATGTATCTAAGTTGGAAAAACAAGAGTTGTACATTCCATGAGTTTGTTGTGATATTGTGACAAGTGTTCATTATAATGTGCACGTAATGTTATCATGTGGAATTCCACTACATGAAACACTTACAATATAAAGTGGAGTAATCTATCAACTATTGTGATATATAAATTAATGTTATATGTTTATTTGATTGGTACAATTTATCATTTTTAAGGTTTTGTGTCATTAGGTGGGGTTTGGGACCATCTATGGAGTTCTTGTACTCTTTGTCCCAAGCTTCAATAAACTTGTTGGGGTTTTATACATGTACTTATTGTGACTATTTTAATAAAGTAGGTTAGTATTCACAAAGTTCTGATAAAGATGGTAATTTATACGATCAACTCAAAAGGTATTCAAGTTTCCATGGGGCTTAAGAATCATACTTGTTTATATATTATGGATAATATACTCTTATTTAGGGATTATATTCTTATAGAGCTTAGAGTATTAAATACTTTTAACTAACGTGAAAATGTTGTTGGCCAAAAGAGGTATCCCATTTAAATCTAGAGTATTCTTTCCAAAAGATCATTGTATGGATGTTTAGGTTTTATTTAATAGGGATGCACATAATTCTAGAGAAACTATAGAGAAATTTTATTAAGATTGATGTTATCAAATTTATTTTTGGTTTTAGATCATCAAAAAATGTTAACTATCTCCCTAAATTCCAAATTTTTAACCAATTCAACAATTAACTACCATCTTCTAGTTTAATTTAAGTTTTTAAATTAGTCAATCTCCATCAATTTAACCATTTTACTTCAAGTTAATTTATTAATTTTATCAAGAATTGGATTCAAAATATTCTCTTCAATGTCAATTAGAAACTTTATTTTCTATGAATAATTGTATGAGCTATTAAGATTGGTGTATGCTTTCATTTTATTAGGTTCATTTAGCTTATCAATTTGACTTGGTGTATGTCCATCATTTGTTTTAGGTGTGTAGGGTGTGTTCATCACATCAATTTGAATTTTTTTATCATTTTTATTAGGTGCATTCAAAACATCATTTTTAATTGGTGCATGTAAATATTTGTGTTATAGTTTTAGGTGGCTCTACGACACCCTGGGATAAAATAAAAGACCAAGATAAATTCTACAAGTGAATGGAAAGAAAACTGAATTAATATGAAAGAAAAGTATTATTGATAATGGACATTCACATTAAATTAGATTTTCATGATTAAAATATACATAATAGACCTGCATATATAGGCAAGGCGATAATAGGCAATGGTAAGAACTAGATATGAAATCACCTACACAAGACGAAGTCACATGTCCACCAAAGGTCAATCGTCCTCCATTATGAAATGAAGTGTGTTTCATGATGAGGATGATAATGTTATATGTGTGCTAAAGGTGGATTTACATAAAAACTATAACCACTTAGAGGGAATTCTCCAACACTGTGTGCTTAATTGAGGTGAAAAATCCTAGGTGTCTCAATGAAAAACTACTATGCATTACATTATCCTAAGTAATATTAAGTGAAGTATATTTATTTAATATTTAATTACACAAACACACACACACACTCCCCCATTAAGTAAAAATTATAGGAATGCACTTAGATTCACAATGCAAGATGAATCAAAACTATCAAGCCATGTTAGGTACCCATGTACAATATGCAATGCATGAAATAAAATGAAATCTCTCATCAAGAAAAAAGAGATGGAAAAACCTCCCCGAAAAAGAGAGATAAAAAAACATAATTCATGGATGGATATAGTACTCAAGACCCTAAAATAACTACATACATCATACATATACAAGCAATTATTCCCCCATGAGAAGAATAAGAGGAGACATGATATCTCCCCATAATGAAGAAGATCCAATGTTGATAAAGTGTACCTACATATAAAAGTGAATCTAATGACTACAAGAAACATGTATCCCCTTAGGAATTAATAAAATATAAAATGATGAAGCCAATCCATGTGAAAATAAAATAAGGAGGAAGGAAGTCTCTAAGTACACATCTTTGAAGATTGAGTAGATCTCTCCCAGCACAAAGAATCTATCACATCATCAAGATGGCCTCTGAAATGTGAAAAACCAAGTGAAGGAGAAGATTTATAATTGACAATATCTCAATAAGTGTAGAAGTATCTCCAACTATGATTTTGTCATAAAATATAAGAGAATCCCCCTTGTGTATGTCTGCTAAATCTACAATATGAGACTAAAAAATGTTAAAAAGTCATCCAAGTGGCCATTCCATGCTATAAGATCAAAATCTCTATGATCATCTTTCTGAATAGGAGAACCCATGTTTGAAGAAGTAGGATGTGTAGGAAATATTAACACTTATCTCAATAACACAATGATTTAAGTGTCCAAAGTTCTCCTTACTTAAAAAATTCACCCTTGGCATCATCATCAACAATTTTTAAAAAATACAAGTGTGATGCATAATCAACAATTCCCATTTCTATGGCATATCTAGTATCCATATCCCTAATGTAGACATAATAAAGAGTAAACTCAATAATTTTACCTAGTGCCCCATGAGTAATTTTGTTAATAGAAAGGAGATCAACATGGTCAAGGATAGTACACAAAGAACATTAGTAAATGTCCCTTCTCTGATAGGAATAGAACATTTTCCATAAACATTCATGTATGTGTTTTTACCCATCAATATATGTGAATAATTACAAGGTTCAATAGAAGAAACTATATCCAAATAAGAGAGATGTGATAAAACTGAATCAAGAAGTTTTTTACCTTTCTCAAAATGTGAAGAGGCTATGAGTGCCTTATGTTTACCTTTATCCTTGAATGATGATGAAGATGTATAAGTTATAAAAAAATTATAATAAGGAGTAAACACTAGCAAGAGAAACTAAATAATATTCCCTTGAATAATGTGAGTGATCTCATTAATCTTCTTGTGGAAATACTTATGCTCATTATGCCCTAGCTTTTTACAATATGCACATTTATCTCTTTTTCTTTTAGATGATTCCTTTCTCAAAGAGGACTTGGATTTAGTACTATGTTGTGAAGGAAAATCGTCAACTTTTTTATGTTTCTTATGATCATTATATTGCCTCTAGTTTTTTTCCATTAGAAGCCTTTAGAGTGGATTCATTTTCAACCAATGCATGATGCTTTCAAGGCTTCAAGTAACCGATGTGTGCTAACTTTTCTTGTTTCATTTTGAGTTGAGTTGAAAATTCATCAAGAGAAAGCAGTTTGTATGCATGACTAAGAGAATCCATAGAGCATAAAATGTAGAGATAAAGGTTGAGTATTCAAGACCAATCTTAGAAAGAATATATTATCAAACATTCATCATCTTTAGTAATGCCATAATTTGAAAGCTCCAATATAAAAGAATTGAACTTAGAGAAAAAGTCTTGAATATTGTCCAAATCACTAGTATTTATACTTATGAACTCATTTTCCAATTTGAATTTTCTCATTCTATCAAGTTTACCAAAGATTTCCTTCAAGGTTATCCAACCATCATGAGGATGTATGCAAGATGCAATATGATATAGAAAATAATGAGAGATGGTTAACATAAGAGATCCAAGTGATTTATCTCTTTGATCAAACCATTTTCTCCTTTTCACAGTGTATGTGGTTGGTTCTAGATCCAACCTAAGACTGATTCTATATTATCCAATGCTTAAAAATTGATTAGATTTATATTATTTCTACTTGTGAGAGTTATGTGGAGTGAGGGTTAGGAATTTGAAAAGACCATTATGAAACCAAATAATGATTGAAAACTATTAATAACTCCTTCAAATTACTAATGTAAATAAAAAAATTGAAATCTAAGGATTAAGAAAGTGCATATATAGCTCCAAAATGACATTTTTATGAAAGAATATGTGCACTCCAAATCACTAAAATCTAAACACAGATCTAGAAAGTAGAAGAAAAAATCATGTACATTAAAAAATAACCCTTTAAAATGTTACCAAATGTGTCCAAATGAGGCTCCAAAAGTTGTCAAATACATGATTATGATAGGAACAATCATGAAAATCTATAATTTCTAATTAAAATTGGCCGCCAATATGCAAAAATAATGTCATCAATAGAATCTTAAGGAAATTATAGCCCAAATTATAAAAAACCATTAGAAAAAGGATCAGAATTAAGCAAGTTATGGATGTTTGAAGTTGGGTTGCAAAATAGAAAACTTCAATAGTAAAGGAAGAGATTTCAAACTAGTGATTATGTCAACTATTCGCTTAATTAAAATTGATGGTCATATGTTTTTCAGAGAAAAATAACCAACGACCAAAGGATGAGGTGCAAATGGGTGTCAAATTTGGAATAATTGAGTTGCACTTGTGGAAAAAAGGGAATATCTAATAGATCATCAATAGTTTGAATGAAGTTGCAATTTGACTACATTGTTTGATTGGTATTATTGGATTCCTATGTATAGGAACCTATGGTGATGTCATCTTCTCCATATTTTGGATTTTGGTTTGACCCATGAGTTGTGAGTGAAAATTGGTCTACTTGATGAGCCATGTGGATTGCTCTATGAGAAGTTAGTTGAGCTGGGTGAGAAAATGATAGATCTACCAATGTAGATGGGGTTGCATCGAATTTGGTGTTTGACAGGCCTCCAAAAGGCCATCTTTCTTAGTTCTTTTTATCTCCTTTCAAATAGTTATTTTTCAAAGCAGGCATGAATTTATGGTTTTCAAGCATATGAACTTATGGTTTGTGTGTGTGTGTGTGTGTGTGTGTGTGTGTGTGTGTGTGTGTGTGTGTGTGTGTGTGTGTGTGTGTGTGTGTGTGTGTGTGTGTGTGTGTGTGTGTGTGTGTGTGCGTGCGTGCGTGTGTGAAAACATGAAGTAGAAATATGGATAGTTTAAAGACATGATATTTTATTGAATTCATGGATAGGAATGGTATAATGTAGTAGCTATACATGTTGATAAATGTTTCCCTACCTATGCTATGTTTTGGGTAGTTTTCCTCCTATAGCCATAGGACTTGCAAGAGTGTTAATTGGAACTTTACACCTTTTTCCTAATATTGATGATAAGAATATATATGTATATGGAAGGTTGTGTGTGCGTTGATTTTTTTCAAGTGTTTACCACGGGCATTTAAGGACCAACATTATGGCACTGGAATAGTCAAAGCCAATCGTGGATTACAAAACCTTCACAAGAAGGGAAAATCAATTATTACTTTTTGTTGCATGCAACGCATGGATGTAGTTCCCTCAACATGCTATATTCCTAGAGGATTTATTCATGTTTAATGTTGTTTCTATTTTGAAACTTTATGATTCTATAATTGATCCTCATTTATGGAGTGATCTTAGATTTAGGAGGTAGTTGTAAGTTTTCCTTCAAATAAATGACGGTTGTAACTTTTTAGAAGTTAAGTGGAAAGAGTCAAATGAGTTGATTTTCATAACAGAACTATTGTGATACTATTTTTCAATCAAATGTAATCTTTCTCCATGAATGAATAGAATGCACAGCTCAAGTTTATATCTCTTATCTTGATTTAATTTTTTGTTCACTCATCCAAGGGGGGCCACTTGGTGAGACAATTATTTTGTTAGAGTAGAATTCATTTTCTTGTTCATTTCTAAGTAAGGTAAAACTATGTTGCTCCTACAGCCACTGATAACAGAATTGGTAGATTATTCCTGCGACATAGGCAATTAGAGTAAGTCCTACTTGTGATTACATGCTTTGTTAGAGTAAATTTATTTACTAGTTTTAGCATAGTTTTCCTAAATCTCAAGCATTTGAATTCCATAGAGTAGTCTTAATATTGAGAGAGTTTAAAGCATCTACTTTGTGAATGTCATTCTAAGTTTGTGTCTCTGGTCAATAATTAAATGAGACTAAATAATTTATTTAGAAAAGAATTAGGGTGTCCAATCCTAAATAGGTAGTCCATTGATGTAGGTTTTTTATACCATTATTTGGCCAAGTAGTGTTACTTTCCATAAAAGATCTATAGAAGGAATGCCTTGATTATGGTGTTTGGAGGTAAGATCTCTTAGCTAATATAAGGTTTGTACTATTGATATCTAGACCAAGCATGTTTGCTAAATAAATGGAGGTCATTGTCCTTGGAGGATTTTTCTTAGATCCATAGGGATGTATTGTCCTACATGAAGATAAGAGTTTAGAATAATGTGACTTGGCAAGGAGTCAAATAGAGGGATTTATTAGTCACATAATTTGGGAGAAAAAGGACCTACATATACTGTAGCATTGGAATATTGTAGAAAAATAGGCCTACATAGAACTACTTGGATATGAGCCTAGAAAGAGTGGTGATGGCTAGCCAAGGAAGAATGAGTTTTGGTAAGCCTTTATGGTACATGTTGGGAGATCCAATAATGATCAATGCATTTAGACTTTACTCCCTCATGTACTACACATATAAATTATAGTGATTTCTATACCTAAAAGCTCCAACACTTTAACAAATAGAAAAGCAAGGGCAACTAGTATGGGAAGTAGAGGAGATTTTTGGAACTTAGGGAGATTGGTTTAGATTAATGCAAAAATAGGTTTTGAGGAGACCCAAAATGCCATACAAAAACAAAAGATATACGAGAAGGATCACCAAGTTGTACAAGGTCTTGAAACTTAAATTTCATAGCAATGCATAAAAAAAAACTAGATTTTATAGGGATCTAAAACTAGAAAAGTTTTAAACATAGTGTTAACCCAAGTTTTACAAGGACCTGGAACCTAGACTTAAAACTATAAAAGCTGGAAACAACAAAAAATTGGAAACTAGAACCAGCAACGTGACTAGAGACCAGACACCTACAAACTAGACTAGCAACTAAATTAGCTCTTTAATAACCTTAGCTAAATCCTTTCCACCTCCATTGTGCTCTAAAGGATATCTTCCATAGCAGTACTAGGAGCCTCAATAGCCACCTTCTTTGTGCTCTATCTTGTTCTTTTGTTCAGCCCACCTAGAATCTTTGCCACAATTGCATTAGGAGACATGATCTCCTCATTACTCCTTTTTCACTAAATTGGCATTCACTGCACATAATATGGAAGTCACCATCTCCATTTTTGCCTACTTTCTCTAAAAAGTATCCACAATTCCATTTCATACTCTTTGAGTCTCTCAAGTATATTCCCAACTTGATTTTCCAATTGGGTTCTCTTGATTTTTTCTTCTTCTAGTTATTTCTGCATGTTGCCCATTTTTTTCTTTAGCAAAGTTATTTCATTATAGAGCTAGGAATCAACTTGGAGGGAAGTATCTACTTTCAACTTGCCTTTCTGAAGGAAAGATAGCTTCACCAAATTAGTATCATCTCTAGTCTCTTCACCAACCTTTTTACTAGAAACATTGGTAATTTCCTAGGTTTCCTTGAGATGAAGTTGATTCTCAGAACTTATACCCTTTTGTTCCATTATCTCCTTATGATTCTTTTTATATAGGCATTGATCTTTAATGACTAGGGCTTTTCCTTCATCATTCTTCTCTGTTTCTATATCCTTCAAACTCTTAACATGAGAAATATCCTTTTTTGTGGGTGTAGGCTAATCACTTTGGTTCCCCTCATTCTGCTCTAAGGCTTCAGAAATGGTTTTTGACTCCACATTCCTATCTTTACTACTAACCCGTCATGTTTAACCATAGAAATACCCCTAATTCCAAATTACCCATCCAAATTAGAGATCAAATCCCTCATTTTTGTATTATCCTCTTCATCTCTAGTTTTCTCAGATTTTGTATCTTCCTTAATATTTTTCTTCTTTTTCTCCCTCTTAATCTCCTTCTTAGAGCCCTTTCTATCACTAAAACCCTCCTCAATTTTAACCTTAATTTTCTTAGCACTCATCTTTTGATGAGGCTCATTAACAAGTGATTTACCCATCATCTCCAAAATAGGAGAGGGTTTTACTGCATTATTTTTACAATATTTTTTAATTAATAAAATAAGCCCCCCATGGAGCACATGTCTAGAATCCTTCTTCCTATGGGCCTTAAGACTATGAAGTAGAGAGAACTTCAAATAAAAAGGGAAAGACATCCTATCTTTATACCGAAAGTGGTATAAAAATATGAAATGAAATTTAAATACCATTTTACATCTTCCATCTAGAATGAAGTATTCACGAATGTAGGATAAGACATCTTGCCATATAGCCTTGAGTGGTCCAAGTCGTAGAAGTCCCTAATCTTCACCAAGCTTTTCTCCTTATCATCATTTTTCATAAATTTCTTGAATGTTGCATTTAAAATGTTTGTTTCCTTTCTAAATTTTAGCCCCCCATAGAAAGATCGGTGATTTAGGGAGATTGTTGAGGTAGAAGACACATTGTATTAATGATAGGTTTTGTCATTAATGTCAACATATAATATAAGGTTGCAAACAAACACAGATTATGTATGTTACAAGTTATTGATCAATATAGTAAAAACATTGATTGAAATTTATGGATATGTGAGCATGCTTTTTTGTCATGGGATGAATGTAGAAATTTTATCTATGGTTGTAGAACTTTATGTGATAGTTTGGTTAACTATAAGATGATTTAGTAAATATCGATCGCATGCCAATGGGTAAGAGAATTATGATAGAGGTAGTTTCAGTATTTTGGAACTATATTGATGGAAACAGTTAATGTTTACAAGAGTAGAGGATGATATTAAAAGAATTGGTGTGTGTATGTTTAAATTATGGATTATTTGGTCAATTCTAAAATGGTCGCTAGCATATGACATGTGATATATTTTACTGGCAACTAACTGGGCAATGTAGTGTGTTAATTATAATTACAAAGAGTTAATAATATATTGTAGCATGTATAATTATTTACTTAATGATTGTATAAAAGTTTAAGAAGGTGTGTATGCCTTAGAATTGTCCTATGTATTTAATTGTACATTGGGGAAGTCCTAACAAGCCAACCTAATTGATTATTTGTAATGAGTATAAAGGAAAGTTATTTTACACATTTGTAATGTGTAGGATGGCAATATTGATACAAGCCTTGATAATGGAATATCATAGTAGAAATGAAATATTGTCATATGCTCTAAGAAGAAGTATGATCAGAATTTATCATTCCTAGAAGACTTCAAAGGAACTATTTTGGAAAGTTAGTTTTAGATCAGTCAGATCATGTTATTTGGGCCTTTTATCTTGAGGTGAAGATGGTTTAACCTTTCATCCTTTGAGAAAGCATGCTCATATAGTGAGCCTTTTGTTGTCATCAAATCCTAAAAAGATTGGAACCTTCTAACAGAACTTCAAGGTTTCCTAAGAGAGATTTATCCTTTAATAGGGAAATTTGTACTAAATTCATTATATTTGACTCCTAATAGGGTCACATCCTTTAACAAAGAATTTATATATTAGTACAATATCTAGTGAATGTCATCCCCGATAGGGTTTTCCTAGAGAACAAAAATTAGTGTGCTATGGTATATGGTCTCTTGTTATAATGAATTTCTATTTTAGTTATTGGTGATCAGTTTTATAAGTTTGAAATTAATTACATTTATTTACAACTAATTTTCCCACCCACCCTCTTGGTTGTAAGGTGTGAACTGTACTTCTTAATAATTAGTATCAAAGCATTAGGTCCTCTTTGAGAGGGAATCTTATCGTCTTGAGAAGATCTGTGATGGCATATAGGAAGAAAAGTCCTAAATTTGATTAAGAAAACTATGATACCTGGAAGAGAAAATTGAGAACTAAAGTGATCTATATGGGAATAGATTTTTGGTCAACTACAAAGAGCCAAACTGACATGATATCAAAGTGTGAGCCATCTTTATGCAGAGAAGATGAGAAGAATGAATTTTAGTTTAACATGATTGAAAGAGAGGCCTTAATCAATGCATTATCTAATGCAAGATTTACAGAAGCAAAGGAATTTGATTCAACACATGAGTTTTGGGAAAAAATAGAGAAGATATGTGAAGGAGATGAGTACACCAAGAAAGTAAAGTTAAAATTTTGAAAAGAAAAGCTAGAGAGTGCAAGAAAGTAGGAAGATGAAACAATTATGACCTGTTTTTAGAGAATTATAGAGATTGTTATAGGGATAAGGAATATTGGAGGGATAATAAATAAAGATGAAATGGTGTAAAAGATTCTTAGATATTTGACACCATCCTATGAGAAAAAAGTCAATTCTATTGAGGAAGTAATTATTCTCATCAATGGATTCAACGTGGAGACACTAATTGGTAAGCTACAAGCCTTTGAAAATTATAAATTGAAAGATGATTCACCTAAAGTTGAATCTTCAATTAGTTCTATTATTCTTAAAGATAGAAGAATTCTAACAAAAGTGTGAGCAATAGTAGTGGAAACCTTGAAGATTGTGCTAAGGATTGGGTAGAAATAAAGGAATAAGAAATAATTTTGGTTGATCTTAAGGCTTTTATTGTAAATAGAGAAAATAGAGGTAAGAGAAAATTTAAAGGCAAGTTACCTATAATTTTTTATTCATGTAAGAAGGTTGGTCACTTTTCTTCTAGATGTCCTACCAGATAATCTACGTTAAGCATAAGCCTTATAAGTCAAAATACCCTAAGGAATGTTACTATTCTAGTTATGATGTACTTAATATTAAGGATATTAAATTTGAATACTAAGATAATGAAGGTGAAATAGGATTTGTTTCTATTAAATATGAAAGTATAGTTAAGGAGGAGAAAGCTTCAACAATTTTTTTAGTGGTGAATCTTTGCCAATTAGCAATTCCATCTCTTTAGGCAATCATAATTTGGCAATTAAAACTTACATATGAGGTCATTGTGTCACCAAGATATTACGTAAATTGGGTCCAAAGCTTGAGACAATTTCCCATTATTTTACATGTAATTGATCCCACATTCCAATCCAATCAACAATGTAATATAATTTTAGGACTTAATTATTTTAAATTTTTTGCCAACCTTTACCTAATGTTTTTTATTGGACAATATTATTCTGCCATTAGCATAATGAAATATTTTCCCTTGGGCTAGGTGTTTCCTACCTTTTACCTAACATGTATCTCCCACTACCCCTATTCAACCAACTATTTTATATTTTGGTCTTACATAGTAAGCATCATTTTGCCTCCTTTTTACACAAACACTTGTGATTACCTCCCAATTCAGCAACATAGATTGGTATAAATTAATTCATTTGGTACTTTTATATTACATAATTTATTATTTTATGATCTTGTATTTCTAATTGCTATCAATTTATCAAAGTTTTAGAGTGTTGAGTGCATTGTTTGGTTGTAACTCATAGTTTTCCTTAAAGGTAAATAATTTTTTAATTTTATTTAATCTTTTATGTTATTCTTTTTTACTGGGTAGTAGATATAATCACCTAAAAATGGTCATCTAGACTATTAGCCCCCTTCTCATCATTTTGTCTAATTTAATTAATCATTTACCTAGACCAAATTGCTAATAATCAATTAATTTGATTCTAACCTATAGTTTGACTATGCTATCCTAAGTTCATTATTTGATTAAAAGAACATGTCCCCTTTTAATTAAATAAAAGACCCCATTCTCCTAACCCACTTAAAGTGCACACATAAAGACTTTTATATTTTTGAAATTAAAAGAAAAGCTTATGAGACTTTTGTCTTATATGACAAGTCAACTCATTTTCTATTGGTTGACTTGTGTGTGCACATGAATCCCTCCCATTTTCAAATTCAACCATTGATCATCCACCCTCTCAATCTTGATCTCTACTATCTATATGGCTTTAAAAGCAAGAGAGCTTCTCCACTCAAAGGATCCACACTCTTGAGTATTGTTATGCTACAATATTTTCACTGGAGTGCTTGAGAGCTTCTTGTGGAGAGCATCATCTTCTTGTTTTCATCCTTGGCATTCATGGAATTTTGTTGCATTGCATCTTAGCTTAGCTTGCACATAGTGTAGTTCCTTTTTTGCAAGTAGCTTAAAACACATAGTTTACCTAGGATGGTTGTAATGCTTTCATTTGTGTAGCTTAGTTGCATTGTGCATTCCATTTTAGCATATCTAAATTTTTGTATTGCATGCATCAAAGGTTCTTTGACATTTTCATTCTTGCTCATGCTCAAAGAATCTCATGTTTCATGGTTTACTAGCAAGGGCTACATCTCTAAGGCTCAGCTGAGAGCCATTTTGTGCTTATTGTATACTTTTGCACTCCATTATTAGGGAGCCTTAAGCTGACATTCAAGCTTTCCAACTCATGGAAAATCTTTGATAGAAGGGTTTAGAGAAGTGCACTCTTTTTGGTGTACATTTTTGTCACCCATCATGGAGCAGAACAATAGTTTTGTCCCTAGTTTTGTTGTTTTTGTCACCATTTTTATGTTTTGTTCTGCACTTTATTTCTTTTTTACAATTGCAGTTTTGGGAAACATTTTTCTAGTTTCGTACGAAATTTCATAGTACTGTTGTGCGATACATTTTTTGGAAATAGTGTCATACAGTTATAGTGAACTATATCACCTCTATATGCAAACTTCTATCACCTGGCTTAAGGAAAAATATCGCACAAAGAAGTTTTGTTACACGGGTATACTGTGAAGAAATGTACAATAGACTTCCAGCAAAAACTATCGCCTAGCAAAGATTTGTGTGTTGTTTAAGGTGTCTTGGTTAGTTTATGATTGTTGTTGGTCGATTGTTAGTTCTTACAAGTTTCTAACTAGTTTTACAGAAGTGCATTCATAGATTTCTCTTTGTTTTGGACGCTAACCCTTGGCACTAATGGTTGTGGTGGTAGGTTACCATTTTGGAAAGTTTAAAACATTGTTTAAAAGAACACATGTCAAAGCTCCAAATGTAAAAGGGCTACTAATGATTGTTTGCAGGGCTACCCAATGCATAAAAACCAAAACTTGCTTGTTCTTTTTATTTCATGTGTGGCATATACTAGTTGTTCATTTTTGTAGGCACATTAAAACTTGTGATTGGGATTCCTTGGTGATAGGAGAGTATGCTCTTCACCCCTGAGGTGAATCATAAATCTTGACCCACCTTTAGATTTTGAAAATAAGTGGGTAATTCACTCTTTTTGGTGTGTTTGAGTGACACGATTGGAATAGGAGAGTATGCTCTTCAACCTTGAGTTGAATCAAAAATCTTGACCTCTAAGAGTTGATATGCTCAATGTTTAGTTAGGATCCTTTAGCGGGCCTACTCTTGGACAACCTGAGAGGAATGACCCAAGTGGGGACAAGCAAATTACCTGGCTCTCCCAACCCACTATAAACTCAAGGCTATCAAGGACACAAAACCTTGGTAGATGTAGTGTTTTTCTTCACTTAGTGTGATCACTTATGGTATTTTGACCATAGGGAGATCACTAGACAAGAATGTTTAAGGTGCTCTTGTGGCCACGAGGCTTGTTACCCACTGCAAGGTGGGGTGTCCCATAATTGGGAACAAGAGGAACACTATGAATTAAAGCCCTATCTAGACACCCTAGGTTAGTATCCACCCTATTTTTCTACTCAACTTCTTGGTGCAAGGATCAATCCTAGTGGACTACCTAGATCACCCCAAGATTTACACTCACCATATGTGCTCCCTTAGTTGTGCTTATGGGACTTCTATGAAAAAGCCAATATCTCTTGTGGCTAACCACTTGGTGTGAAGTGAAGGAGCATCAAGCGTGGGCCAAGTTGTTGAGTAATGAACTATGACCTTAAGGTAAATTACTTGGCTACTATTTTTTAATGTATTGACCAATGTTAACATTCTTGTACATCAAACAATCATAGTAATATTAGTAGGAAGGCTATTATCATATCACAAGTGCATGTTGGCAAGGTTGTTTTTACCCTTGTTCAACTGTTTGAAGACATGTTAAAACATTTACTGTTTGTAAACCTTGCTGATAACTGACATGAACTAGAAGCCTACACTACTTGATTCAAAAAATCACCTAATTGTTGAAACTGAAATGCAAAATTTTGAGTCAAAACTGGTCTATTCTACACAAACTATCACTTTATTTCCTGGTCTCTGAAGACATATCGCACAATAGAAATTTTCCAAAATTGTATTGCCTACTTGTTTGAGTTATATTGCCCTTGGTCCTAAGGTCTATTGCATCACTTTGTGCGAACTGTTGCCTGCCAGAAAAGTATCACCCTCTTATTCTAAAAAGTATTGTACAACATTTTATGTTGTTTCACTATCACCTAGTAACTGATCAAGTATTTCCTGGAGTTATTTCTTTCCAAATCAGCGTTTGCATTATGGTCTTTCTGGCTTAGAGTGTGTCATTCTTGTTCCCCTAAATTCTAGTTACATATCTGTATGTTAGGAAATTTTCCAAAGTTGAGAAGATGAGTGTAGTTTGTCAAATGTAAGTCTTGAAACATCACTGATAACTCACTTGTCAAAATCTAGATACCGTTACTTTTAGCTACTTGCTATTGAGCTTCTTTCTCACTTGCTCAGCTCGAGTCACTAGTGTTGTAAATTCTCAAGCATTGCTTGACAAGCCATCTATCATACTTTGACAAGTGACTAATCCTAATTGTAAAAGCTTCAAATCTGGCTTACTCTTCTTGTCCTATTAAATAAAGACAAGTCTTTATATGCCAGTTACAACTAGATTTCAAGTTGGGAGTGGGAACCATACCCCTTTTTTTTTCAAGCAATTAGAAACCCCACCTATACGTCCTTGCAGATAGCCTTGTGTGGAAGACCCTGAGCCAATTGAAACACAAACAGCTAATGTTAGGCATAATCCACTTTACGATTTTGAAAACCCATTTGGAACACCTTGTGAGACACCTAAGGGTGAGAATGGTTTGGTCACCATGGTACACCCTAATGAAGTCCAACATCATATAGAGGAACAAGCACATGAAAACCAAAGGATTTTTGAAACCATGTATGCTATGGAGAAAGAATGTCAACAAGCTGAAACCAATAACTATACTCATCATGAAGGGAACAAAAGTGACTTGCTCTCAAAATCCTTTTGATGGCAATGATGGAAAAAAAAAACCTCCAAAAACTCCTAGAGTCACCATGGGCACATGCCCTTCTCATCATGACAGTGATGAAGAAGTAACTAGCGAAGATGTCATAAAATTCCAACAAGATGGTTTTGCTCAAAAACTAATGCTTAGAGCTTTAGAGGAAAATGGAGATCAATATTTCTGATACATGGTAGCAAGAGGATGGAAACTTCCCCAAGATTTTGATGTAGAATACATCATTCCAAAATGAGAACCTACTGAAGCTGAGATATTAAGGGAAGAAATACAAGAGCTGAGGAAATAATTTACACAACTGCATGCTTCAAAAGAACCACCTAAAACTTCATTTCTTGACTCAATATGTGCCCTTCCATTTGATAGGAGTCTCTACATGCTACCATTTCCTAAGGATATAGAGGTTCCTAAGTATGAAAAATATGATGGAAATGGTGATCCTCACAATCATGTGAGACATTTTTATGCTCTTAGCATGGATTTTATGCATGAAGATGCCTTTCTTATGAGGTTATTTCCTAGGAGTCTAAGAAGGCAAGCTATGGAATGGTTCACCAAATTGAGTCCTCCCATTAAGATGTTTGATGAGCTTATACAACAATACTCCTACAATATTCAACATCCTATAATAGTGTTGGATTATGCAACATCAAACAAAAACCAAGAGAGCCTTTTGCAACATATCTTCAACAATGGAGGGTATTATACTCTTGATATCCATGGTAAGTTCCTGAGGCTGAAAAAATTGATATCTTTGTTAATACTCTCATACCATAATTATACTTTGATATAAGGAAACAATGATTCACATTTTTTAATGCCATGGTTGAGAGTGTGTATCGTATTGAAGATGTTGCTATCAAAAAGGGTGATATTGTCATTAACAAAGATAAGAACAGCAATGGAAATGGTAAAGACAAAGGTAACCCTTGGAATAAAAACAAATATGTTGTCAATGATGGAGTGGTGGATACTCCTAAGACCAAGTAACCTGCATTTAACCTTTCCACTATCATCTATGCTACAAAGCAACAAGAAAGTGTGAGACCACAAACATCTAACAAAAGCTCTTAGTTTACCAAGAAATGACGTGTTTACACACCCATGGTTGAGTCCTATGAAATGGTCTTGAAAACTTTAATTGAAAATAGCTTTAGTACTTTGCCAGATAATTCCTGACCCTATGATCCACTCGTCAAACCCTTATCGTGGAGGGAAGATCATGTTTGCAGTTATCATAGAAGCAAGGGTCACAATACTGAATATTGTTTCAAGCTCAAAGATGTGATTCAAGATCTTATTGAGGAAGGCAAAGTTGTTACAGATGGTCTTGCCAAAAATGCTGATCACAAAGCTTTTAAGCAACCCTTACCAAAATATGAGAAAGGTAAAACCTCTAAATCTACTAAAAAGAATCATGATGCTAAGATTAGCTATGCTTATGCTGACATAGACAATGTTATAGGTATGCTTGAGCCTATTTAGTATATATGCATGGAAAATTCTAATGATGATAATCGATATGCAGAAGAATGATGTAGATTTGTCTTTAAAATGCATGATGTTCCTCAAAACCATAATGACTCTCAATCTAAGGTGGTACTCCAGGTGACCAATTTTTTTTCATCACAAAGTGAACCACTTAATGATATCACTAGGGGGAAATCTAAGGTTGTCCTAAAAGTTTCCCAAGACTCCAAGAATGCCTCATCTTCTAAGAAACCAACCACTTCCAAGATCTCAAACTATGACCTTGTTAGTCAGTTACAGTGTACCCAGGCTCAAATTTCCATTTTCAAGTTGTTAGAGTTATCCCCCTTGTACAAGGATATCCTTGAAAAATCTTTATGCTCCACCAATGTTCCCACAGATATTGATGCAGAATGATTCCAAGGTATGGTGAATCATATCTCTTCACCTTACCACCTCACCTTTTCTAAAGAAGATGACCAAGCTCCTAGTCATCCACACAACCTTGCTCTCCATGTCAAAGTCCAAATCTTATGTACTCGCGTTCACCGAGTCTTGATAGATAATGGCACTAGGTTAAACATTATCTCCTTTAATGTCATCCAACAATTGGGCATGTCAGAATTTTCTATTGATCCTAGGTGCAAGATCACCATAAAATCTTACAAAAAGTTGATAGACCTTCCAAGGGTCTAATTGTGCTACCAATTCAGGTTGGTCCAATGGAAAAGGATGTTGTTTTCCAAGTTCTAGATATACCACTTGCATATAATTTTCTATTAGGATGACCATGGATTCGTGACATGCAAGCAATACCTTCTACATATCATCAGTGCATCAAGTTCCCTTTCAATGGCACTGAAGTAGTTATCCTTGGTGATAACTCAATGTCCATCAACACATTATCTACTGCTGAAAAAATAGTTCCCAACAATCGCTCTTCTCATGAGTCAACACCATCTCTTACAAAATGTGAATGGAAAATGAAAATGATGAGTCTTAGTATGGGAGAATACACTTTAGACTCTATTTCTACTCTACTAATTTCCCCTTGGTCTTATAGGAAACTCTCCACCAAAAAGAAACCTTTCGCATCTGCCATGACACTCTTTGGCACCTTTTTCTAGTCCTCAGTTCCTTTGGAAATAGAAAAAGAAGAACAAGCTATTAAAGATTGGATATATAGGGGAGAGGACGATGAAGAGGATGTTACAGTTACCACTCCCATTTCCCCCAAACAATATTGAAAAGGATATAAGATGCTTGCAAATATGGGCTATCAAGGTCATGGGTCTTTAACTAGTAACAAAAATGCTCTAGCTAAACCTTTAAGTCATACCCAAGGTCATGATGCTCGAGACACTACTGACTTAGGATTTGGGCTAGAGGATAATATGCCAATGTCTACTCAAAATGTACCCATATCTAGTGAATCAGAGGATGATGACCCTCCCTTTGTTGCTACCACTTTGTAAGATGAAGATTTTGTGCCTACAACTTCTCTTCTTTGTGGGGAAGATACTCCTAATACCACTAATGATGCTGAAGCTTCCACTTCTCGACAACTAGAACAAGATGAATCCGATCATGAGGACATGAATAGAAGTCAAATTTGGCAAAATATTGCTTGTCTAATTGCTAGGGATTAGAGTGTAGACTCTCAAGAGTATGAATGGGAAAGTTTATCGAATGCTTCTTGTGAGCTAGGAGTGGATGTTGTTCATGCTTATGTAACTCAACCAAATGTAGTTGATGAGTCTAGTGTAGGGTTAGATGAGTTTGGCTCACAATATGCTTTAGTGGATCATGCTAGTTCCTCTAGGGCTATTCTCCATCTAGATACCTTTGCAACATTCAATATAGGCTCACCTTTAGATGTCACCAGAGATGACTCTTTTCATATCAATCACCTTGAAGCTTCTCCCTCACTTTCATTAATCCATCTCAATCTCATAGATTGGTCCAGTCAATATCAAACACTAGAAATATTGTCTTTCTGCAATGACTATGAGATTGCTTGCTACCTAAATGCCATTGAACCTGTCACTTCTTCCACCAGTGAACCCATGATTCACATTTAGAATTATATATCAAGTACCTTAGTCATAAAATCAAAAGAAAAAATAAATGGTCAGATGGCGAAAACCACATTGTGGCGGTGTCTAAATCTAAAAAAAAGTAAAAATAAAGATGTATCTAATGATGAAAACCTCTTCGAGGCACCCGTGGATGAGGTACTTGGTAGTCTACCAAGCTATTTTCAAGACAAATCATCAGTTCTTATTGAGCCTACGCAGCCAATCAACTTGGCGACTAAGGAATCTCCTAAAATTATCCATGTAGCTCAATCATTGTTAGCTGAAGAAAAGGAGAAGTTTACCTAATTTTTCCAGGATAAAAAGATCAATTTTGCATGGACATACTCAGACATGTCGGGGCTTGACATAGATCTTATCATGCATCATTTATCTATTTCTCCTGATATCAAGCTTGTTAAACAAAAATTGAGGAAGATGCATCCCCATGTAGCTTTGTTGGTAAAAGCAAAGTTGTAGAAACTTTTGAGTGCAAACTTTATTAGAGAAATTGGCTATGCACAATGGATCTCCAACATTTTACTTGTATCCAAGCATGACAAAACTAACTGAGTTTGTACCGGCTTTAGAGATCTTAACAAAGCATGCCCCAAGGATGATTCCTCACTACCAAATATTGATATGATTGTAGACATGACTACAGGATATGAAATGTACTCCCTTATGGATGGATTTTTTGGGTATAACCAAATCAAGATAGCTCCAATCGATCAAGAGAAGAAGCCTTCACATGTGCATGGGGTACTTTTTGTTGGAATGTTATGCCTTTTGGGCTTAAGAATACTGGTGCTACCTACCAAAAAGCAATTACCACCATCTTTCATGACATGATGCATCAAAATATGGAAGATCATGTCGATGATACATTGGCAAAATCTAGAACAAGAGAGACACACCTTCAAGACCTTAGTTTGATATTGGACCGTATGGAACAATTTCAACCTAGGCTAAATCCAAAAAAGTGTGCCTTTGGTGTCACTTCAAGAAAGTTGCTAGGTTAAATTATCTCAACAAAAGGCATTGAGGTTGATCCTAAAAAAGTCTAGGCTATCATGGATATGTCTCCTCCAAAAAATATCAGTCAACTTAGAAGTCTACAAAGATGTCTACAATCCATAAGAAGGTTTATTTCTCAATTGGTTGATAAAGTTCAACCTTTCAACAAGAATTTGCACAAAGGGTCTACTCATATATGGAATAATGAATGTCAAAAAAGTCCAGACCAAATCAAAGGGTACTTGGTAAAACCTCCAGTCTTGATGCCACCTATTCCAAGAAAACCTTTGATTTTGTACATCTCAGTTACAGCTTCTTCTTTAGGAGTGTTATTAGCCCAAAGTTATAAGACTGGTAAAGAACATGCTATTTATTATATTAGTCAAACTTTGGTTTCCTATGAGATGAATTATACCAGCATTGAGAAAGCTTGTCTTGCGATGGTCTTTGCTTCTCAAAAGCTTCAACATTACATGTTGGCACATACAGTCCACCTAGTTGCTAAAATTGATCCTTTGAAATATATGTTGAGAAAAGTTGTGCTTACTAGTCATCTAGCTAAATGGATGATGATTCTTTCAAAATTTGACATTTAGTATGTTGAACATAAAGCCATCAAAGGACAAGCTATAGCTAATAAACTTGTTGATTTTCCTTTAGAAGATACAACACCCATACAAGTTGAATTTCTAGATGCCTCAATAATGTACATCACTAAAAGAACTTGGAAAAAAAAAATTGATGGTTCTCACACACAAAATGGAGTTGGAGCTGGTATATTGTTTGTCTCTCCTCATGGGTATACAATTCCCAAGTCTTACAAACTCTTGTTCCCTTATACAAACAACATGGTTGAATATGAGGCTTTAACAAATGGGATCAAGATGGCTCTTAAATGGACAATAATTGAATTGCATATCTACAGGGATTCCCAACTTGTTAATAACCAAGTGAAGAATGACTATCAAATGATGACAAGTTGATACCTTATAAAAAGTTGATAGATGCTCTAAGGAACTAATTCACTTTTGTGACATTCCAGCAAATTCCTAGGGTAGAAAACAAAGCTTCTAATGCCATGACTACTCTAGCATCTATTCTCCAACTACAAGAAAATGAATCTCAATTTGAATTCCTAGTGGAAGAACTGCGTCATCCTACTTATGATTCCCTTGATAACCAAGTGATCTGCATTGTTGTAGGTCATGATTCTTCTTGCTATGCCAACATCTTCTCTTACCTATGTGATCAAATTGTTCCTAAGAACCTCACGTGCAATCAAAAATGCCAATTCCTTTGTAACACCTCACATTACATTTTGGTCTCTGGTGACTTGTATAGAAAGGGTCTAGATGGAACTTTGCTTAGGTGTTTAGAGCTAGAAGAGTCTAAAAAGGCAGTTGCTGAAGTCCATGATGGCATTTGTGGGGCACATTCTAATGGCCTTGCACTTGCTCAGAAGCTGCTTAGAGTAGGTTATTACTGGCCAACTATGCAAGCTGATGTTGTTTGTTATGCCAAGTCCTATCAAAAATGTCAACTCCATGGTAACTTAATCCATGCTCCTTGATGTGAGTTGATCCCTTCTGTGACATATTGGCCATTTCAACAATGGTCCTTTGACTTGGTGGGTAAAATTCACCCAAGTTCCTCTAGTGGCCACAAGTTCATCATTACAATGACTGAGTATTTCACTAAATGGGTTGAAGTTGTTCCATTATCTACTGCTACAGGAAAACATGTTGCCCTATTCATACTAAATCACATCATTTGTCGATATTGTATCCCTTCTTCCACTGTCATTGATAATGGAGGACAGTTCAAAAATTAAGAACCTAAGATAGTTATGTAAGAAGTTTAAGATCAAGCAACACTGGTCCTCTATTTATTAACCTCAAGGGAATGGTCAAGCAAAGGCCTCCAATAAAACATTACTAAAAATCCTGCATTGCACAGTTCATAAGTTTGGGAGAGATTGGCACTTATAGATAAATCTAGCACTTTGGGCCTACAAAACTACTATTCATACTCCTATAAGGGCCACACCCTTTTCTTTAGTTTATGGTTTTGAGGCTATCGTCCCATTAGAAGTAGAGATTCCTTCCTTGCAAGTCTCTTTGCATAGGTTGATAACTGATGAAGATCATAGAGCTATGTGAATATAGGAATTAGAGACCCTTGATGAGCATCATAAAGCAGCTTTTGATCACATGAGGGCTTATCAAAAGTGCATGTGTACTTAGTATAATAAGAAGGTTTAGCCATGTGAATTTTAAGTTGGTGACCTTGTGTTAAGAGAAAATCCAAAGAATCAACAATATAGAGAGTAGAAGGGAAATTTTGAACCTAATTGGTTAGGCCCATACATTATCACAGTAGCATTTGGGTTTGGTGCTTATCATTTGTCTACTCTTGAAGGGGAAGAGCTTGCAGAGCCTATCAATGTCCTACACTTAAAGAATTTCTATGCTTAAAAGGCCTATTGCTCAACTATCTTGTATATATTTATGATCCTGAAAAAATCCTAAAAATCAAAAAAATCCTGAAAAAATGATCATCTTAGTGAAAACCTAGCAATAGGCACTTTGATGTATCACTAAAAAAAATTCAAAAAATTCAAGAATACAAAAAAACTATAAAAAGTCCAAAAAAAAAAAAAAAATCCAAGTGGTGAAAACCTGGAAATAGGCACTACTTGAGACCCTTGCACCTATGTCTATCAGTCTCAATCACTCATTTCACTACACATTTCCTAGCTTGGAATTGTCTCATGTTTTCATCTCAGGGGTACCATTATTTAACCTACTTGAGGTCTTCTTGTGCACTAGGCTTTCTTTAACAACTTAAAAAATAGTGTTTCTCAACACTACCCCCCAACTTGACATCAAGTGCTTCTCAACACTTTTTAGATAGTTTACCTATAGTCTCTGATATCATGATATTTTGCACTATCAGGATCAAGCTTTGAAGAAATAGCCAAGTGACTTACACACACACACACACTTAAACACTTAAACGATTGAGTTATGCTAATCTTTATTTACTTTGTGTGCTATCTATGATGATTTCTTTACTATGTGTTCCCTCCCTCATAGTCACTTGAGGATGTCATTGACTAGAAGACTGGGGGCATGGGACATGTTTTCTTGATTTCTTCTTGTGGGTATACTTTATTTGTCTATAGTGTTTTCAAGCATTTCATGCCGATCCTATTTGACTCTTGGACTTATAAATGTATCATCCTTGACTATTTTTCACAAGATTGCACTCAAGGGTTATCTTGGCATTTATGCCTTGATACAAGTGTAATCTTGCTATATCAAACTTAGGGAATCTGATCATGTATTCATCTTGACTTCTATGTCTTTGATGCTTAGATTACATTCCCACATACCTATCTGATATCGACCATATTCATATCCTCATAGTTATACTAGTGATCATTGTATGATCTCATGATGTCCCTATTAAATGCTCAATGATGAAATAAGAGTCTAAATGTTATGTGTCCCTTGTCGGTAAACCACTTTGCATATTAGCTTGCATTTTAGGTTAATTTTTCTAGTCTAGTCTTGCATTTCTGCATATGGGGAGAAATCTAGCTTTATCTTTTTTTTGCGGACCTATCAGCTAACCGCTTTTGCGTTCTTCTTTGCTTTCTTTATCATGTCTTTCACCTTCTTGATCTTTCATTTCATATCTATCTTGCTATCTTATCATCACAAGGGGTTAATCTAAACATCACATTCAATCTATCCAAGTGTCACATATTTTCATAAACATAAAATTCTATATCATACACATGAGAGCTAACAACATCATAAACAAGAGAGACACATGAGCATAAGTATCCAACCAGACACATATATGAGCAAGAAACAGAAACTGAAACATCACATGGAAACTAAAATGCTAAAACATCCATTTGAGACAAGTACACAAGATTTCCAATCGAATCTAGTATATATATATATATATATATATATATATATATATATATATATATATATATATATATATATGTCACAGTACATATACAAAAGAATGAGATCCAAAATTTGGATATCTGTCTCAAAAATACATGATGTACAATCAAAACATTAGCCTCGGCCTATGACTGACTCCCACCCTCTATAGTAGGTGGAGGTGGTGGCCTTGGTGGTGGAGCCTATCTCCTATCTGGTGATTGCACCCTCTGATCTCCCCACCTTCTCTGAGTAATCAGGCAACCCCTACCCTGGTGGCACCACCCTCTATACATGACATAATAGTATGCAGCTTGGGCACCATGATGAGCCACCTTGCACTATGCAGCATCCCTCTCCCTATGAAGCTCATCTCATTATGCTTGCTCATCCATGAGTTGTTGATCACGCACTGCAATGGTAACCCACGCTGCCTATAACTCTACCTCTAGTGTGTGGATCCTAGCATCCTGCTCATCATCACCTCCCCTCATTGGTTGCTCTAGCTCTACCTCTACTCTCCTAGCTCATTGTCACCTCAGTGGCACCTCCTCCTCCTCCTCCTCCATCTCCCTCATGGACTATGCCCACATCCTCCTTCTCCTTGATCGGGATCCCTCTCTAACCTCCATCTGTCTCACACCCATGCCTCCACCTTCGGCTCTGTCTCCACCACCTCTGTGTCCCCCTTCTATAGGTAGTGCATTAGGCTCTATGAATCATGGGAATGGGTGCCTCTGCCTCTCATATAAATATGCCAGATCTACCCCTACATCTGCCACATTTGTGTATAGTCCTAGTGAGTCAGCACTAGAGCTGTTGTATCCCATACTGTTGTGTGGTAATATAACATTGGTAACCATCTCCATGCCTCATCCGACCACACCCGAGCATAGGTGGTAGTCTCCACTAATATCACCTGGTGATCTACAAACTACCGCCATACCCAGCTAATCATGAATCTCTCTATCACATTTGTCATCCTCCCCACTAGTGGCCTATTATATCTCATGTAGTCCAGCTCCCATGCATCTGATCATTTGTGGCACTCTTAGTAGGGTCACCATGTGAACATAGTCAGCTCATCAAACACTCTCCGATAATAGGTCACATCCTTGCTATGTATCTAGGGGATAAATCCTCTATAGCCAAAGATGTACAATTGGCTTTGCTCTCGTGGCTACACTCATGGTTGAATCACTTCAATGTGCTCCCAAGCCCATATCTGTGCCACTACTACATCGCATTCCCATGAGTGGCCCTCGTGATAAACTATCTCATGTAACTCATGATACATCTCTGCTAGTATCACCAGGCCCCATGCCATTCTCCATAGTCATGCAATCAAATCAAATACTAGCCCCATCCCAATGGGAAGCCCTTTTGGCCCCTATTTGTCACTAAAGCCTATGCCACCAATGAACATAGCAATATGGGAAGACAAAAATCTGCCCCATACTCTGCAATCAACTGCTCCCAACCTAGATGATGCTCTAAGATGGTGACATCATGAAACAACTATTTCACCATGGCCTACCCCTCTATTGGGGTATGATCATAATATACCTACGACATAATCAAGATTGACATTAGTCTCTCTCACATCAACATTTGCAAAACATGATAGTAACAATCAATCAAAAAACTTACCAACTTGTCGTGGCATGGCACTTAAAGAATGTGATACATGTCCTCCAATGTAATAGACACCTCACCAGTTGACAGATGAAAGGTTTTATGCTCACTATGCCACTGCTCAACTAGTGTAGTCAATAATCCATGGTTCGCATGTATATGGGGCATCCATATAACCCATCGCAAACCCATTGCAAATATGGCCGCATGCTCATCATTGCTCAGATACTACACAACACGCAACCCCACCACTTTGGGGGCTCTGATATGAAGTGCTAGAAATATCTCCTACAAACATGAAACATGTAAACATCAGTAACATATCGCAAACATGATCATAATACTAAAAAAACAACAAAAATATGTGCAATATTTTTTCCTACTACATGTGACATAATTTGTTGTCAGGGTATCGTGCGATACTTTTTCTAAAGCCACGCAACATAATTCTGTCATGCAATATTTTGCACCAGTTTATATGACATATGGGTATATCCCATATGATAGACTTCATTGCACGTGTGCGATACATTTTGGGCAAAAATATATCGTGTAATACTTACTAAAGTACCCGTGTGATACTTATAAAGTATAGTGCAATATCTTTCAAAAAACCCTAAAAATGTGTGAAAAAACACCACTAAAGCTAACAAAAGTGATAAAAATTCATTACTTACCAGCGCCCCATACTACTCAGGCCAGTTGTGCAACTGGTTGTGCTCAAAACAATGTCGGTGAAGGGGAATGTTTGTCAAAGCCATTATAGTCTCTCCACCACTCACAAGCTCTCAACAACTCACAAAAGACAAAATAAATTTGAAAATGACAATTGGGCCCCTTTTATAGCTTCTGACCTCATTTTGACCTAATTTTTAAACCCCTCAAAATTGCACAAAAACTACACTCCTAGCTAATTTCGACATCCTAGATCCATTTTTGGGATTGAAATCAAAATCCAAGTGCATCTTGATGGTCAAAATCACATTTTAAAATTTTATATTTTTCTGAGTAGTTAGCTGACCTTCTGAGGCCTAACCTCTGAATCATTGATGGGGCATCTTCATTTCTTCATGTCTTCATCATTTCTACACTTCATATCTCCTTCTACTCACCTTTTCATGTCTAAAATCATTTTTCCACTCAATTTGACCTATTTTTTATGCTTTATCCTTTGTGGTCAACTTTGTTCAAACTAGGGCATTCGATTACTTATTCATAGTCATTATTTTCTTCTAATCATTCATTTGTCATCTTGTACATTGCTCTATTTTGATTTATGCATATCTAGCTCATTTCTGCATTCTTCTTACCTCATTTCAATTTCGATCCCAAGGGGGTAGACATACTCTATCATCACTTGCTACAGCTGTCTATTTCTTAGGAGCATATGATTGATCTTTTCACTTGCTCTTGACCTATCTACTTTGATAGGTGTTAGTATTCTTCTTGGATTCTAACATCATCTTTTCCTAGTATTCAGTACTATTGCTATCAGACTATACATTCAGGATTCGTTATCTCTTTCTACATTTCATTCTTCAAAATTAGACATTTATGTCTATTGTTGCCTACTCGGCTTCTATTTTCTTTGACATAATGTGTTCTTAGATTGATCACACATTAGTCAAAGAGAGGAAAATGTAATCACCCAAAAATGGTCATCTAGACTATTAGCCCCCTTCTCAGCATTTTGGCTAATTTAATTAATCATTTACCTAGACCAAATTGCTAATAATCAATTAATTTGATTATAATCTATAGTTTGACTATGCTATCCTAAGTTCATTATTTGATTAAAAGAACATGTCCCTTTTTAATTAGATAAAAGACCCCATTCTCCTAACCCACTTAAAGAGCACACATAAAGACTTTTCTAATTTTGAAATTAAAAGAAAAGCTTATGAGACTTTTATCTTATATGACAAGTCAACTCATTTTCTATTGGTTGACTTGTGTGTGCACACAGATCCCTCCCATTTTTTAATTTAACCATTGATCATCCACCCTCTGAATCTTGATCTCTACCATCTATACAGCTTTAAAAGCAAGAGAGCTTCTCCCCTCAAAGGATCCACACTCTTGAGTATTGTTATGCTGCAGGATTTTCATTGGAGTTCTTGAGAGCTTCTTGTGGAGAGCATCATCTTCTTGTTTTCATCCTTGGCATTCATGGAATTTTGTTGCATTGCATCTTAGCTTAGCTTGCATGTAGTGTAGTTCCTTTTTTGCAAGTAGCTTAGAATACATAGTTTAACTAGGCTAGTTGTAATGCTTTCAATTGTGTAGCTTAGTTGCATTGTGCATTCCATTTTAGCATAATTGCATTTTTGCATTGCATGCATCAAAGGCTCTTTGACATTTTCATTCTTGCTCTTGCTCAAAGAATCTCTTGTTTCATGGTTTACTAGCAAGGGTTGCATCTCTAAGGCTTAGCTGAAAGCCATTTTGTGCTTATTATATACTTTTTCACTCCATGATTAGGGAGCCCTAACCCGGCATTCAAGCTTTCCAACCCATGGAATACCTTGGATAGAAGGGTTTAGGGAAGTGCACTCTTTTTAGTGTACAATAGATACCCTATAGACATGCTTTAGTGTCACCTGAGTGCATAATATTACCTGAGCATCTAGTGTTACCTAAGTGCATAATATAACTCAAGCATGCAATGTTACCCAAGTGCCAGAGTATCACCCAAGCTCACTATATTGCCCAAGTATTAGCATAATACCAAAGTGCATAGTGTGACCTAAGCATCAACATTCAGCTAACCTAAAGGTGTAAATTGATTATTGTAAAGACATCTCGTGTTTGAGCTGACTTGGAATGAAAATATTATTTGATGGATATATAAGGAAGGAAAATTGATTTGTCTTAATGTGTAAAAAATGAATATGAATGGAATATGAATAATAGAGATATAAGCAAGTAAAGTAAGTGAATATGGAAAGAAAGAAGAAGATAGAGAAGATTGAGTAAGTAGGCTATGAGGTAGTATAAATGGAAGAGAAGAGTCATATCTATCACAATCAAGTGATTACAATCTTCAAAGGATCTATATCAACAAATCAGTTACAAATAAGGATCATCCTACTTATTGCATCCTAACAGTTGTATCAGGTAAATCCTTTAACAAGGTGGACCTAACATTCCTTTGTAAGATCTCTAAACAAAGTACATACTTCATTGTATTTTAGAATCCTTTCACAAGGTGGACCTAACAGTCCTTCATAATCCTAATATAGTAGATATCCAAAAGTGATCAATTGTAAGCCTAACAGACCAACTTTATTACTGCAGTAGTGACACATTGTGGGTGTCATCCCCACCCCAATTTTACCTTCTCCTTGGAGGGATTCTAGGTTACCAAACATTGTGTCAAAGTATTAAGGTTTTGATTTCTTTCTTTCTTTATGTTCATGCATGGCAATAGACTAGACAATCTAATATTCTAACTGAAAAGTTTAGGTGGTTCTTGATTCACCACCCCCACCCCCTCCCTTCCCTCTTAATCACTTGTATATCATTACATTTCCAACAAATGTTATCAAAGAAAAATTCTATAAGAGGCTTAACATATTGAGAGTAAAGATCTAAGGAAATGGAAGTCTATAAGTTAGAGAAAGCTATTGAGAATGACAAACTTGATCTACATATGCATATGGAACAAGTAAAGAAACTCAAGGAACAACTCACTCACTCTCTAAAGGGAAGAAAATAATTGGATATATAGATGAATGAAAATATATACATAGAAGAAAGAATAGTAGACCTCTACAAAGAATGAAGTTTAGAAGAGGCAGATGAAACCATAGAATATCTATTAGTAAGGAATGCTACTCTACAAGAAGAAGCAAGAAAATTGAAAAGAGAAAAGGAAAGTCACTTAGTCAGGCTATGTGAAGTCATGGAACAAAATAAAAAAGTAGTAAATGATAGAGAAATGATAGATGAAGACAAAATATTACTTGCAACAAGATTAAAAGAAAAGACCAATGAAATCTAGCAGCTATCACAACATCAGGGAGACATGGAAAATCAACTAAACTATGCAAATCATGAAATCAACAATATAAGAACAAATAATGATAGACTCTATAATGAACTAAGAGCTAAAAGGAATTCAATGAAAGAAGGTTGAGGTTACAAGAAAGTGTGAATCAATTGTATGAGAAAACACTAAATAGACCTAAAGGCACTACTGGCTTGGGGTATACTAATCAAGGAGAATCAACACAACAAGGAGTACAAAAGAAAAAAAGGCCTACATGTAATAATTGTGGAAAGGTACATAATACATCAAATGTTTCTTGGAGTAATACTATGCAACCCAAGCTCAAAGGTCATTGCTATGATTGTAACAAATATGCACACAAGACAAATAAATGCAAACCAGATCAAAGTTTGAAGGAAAATGTTTCACACGTCATAAACATGGTCACAAATCTTCTGAGTATAGATCAAATTAATGGAGTCCAAATAATTAGTACAATATAGCCAGACAAAGAGAATTTATTAGTTGGGACTATAACACATGGGGAAGATGTCATTTATGTGGAGAATATGGTCACATTGGAGTAAATTGTGTAAGGACTCACTTTAGGACCAAACATACTAATGTGAGATGTTATGTATGCAAAAAGATAGGTCATTTGGAAATAAATTGTATGAATCAAGATACAACAAACTCTGGTGAAGAAAACAAAGGAAAATAAAGGTTGAACAGATCAAAATCTAGATGAAATAGAAATGGGTAAGGAAATCAAAGGAAAATACAAAGCAAAATAGTGAAGTTATTATCATCCAAACCAATGAGTTGGGTGAAGCATCCAAATCCAACTAAGTAGTCAAGGAGATAGATGGAACTGAGAATTCAAGGAAGATCATACATTGGTTCTAGATAAGCAAGAAAGAATAATCCAAATCTGCATATTGAGATGCACAAGGTCAAGCAAGGGAACTATGTTTTAACTGAGTTAAAACTCAATTGTAATCGAGTTGTCAATCATCATCGAGCTAAGCCAAGTTAGAAACTAGTTCTACCAAGCTTCTTGATGATCAATTCATGATGAGATTAAGATTGAAGACCTTGTCAAGTCTTCTCACCTACCATATATGAAGCATTTATTAGTCCCTTAAAGTTGTAATTTTGATGAAGGATGGAATTGAAAGTTTATTTTCTCACTATAAATTCAAAGACCAATTTGAGCAAAGTGATTCTCAAATCCCAAGTGATCAAGAGAGATTTATTGTGTTGGTGGAGTGAATTTATAGTACATTCAGGAAGGTCGTCTATCAAAAAATTTCTTCATTCACTGAGAAAAATGGCATCCAACTCTAGCACAAAGGTGAAGAAGGGTTCTAAGATGTTGCTAAAGAAAGTAGTTTGCAAGGCACCAACATTGAAGCTTTATCCTACAATTGCTGAGTAGAAGGACCCTATGGGAGCTCACTTGGTCATTCCTCAAAAGTTATTGTTGATCAACAGCATTAGATTATTTTATCATTGCACATTCCATGAATTAGGTTCTTTCAAGATAAATGAGGCATATAATGTATTATGTGAGAATGGAGTGTTGAAATCAGAGTACATACATTTGGAAGTCATGCATTTGACTTATATCTTACACATGCCAAGGAATTTTCAAGTGAAGTGGATCAGATATGTTCTAAATGGGTTCATAATATGTCATTATAGCTTGAACAACCAATGAAGATCACTAAGAAGATAATTCACCAAGTGACAACTTACCCAATGCTAGATAGACCCAAAACAACCAAAACCCTAGCTCAAGACAAGCTTGTAAAGAAAACCCCAGCAGAGTGGGATGATAGGGGCATGAAATTGAACAATGTCACAAATATGGAAATCAAGTTGGGAATCCGTGTAATTCCTCACAAAATCTACATCTCGAGTAGGCCTAACAACATACCTTGCAAGATAGTTGACCTAGCTTACAAGGTTGTGAAGAACAATCTATCTTTGGACCTAGCCAAACTGTAGTTGAGTCAATTAGGAAAGAAAATGGAGAGCATTCAGGCATCAAAGAAGAATGTTCATAAGTTTGGCTCTCTTCTGGTATGTTTATTTTTCTATGTGCAAAATTTCTTTCCTTCTAAGCGTAGTGCAATCTGGAGCAAGGATAAACCAATTATATACCAAATCAATGATTTCACAAATGACTTAGGAGAAAAATTTGATGATTCATACTTTGAGAATTTTAAGGAAAAGATACAAAATAGCTTTAGAATTCCTCAACAATTGGTTGACCAATATGAAAAAGGCATTTATTTCCTATTTGATTATGATACTAAGGATATCATACTAAGGTTATGAAGTGAACATTGATCATACTAAGGATATCATTGAGGCTCTATTGAATGAGCTAGCTAACCCCAAGGCTACATATTTTTGTACCTATGAGGAGGCTAAAACAAAAATATTTCCAAAAATATTTATCCCTCAAAATTTGAAGAGAGGAAAGAAGAAAATAGATAACATTCAAAAGAAACTAGAAAAAAAGGATGACCCTCATATGCTCACTGAGGGAAAAGGGGAAGATGAAGAAGAAGAGGAGGAAGATCATGAAGAAGAAGAGGAATAAGAACCTCCAAAGAAGAAGGGGAAAGTGATCAAGTCTACACCTAACAAAGATACACCTAAGAAGGTAGCTACCCCTGTGATCACCACTACCAAAAAGCCAAGAAGGAAGTTGAAGCTTTAGGATGATGATGAAGAGGAAGAAGAAAATACTTCTATCATCCAACTGAAGAAACCCCCACTATCCTTTGAGAAGCATTTGAAGAGATTGAAGGAAGAAAGTGGCATGGATTGTTTCAAGTATATCAAATATGAATCCAGCAGCAAGGAGGAGAAAAAAAAGATAGAGGATTATTTGGTTGAAAAGATGGCTAGATGGAAATATGATCCAAATGAGCTAAAAAGCCAAGCTCCAGAAGTCCTACTAAAGGAAGTGACACATAGATGGACAAATGTTGTGAAAATAGAAAGGGACATCAGAGAACAAATGTTGAAGAGTGTCATGCCACACTTCACTAAAGAATAAATCAAGGAGGCCATGAGAAAGCGTGAAAATAGACAAACTCCTAGATTCAAACCTTTTCAAAAAAAATCTAACAATATAGAAGAGGTTGTTTAGTCCACAAAAAAATTGTGGAAAACCATTTTTTAGGAAGATAATAAGGTAGATAAATATGAAGAATTGGTAAGTGCACCAAGTTGTGGTGCCAAAAGGAGAGTATAAGTGGCCAATTTTTTTTCTAAAATTAATAATTTGTGAACTTCAACAAAAATTTGAAGATAGTTACACTCAAAAAGTTTAGATATATTAAAAAAAAAAGTAGTAGTCCTTTGAATCTAGTTTCTAAACTACTATTTTTTTTTCAAAATACTTTAGTTTTAGGTCCTCAAAAAAGGGGGCCACGAAAAGTGGTACTATTTTTTTCAGAAAAAATATAACATAGTGCCAAGTGTGGTATCCCTAAAATATTAACTTTAAAAAAAAAAATTTAATCACTCTAGTCATAAGTTACCTAACACCATGTAGTTTATCCTAGATTTTTTTGGGTAAATTTATAATGTGTATTTTTTTATGAATTTTTTAATTGGGCACATCCCAAAAATGTGAAATATTTGTGTGCTCCCCTAGAAATGATTTAAAACTAATCTAAAATCACAACTTCTTTTTTTCAAAGTGTGTATAATGGAGTCTTGTTTCTAAAAAACTAAGTTGTTGTGAAATTCGATGAACAAGCTAAAATCTACACCCTGATTAGTACATGTTGATTTTTGACATAAAATGGATTTACATTCAAAAGAAATTATAGTTTAAAGGCTATAAATAGTTCAAATTTGAAATAAATTATATTGTTATATAGCTAACACAAAGGTCTACAATGTCATGTAACCTAATTTTATTGATGCTCAACCACAAGGCAACTTGAAAGAGAGCACACAAAAAAAATCAAACATTTTTTGTATACTTGCTGCAAAACACATCTTAGGCCAGTTTACAAACTCCAAACCTTTGGGTTGGATCCCCAAGGAAAATCCAAGCCTTACACTTGGTAGAATCCAAAGCGTTAAATAGCATGCACATGTTATTTAAAGCATTTTTTAATTCAGGCTTACATAGCACGTGCGTGCTATAGTGCACATGCACTTTGTAAGCCTAAATTTCAATAGAGAGGGAAAGAGAGAGGGTAGAGAGTGAGAGATATTAGAGGATGGAGAGAGAGTAGGAGATGGGAGAGGGAGAGAGGGGGGAAGAGAGAGAGAGAGAGAGAGAGAGAGAGAGAGAGAGAGAGAGAGAGAGAGAGAGAGAGTAGGGGATGAGAGAGGGAAAAAGGGAGAGAGAGTGATAGTAGGAGATGGGGGAGAGGGAGAGAGAGAGAGAGAGAGAGAGAGAGAGAGAGAGAGAGAGAGAGAGAGAGATGTGTGTGTGAGAAATATATAGTAAAAGAGAGGATTGGAAGAGAAATTTAGCTAGAGAAATATGGAGATGAAGATCAAGATAGATACATGAATGTGTGTGTGTGTGTGCGCGCGCGCGTGTGTGTGTGTGTATATAATTTAATATGCAACTTCATAACTTTTACCTAAGTATTTGCTGAATTAATGACCTCATTTTGTATATTTATCACTACAGTCCATATTTTTGTTGTTATTGCACCTGAACACAATGAAGAAGGGACAAATTACTATTTGCGTCATTGTATCTAGGCCAAAAAAAAAATTGGTTTCACTTATAGATGGTGAAGGTTTAGAGTACCATATAGGTGTGATGGTTGTAACTGGCACATGGCTTAGATGATATTCTATGAAGAACCCTAACTTGTGGTTATTCGAGGATTGGCAAACAAAGAGAAAGATTCTTCATTATTCGAGCCTTGTTGTCATGTCAAATATCCACTTAATAAAATATGGTGAAAACCCAAATAATAAGACTCTTTTGAAGGTTCGTAAGTCAGACCACAAGGAAATACTTAAGACATTAAAATGTAGAGTAGCTCTAGTTGGCTCATTAGATTGAATATAATTACAAAAACATGGACCTCTCTCACTTTTTGTGATGCAGAGTGCACAATTAGGTAGCTTCAAATGGAATTTCCCACTCTTTGGTGTAGGTAACCTCCCTTCTTTTTGGTTTTTGAAGTTTGTTAAGGGTTAGTTAAGAGGTTGTGTGTGTCTAATAAGTTCCAAGGGTCCTTTGAATGCAAATAGTCCCAATGTGTTTGTAAAAGAGCCTAAATTGCCCATTAGGTCCTAAGTTGGTCAAAAGTTGGTCAATGAGCTAAAATTTTCTCAATAGTCTAAATATTGTTAGGGTTGGGAAACTAAGGTATTTTATTAGCTAATAGGTCCTATATGGAACCATTTGATCAAAAGATGTAAAGAGTAAAAGTTGCTCAAAAGTTGCAAAGTTGCTCAAAAGGTTGCAAATGATAGTTTGGGAAGTTGTTGTGTGCATAAAAGTGTCATACTTCTATAAAATTTTAATGGCTATATAAGCATGTGGAGATTATTTATGTTGTGCCCTTGTCCTTCTAGTATCTGAAGGATTTGAAGGATTCCCCAGCAATGTACCTATTGAATCAAGTGTTTGGTGCACCTAGCAAGGTCAAGTAGAAGAAGAAGATGAAGAAGGAATATCCTTAACTATTTGTGGACCCTACAAAGGCGGTGGCCTGTGAGTCATAATATCATCTTCCAAGTCACTGTCATCACTATCACTTTCCAAGAAGGAAGAAGAAGGAGGAGTTGAAGAAGCCAAGTTAGGAAAAATTTCTTCAAAGTGAACACTCCTCTCATAGAAATTTTTATGTCTCTCTGCATCCATGGGTTTGTATACCTTAAGATATTCAGAATAACCAACAAATATGCAAGCTTTACTTTGTGGTTCCACTGCCTTGTAATTCTCTGGAGGTGTCCTTTCCTAAGTCGGACAACCAAGTACTTTAAAGTGTTTCAACCCAAAAAGGAGTAACTCCATCCAAGGCCTTATGAGGACTTCCATTCTAGATGTGGTTGATACAACACATAGCTTCAACCCAAAAAGCTTGATCAAGAGACTTATGTTGTAGCATACAAGTGGTCATCTCCTTATGGATTCTATTATCCCTTTTTGTAACTCTTTTTTTTTTTTGTGGAGTGTATGCAAGTGAATGTTGAAGATCAATACCCTCGTGTGTACAAAAGTCTACAAGTCTTGAATTTACATACTCACTTCCATTGTTTGTTTGAAGAATCTTGATAGCTTTCCCTGATTGCTTCTCAACTTGAAGGTGAGAATTTTATCAGACACTTCACTCCCATGAGAAAGAAAGAAGACCAAAGTGTAGTATGAAAAGTAATTAATGAAGATGAGAAAATAGTGAGCCTTGCCAAATGATGACACTAGAAATGGGCCAGCTACATCACTATGAATCAATTAATAAACAATCGTTACTCTCCAAGAATTCCCCTTGTCAAACATTTCTTTCAAATGCCTATCTACTTTACAACCTAAACATACACCCTCTAAATACTTGACTTGAGGTAGACTCGTGACCATATCCTTGCAACTAAGTTGCTAAAGATAGAAATAATTGAGATATCCAACCTTTCATGCCTAAGTTTACTCTGTGAATTTGAGTGTGTTAACAAGGCAAGGCAAGTTGACTTGGGCACAAGGTGAGATAAAGAATCAAGTCTTTTATAATGATTAGCTTTTCCAATTACCACCATGGAACATCCTTCAGATTTTTTTACCACAACTGAATTATGAAGGAACACTACTTTTTTTCCACATCCATGGTGAGTGATTTGATAAATTGAAAGGACTTTGATACTAACCTCAGGAACACGAAGAACATCCTTGAAAACTCAATTGTCCATCTCAACTTCCCCTATTCCTTCAAATTTCACTTGTGTATATTCTCCAACATATATGTAAGGTACATTAGGTGGTTTCAAAGAGTAAAAATGCTCCTTTGAAGCATCCATATAATATATAGCTCCTAAATCAAGAACCCATCGCTCAGAGTTGTTTGTACTTGCTAATAAAGCTTGTCCCTTACCTTTTGAATTAGATGAGGATTCCTTATCCTTGTAGGCATTTGGAAATTCAATATTTTTTTTCCTCATTATGTTTTTCAAGTCCTCAATTTGCCTCTCGTAGCATTCATGCACATCATGACCATTCTTCTTGCAATATGCACAAGTTTTATTTTCCTTCTTGTTGAAGTTGTAATCCTTCTTGTTATTGTTGGAAAGAGACTTTCCTTGCTGTGAGGAGGAAGATTTTTGTGTCTCATCTTGTGTCTTAACCTTCCATTGCTTTTTCTTCTTGTTGGAATTCTTCTCACCTTGATTCCCTTGATTCCCTTGATTAGCCACCAAAGCCCATTGGAAATGTAGTATAGACTAGGTGACTAAGAGGGGGAGGGGGTGAATCATGAACCAATAAAACTTATACTTTAATTTACCATTTAAACCTTCACAATATAATCTGATCTAATTGCATGTATGAAATACTAAAAGCAATAAAACATTCATAATACTTGACACAATATTTGGTAACCCAAAAACCTTCCAAATTGGAAGTAAAACTAGGGTGGGGATGATACCCAAAAGCTTTATTACTGCACTATAAAGCTAGTCGGTTAAAGCTTACAATTGATCACTTATGATGATCTACCTTGTTAGGAGCAATAAGGACTATTAGGCCCACCTTGTGAAAGGATTTGCAACGTACAATGAAGTATGCACTCTGTTGGGAGATTTGGAAAAGACTATCAAGTCCACCTTGTTAGAGGATTTGACTAATTTACCTGTTAGAATGAATAAGTGGTTGATCTCTAATCTGCAACTCCGTTTGTTGAATGAGATTTTTTATAAATATAACGATTAGCTAATTGTGATAGATAAGACCACGTTTTCCTTATACTTCTTGTAGCTTTCTTAATTTGTACTCATATTGCTTCTTTCTTGTTTCACTCCGATGCTCTAGATATGATAAGATGTATTACATGTATACCAATCCAATAAATTACCTTCTGGAGTGGGTTACAACACCTAATTCAAACAATCTTCACTACGTCAGCTTACTGCTATAACTTAGGTTCTAAAGACCACTTGGGTGATATTTTGACACTTGGCAACATTGTCAACTCGACAAACTTTGGCATTCATTTGACACTGGTGCTCAATCCATATTGATCACTCTAGAGTAGCACAAACTCAGTTACCATTAGGTGACTCGACAAATACTGAAGAACTTGGTAGAATCAGTTGACATTGAAGCTTGATCAACACTACCTTCATTCTAGTTCATTAACACATTGTAGCTCGGTAGACATTGATAAACTTGGTAGACACCACAGAGCTCGATTAACACTAAACTCTTCATTGATTACTTTGATGAACTCAGTAGCAATTGATATCTACTTCTAGAGCTTGGTAAACTTTGTTATGCTTGACAGATATTGCTATTTGTATATGGAGCTTAGCATCAACTATAAATAACTAAGTAAGTCACTAATTGACAAATGATTTGACCTTAATGTCAAAAATCCTTAGACTTGGAAGACTTGAGAATCCCCATACTCACCAACTTTTCATTTTCTAAGTCCAAGAATCTTGAAAATGATTTCAATGAAGGCTTAATGAAGGCATCTCCCATTGTCAACTTGTGATTATTATAACTTGAAATAAAAGTGACATACTCAGGAGGAAGATGAGGCATCCCATGTTTGATCAACTTTCCATCCTTGATGGGTTTGCCACAATCCTTAAGTTGTGCTCTATACATTTCTGCTTCAGCAATATAATATTTTATAGTGTCAAAATTCCTAGGATCCAATTTGAGAAGATTATCCTTAATGGTGTATCTTCATCTACTATCCCATACAATGCTTCAAGTTTATCCCAAGCTTCTTTTGCAGTGCTAATTTTTTTGATATGAAATTTAACAGGTTTTGAGATATGTTGTATCAAGGTTCCTAAATCCTTATCTAGTTTTGAATTAAATTTATCTACAAGAGAATCATCATCATCATCAAAAGGTTTCTTTGCAGTACCATTCACATGGCTAGTCAAACCTTTATTCGATATTTCTCTTCACACATTTTCTTTCCAGCTAGCATAGTTATGTGGTGTTGATTTTGCTAGAGAACCATAATACAAAAGAAAGAGCACAATAGAAAAAGAGACACAAGAACCCCCCGCCCCTGGCCTACCTCAATCAAAGAATCACTCCCCAAAAAATATGTTGTGACACTTTATATATAGTGCATGTATAATAGCCACTTGCCAATTTTGGTGCCAAAGTTGTAATACCACTCCTTTTCTATCATTGTAGGTTTCATTGTTTAAGTCCTTTTGAGCCTTCATTGAACTTGTCAAATCTTAGAATTCTTTGAAATGCAATATCTAAATATGTAGAGTAATTGATTTATATCAGTTAGTGGTGATTATTTACTTGCATTTATGATGCTTTTATTTCTCTTAGTTAGTTAATTGAATTACCTTTATGATGTTGTCATATAACATGTCTTCAAGATATTTATTGTATCCTCATGATGATGAGATGCTCATGTCCGAATATGATATTTTTATAATCAAGATTTACAACTATACGTACCCCATACTTACATGTGTATGTTGTGCATGTTTGTTTTATCTTTCTATCTGACATGCTTGATGTGATTGAGGGAGGGAATCATAGTCATCTGCTTGTCAAGATCTACACAATGCACCACTCCTTGTCATTATTTGTTTAAGTTAGATTTATATACTCATCTTTTATGTAGGCTTGTAGGTATTGGGCATTGACTTCCCTAAATTGCCAAAATGAGTGTGTCCTATCGCAATAACTCAATGGTAAGAATGTGGAGAGAATGTTCACATCTAATTCCAACCATAGCCTAATTAATTGTCTCAAGGAGAACATGTATTTGAATACCTACCCTTTTTAAACTCATGAGTTTATCTTTACATGTGTTGTTTGATTTTGGTTTTGGTTGGTCGTGCTTATGTTGCCTTTATGTGAATTTGGCTATGTAGTTTACGTGGTGAATGATTTAATTATGGTGTTTAGATTAATCTATTCATATTATCAAATGTTATTTAAATAAAAAAAGAAAATATTAAAAATATTATGTTATTCAATTCATTGGAAAATTAATTAAATATGTGCTTCAATTTTAAAGATTTAATTTAAACATCCAATTTGAAAAATTACATAAAGAGAATTAAAATATTAAAAGGTTAAAGACATAATTTTTTTTTGATAGGCAACATTATTGGTATTATATTGATATTAAAGAGAGATTACAATATTTGAGGTATGGCCATATACCTTACTACCATAAATCTACCGTCCCATGGCCATACATTTAACATTACAAAAAACAATAGAGTATTGACATCTTGCCAAAAGCATAGACCATCCAAACTAGATACAAAAAACCAAAGACAAAACAAAACAATGGATGACTACATGTTAATGTCATCGTCTCCACCATCATCTTATTGCCACTCCTCAAGCCAATGCATTTCCTCCTTGTGTGTGAATGTTTATAATGTTCCCGTTATAAAACAAATAATAAATTAAACTTTGTAATGAGCTGATCAATTTAATTTATCTTGGACCCATTTTTATTTTGTTTTCATAATTTGTGTCATCATCGGCTATCTTTGTACACCCTTGGAAAGTTTCTCGATGAGTATTTAAGCACAGTTTGTAGGTATGCTTTTGGATTATATCTCTTTGTATTGCAGATTCTTGGAGTTCAACATTGTTCACCATTTCGAAAGTGAAATACCTTCCCTATTTGGCTAGTGTAGTTTTGGTGGGACTCAACCCTCACCCTATTCCATTGGTGTATGTGTTATTTTGATTGGATCTAGCATATCAGAAACATTATTCTTTATTTTCATTCAAGTATCTCTGTTTATGTGAATTTCCATCTACAAATTCTTTGTGTTTTGTATATGCAAGTCTGCATTTCAGTTCCAGTTGTTTACCCTCTTCGTACGACCATTTTATCATCACCATGTAGCCTGTCAAGACACCGTACGACCTTCTTCCAGCCATCGTACAACTTCTATTTAGCATATCATTTTCTCCCTGTACGACCTCTCCATCTTTTCCTTCCCACATACTGTACTCTCTCTCCCGTACACTGATCTGTATGGCTTGAAATTGCATTGTCCTTCTCGCGTACGATCTTCAATAATCGTATGACCTTCTATATAGTCCGTACAACTTCTTAATACATAGTAAAACATCATCCAACATTTGTATGACTAGCCTTCCACCCATATGGCCATCTTGGTCAGTTTATAGGGCATCTAAATTGAAGTATAGAGTGCATCTTCTTTGGTCTCAACATAGTCGTACAGCCTCCCAAATCCTTAGCATTCATTGAGGTAAGTCATCCTTCTAGGTAGCAGTTCAAAGGAGAACATCATAAGGCACTGGAAAGACTTCTCGAGATATGGAGGAGAACATCTTGAGGCATTGGAAAGACATCTCAAGGCACAAAGGAGAACATCCCAAGGCACTGGAAAGACATCTCGAGGCACAGAGGAGAACATCTCGAGGCACTGGAAAGACATCCTGAGGCACGGAGGAGAACATCCTGAGGCACAGAGGAGAACATCCTGAGGCATGGAGGAGAGCTTCCTGAGGCACTAAAAAGACTACTCGAGGCACAGAGGAGAACTACCTGAGGCATTGGAAAGACTACCCAAGGCACAAAGGAGAACATCTCGAGGCACTAGAAAGACTACCCAAGGCACAGAGGAGAACATCTCAAGGCACTGGAAAGACTACTCAAGGCATGAAGGAAGAACTACCTGAAGCATTTTGCTACTAGGAGCATACGACAAGGCTACCTAAGTAATTGTCTATGGATCGAGATCACCTACAGGCCAAGTTCACCTTTGGAACATTAAAATCGTATCAGAGCCTTTGATCTTGCCTACCTATGGAAGTGAATGCAAGTTTATACTTGAAGGAGAAGAAAAAATAACCCTATTAATAGAATGGAAGATCATCAAGATCCTACAAAAAAACTCATGGATCTTTTAAGAGAGCTGGAAAAAAATCAAATGCAAATCAACGAAACCCAAAGGCTTATGTAGGAAACTCTACAAAAATTGGTCAAGGAAAAGACAACAGGAGAACAAAATGGGCATAGCAATGATTCTATTTTGGAAAGGACAAACTTTCAACCCTCTCGCTCTTGACCCTCAATACCCATCTTTCTTCCAAGGACATAAGCACCACAAAAAGGAAGAGAGGCCACTTTTGAGGAAATGCAAGAAAAACTTCAAGAAGATTGGCAAAACGCAAATTTGGAAGGTGATATATCTTACAAAGACTATGTTGATCTAAGAATGAGATATTCTGGCAGAGGAAATCGTGGTTATTTTAATGATGATCTCAAGAGAAAGATCCATAAGGTAAACTTATTGCCATTTGATGGATTTGGAGCCATTATTGTACAGTCGTGGATCCTAAAGGTAGATACCTATTACCAACTCAATCCAATGCCTGAAGAGGAAGAAATCAATTTCACAACACTTCATCTAGAAGGAGTGGCGCATGAGTGGTGGCATCGTGGATTGGTCACTCTCGATCACAACCAATTGACGTCTTATGTTGAGTTTACTGAGAGACTCATTGATTGTTTTGATGGGAAGGATCCTGAGCTAAACTTCAAAGATCTAGCTTAGCTAAAGCAAACAGGCACAGTAGACAACTATGTCATTGAGTTCCAAAGGTTGTCCGTATTAGTCACAGACATCTCTGAAAGACGTTGAATTGTGTTATTCATGGATGGGCTAAGAGAGCCTTTGAGAGGCTGGATCAAAGGGTTCAACCCAGGTACACTCAACAAATCTATTAAGAAGGTGCGTGATATGGCCACATCTTCCTCCAAAACTCACATAGTTACACCAACACTATCCCCACAACAAGACAAAGACAAGGAACTAATTTAGAAAAAAACCTCTATTTGATGAAGAAGATCAGTAAGAACTCTAGAGGAAAAAGCTCTATTTCACATGCAAAGAACCATGGCGTCTTAATCATCATTGCCTCAGGAAGGGAAACATTCATTACATTGAGGTGATGCCTGATGACGACGAAGAACAAATACCTACATCAACTGACAAAGAAATTACCCAGTAGGAGAGAATAAATGCCTTGATACAAAAAGAGGGTTCCATTGCTACCCTCACTACACTGACTAGAGGTGGTATCTTCATAGTTCACGACACAATTCATAGAAAATGAGTCCCAATCATGATTGATAGTGGTGCCACACTCAATTTCATCAATTCATCTTTAGTCACTAGTAAAGGCTTGCATGCAATTAAGCATGGAGGAATTGAGGTTAAGGTTGTAGGAGGAACCTTGTTACCTTGCACTCATGTGATCCCATGGCTACAAATTTCCATGGGAAACTATACCATGGAAGATGATTTCTTTGTCATAGATTTGGTTGATACTGATATCATTTTGGGCATCTAGTAGTTGGAAACTCTTGACTAGTACACTCAAAGTTTCAAAAGGATGGACTTTTCATTTGAGATGGATGGCAAGAAGGTGTTGCTAAGAGGAATGTCAAATAAAGGATCAAGGGAAGTCACGATCAAGAAGATGGAGGCAATTTTTGAACAGGATTTGGCCCTAGACACTGCAAGTAAAAACAAGATAGTCAACACCTCACCGCAATCCTTGGATAATTGGTGGTCCCATCTATTGGCTAAGTATTCCAAGAACACTTTTGCATGTGAGTTGATGTATGGTTATGTACGCAATGAAAGATACAAAGTTATTGATGATATCATTTACTTTAATGAGAAGATCTACTTAGTGCTTAACTCAAAACTGAAGGAGTTGATTACGAAAGGTTTAGAACCAAGTTTGCATTTGCTTGAGGACAAGAAAATTTTGGGATGGGAGGATTGTAATGTTCTCGCTATAAAATAAATAATAAATTAAACTTTGTAATAGGCTGATTGATTTAATTTATCTCAGACCCATTTTTATTTTGTTTTCATAATTTGTGTTTTCGTCAGCTATCTTTGTACACCCTCAGAAAGTTTCCTAACGGGTATTTAAGCATGGCTTGTAGGTAATTTGTAGGTATGCTTTTGGATTATATCTCTCTATACTGCAAATTCCTATTGGAGTTCAACATTGTTCGCCATTTTGAAAGTGAAATACCTTCCCTATTTGGCTGGTGCAGTTTTGGTGGGACTTAGCCCTCACCCTATTCTGTTGGTGTATGTGTTATTTTGATTAGATTTGGCATATTAGAAACATTATTCTTTATTTGCATTCAAGTCTCTCTGTTTGTGTGAATTTCCATCTACAAATTCTCTGTGTTTTGTATGTGCAAGTCTGTGTTTTAGTTCCAATTGTTTACCCTCTCCGTACGACCATCTTATCATCATCATACGACATGTCAATACATCATACAACCTTCTTCCAGCCACCGTATGACTTCCATTTAGCATATCATTTGCTCCCCATACAGCCTCTCCATCTTTTCTTTCCCACCCTCTCTCTCCTATACACTACTCTGTACGACTTGAAATTGCATTGTCCTTCTCTCGTACGGCCTTTAGTAACCATACGACCTTCTGTATAGTTTGTATAGCTTCTTAATCCACCATACAAAATCATCCAACATCTGTATGGCTAACCTTCCACCCGTATGACCATCCTAGTCAGTTCGTCGGGAATCTAAACTAAAGTATGGATTGCATCTTCTCTGGTCTCAACATAGGCATACAACCTCCCAAATCCACAACATTCATTGAGGTAAGTTGTCCTTCCAGGTAACAGTTCAGAGGAGAACATCTCAAGGCACTGGAAAGACTTCCCAAGGTACAGAGGAGAACATCCTGAGGCACGGAGGAGAACATCCTGAGGCACTAGAAAGACATCTTGAGGCATGGAGGAGAACATCTCGAGGCACGGAGGAGAACATCCTGAGGCATGGAGAAGAGCATCCTAAGGTAGTGGAAAGACTACTCAAGGCACGAAGGAGAACTACCCAAGGCACTGGAAAGACTACCTAAGGCACAGAGGAGAAAATCTTAAGGCACTAGAAAGACTACCCGAGGCACGAAGGAAGAACTACCTAAAACATTTTGCTACTAGGAGCATATGACAAGGATACCTATGTAATTGTCTACGGATTGAGATCACCTACAGGCCAAGTTCACCTTAGGAACATTACAATGTTGGCATAGAGCAATTGTCCAACAACAAAATGAGTGTGCCCTATCACAATAACTTAATGGTAAGAACGTGAAGATAATGTTCACATATGATTCTAGCCATAGCCTATTAATTGTCCTAAGGAGGACATGTATTTGATTGCCTACCCTTTTAAAACCCGCAAGTTTATCTTTACATGTGTTGTTTGATTTTGGTTTTGGTTGGTCGTGCTTATGTTGCCTTTATGTGAATTTGGCTACGCAGTTTACGTGGTAAATGATTTAATTATGATGTTTGGATTAATCTATTCAGATTATTAAATGTTATTTGATTAAAAAATAAAATATTAAAAATATTATGATATTAAATTAATTGGAAAAATAATCAAATATGTGCTTCAATTTTAAAGTTTTAATTTAAACATCTAATTTGAAAATTTGCATAAAGAGAATTAAAATATTAAAAGGTTAAAGACATAATATTTTTTTATAGGTAACATTATTGGTATTATATTGATATTAAAAAGAGATTACAATATTTGAGGCCATATACCTTACTACCATAAATATAACTGTCTCATGGCCATACATTTAACATTACATAAAACTACAAAGTATTAACACCCTGTCAAAAGCATAGACCGCCCAAACTAGATATAAAAAACTAGAGACAAAACATAACAAAGCATGCCTACATGCTAACATCATTGTCTCCACCATCATCCTATTGCTACTCCTTAAGCCAACACATTGCCTCCTTGTATGTAAATGTTAGCGTAGAGCAATCGTCCAACACTGAAATCCCCTGCCTCATCCAATGACGCTTGCTACTGCCTTCCCCTCCTCTTCAAGCAGGAAGGAATCCACCTAAACACCCTTTGTCATGGAAGCTCCCCCCTCATGTTGATTCTTCATGAGTTGGTGGCACAATGGTTGCCCTAGAGTGAGCGTGCTCTTTCTCGATGTAGCCTTCACGAAGCCTCACTTGCTCTCAGCTGACACCCAAATTTGCCTAAGTAGAAAATTCACAATCTTTCTCCAACCCTGCTCTACCTTTGGGAGATGCACTCCTTGTGGATTTGTAGAGGACCACACTACCAATGGTTGAACCGACAATTCCCCACCACCAATCAGTCTCCAAGGCTCCTCTCCCATCTGTACACCCACACCCACAATAGCTCATTCAATTATATCCTCCAACCCCAAAAGCCACTACATATCCACACAAGTTGTGACTATACAAAAAACCTCCTCCTTCATTTCCCCCACCATTAGTGCTAGTGCCAAAAATAGAGATGCCATATCTAGGTTTGATTGTCACTTCCAATATGCACCTAGATACTTCGATCCAAACATCTACTAAACTCCCTCCAAGAAATTTAAATCATCAAATCCAAATATGTTCCTAAGGTTCTGAGTAATGATCTTTCCCTCATAAGTCAGTGTCTGATTCTTAGAGCCTAAAGTGATATTTGCCTCCATTTCTGTCACCTTTGAAAAAAATTGGATTTGGCTTGTCTTCTACCCAAATTTAACTTCCCTGGAACTCTTTGGAAACAAGAAAATGTCGGAGTGCTGAGAAATTATTTCACACAAGCTAACACATGTGGAGGATTGGTATCTTTGCATACCATAAAATGATAAATGCTATTGAGGGTAGGAGTCATGATGCCTTCCCCAAGAAATTAACTAATATGTAAAGGTTTTAATTTGCAAAGTTGGCCAAGGCAAAAATATTTTTCTTTCTTTAATCTAATACAAAGTGTCTTAGGTCCTCAAAAATTTCATTATGAGTTCCCATTGCTACATTTGTGCCCATGTTAGCCAACATGTCTTCCACCCTGTTCACTTCTCGAAATGTATGGGAAAGCTTAAAGTCTTCAAATCCTATTAGCAAACCTTTGATTTTCTGAATATATTTATCAAGGTTCCAAGCCTCCATCTTCTCTTTCTTTATGCCATTTATGATTATCTATGAGTCCCCTTCCAAATGGACTCTTCCAATGCCCAATTTGGCTCCTAAGACAAGAGCATCTTTTGCTGCATAACTTTCAGCCACATTATTCATGCCATCATACATACATTTTGTCACGAAGGCTAAAGTATTGCCCTTGTAATCTCTTGCTACACAACCACACCCTGAGACCCCCGGGTTTCCCCTAGTCACCTTGTCAAAGTTAATTTTAACCCATCCTTCCTCTAGTGGTGTCGAGAAAACTATTATCCTTTTTTGAATAGGATTAACCCTACCAAGCCCATAAATGGGCCAAGTTAAAGACATAATATTGTTTTATGATAATTATTTAATTAAAATTAAATAAATTAGAGTTGCATTTAAATAATGGGCCTAATTATTATTGAGTAGAACAATAAATTACACTTTAATAGTGCTTTGCATGAACAATTTGTGGAGAAAATAAAATAAAAATAATATTGTTTCTTAAGAAATGAATTAAGTGTGCATGAGAAGATTAAATAAAGCAAATATTATTTAATAAAGTTAGGGACTTTTGATTAAATTAGAGGTTAGAAACCGTAAGCAGGGTCAGGGCTCTTTATTAGTGGTTTTCTTTGGTCATTTGAATACACACAGGTTTTGGGAGAGCAATTTGAGAATTGAAGTTGAAAATTTATTGAAGGATTGAGAATATTTGGATTGCACATGTTCACTAGACTATCCAAAATTTTGGCTGCCAAATTGAGGTAGGGTTTGTGAATCTCTCTATGAAAATTATTTTGAGAATTCTGTCTACCTTGTGTCTATCATGTTGTTGAAATTTATTTGTTAAAATTTATAGGATGGTATCTCTAAAAACAAAATGGTTTATATTTGAAACTAGAATTTGATTCATGTGTTGTTTGGGAAACTGTGTGATAAGTAAATAGTGGAATCACGTTGCTAAAATTTGTATAGAAAATTCTAGATCTAAGCAACCAGTAGGAAATTCACATTAAAATTTAGAGAAATTAGAAACTATGATTTTTTATATTCATCTCAAAACCATTTTTAATATGAGAATTTCAACAATAGAAAATTGGAGAAAAACAAATTCATTCAAGATAGAGAACAAAGTATATTATGCTTGCATGTTTTTCAAAAGATCATTGACGTGGAAATACTACTTGCATGCTTTAAAAAAAATAAAAAATTCAAATTTATAAAAAGAAATATAAATAATAATTTAAATTAGTTATTAATTGTTAACTTTAGAAAATAAAAAGAAAGCATTTTTTAAAAATCATTAATTATTTATTTTAGAAATTAAATAAATAAATAAATACTATTTATTTTTTAAAGTTAATTTTTAATTTTAATTCTTTTTAAATCTCTTAATTGGATATAACTTATTATATATTTATTAATGTAAGTGGAGTTAAATTTAATATGTGTGTGTGCGTGACTTTGTTATATTTTACGAGAAATTATAGTGGAGATCAATAAATAATTATCAAATTATGAATATTTAAATTTATGAGAAAATTTATAATAAATTTAATTATAATTATAAATATAAATATAATTTAAAGTTTGATTTATCTCTAGTTGCATTATGAATTAAAAGAAAAGTAAATATTACTATTAGACTTGAATAGAAGTAAAATTAATACTTTAGAAATGAAATTGATATTAATATTTAAATCTAAAAATATATATATTCATGTTATTAATTGACTCATTTGCAATTTAATATTATTTAGATTAATAACACAATAATATTGCATAACACTTTATATGCACAAAGAGATTTGACATTTAAATAAGTATATTAACATAAAAATTTATGTAAACATGTGTATTCATACTTTATTACTAAACACATCATTATGGCTCAATCTAAACATACCAAATGATGAAATTAAACTATGTGGCTGAAAACTATGTGTTTCTTATGTTTTGTTTAAAGTCTCTTGATTTTATTTTATGATGAATTTATGTGACTTGTATAGTTGGCCAAACTAGGACGTGCACTAGAGGCTTTTGAGATTACTTTTATGATGATTATTTGACTTGATGTCATCATGTATTTGATGATTCAAATTAAGATTTACGTTTATGAGATTTATTTCGATGAGCATTTATGATGACTTGACTCTTGAGAACCAATACATTTTGAGTTGACAGCTACGGAACTAAATTCCATCATCAGTGTTTTTGTGCTATGGGACACAATCGTGGTTTGTGAGTTTTTGAGAAGGTAGTCTAGGTGAATCCTATGAGAGTGACTTGTAATGGGGGCCAGGGCCCAAAGTGGCTGCTAGGGTAACTCATTGTAAGTTGTGTCACATGTGATAACATAGTAATTAAAATATTTAGACATACATTAAAAAGATAAATAGGGATGTTGCCTCACTCATGCCTTGACTTCTTGTATACGTTAACGATGGAAATAGGATGATAACTAGTGAGAGGTATGATTAGTTTTCTCATTTTCATGAGAGCATATTATAGTTGAACCGCATGTGTCATGTTGAGGGCCTAGGGTTCATAGTGACCAATCTAGGGTAACTCAATGATTGAGGGTTTTGGGTCTAGTGAGAGACCAATCTAGGGTAAAACAAGTAGTTTGACCATGTGATGACACTCCCTATTATGTAGTCTAAGTATCTTTTGTGGTTTTTTATATTTTCCTCTGGTGGTGTACTTGTTGGATGTATTTATTGTGAGTTGATACTCATTGTTGGATATTGTTTATTGTGGGTAGTAGACTTTTATTGAGGACAATTGTTTCTTTGTTTGTTATTATTCATTTGATACTTGACATTTTATTTGCAAGTGATTTCCTTTTAGTGTTGTATTTATTTGTCTTTGATATTTGATTTGGACTTAGTATCTTGTTATTAACTTTGGTATGTGCTGATTTTGGTATTGAATGATTATCTTTTCAACTTTGGTTATCTTTTCTTTATCTATAGTTATGTACCCTTGAGATAGATTGGGCTACCAAGATTCCTTGCCTAGGATTGATTTTATGATTTGATATATGTATGTCAATCCTACATTATCTCCCCTGTATAGTAAGAGTGGGAGCCTGATTATGTGACTATGTGGTTAGGAGGCAGTGACTACTTACCATTTACCCCCCCTAGATTGGAAGATGTTGGATGTCCATTGATGTAGTTTTAATATTATCATTCTTATTTTTATCTTGGAGATTTCTATTCAAATATTGTATCTATGTATTATTGTAATGATCCCATCTTTTAGCAGTTGACCAAGTGTGTGTGCGTTAGCCTTGTTCTACATGGTCCCGAGGGCTAACGAAGGGTTTAATGGGATCCTGGAGTGTTTTGGCCTAGTCATTTCCAGTTTGGGCCAAAACGAAGTTGATTTACTCAGTTTCAGACATACTATTTTTAGTAAGTCGGCAGGACACAGTACAGGTCAATTTTGGTGATTGGAATTCGATACTCCTCGGTGAGAGCTTTCCGATGAGCTATCACTTGCATTATTCGGAGTCCGATTGCTAATACATTTTAATGCCTGAAGTTTTATTAAAGTAACGTCTAGTTAATTGTAAAATATTAAAGTGTTACTTTAATATTTATTTTATGGTAGTGTGTACCTAAGGGAGACATAAGGGGTATTTTAATATATGTTTTATATAGTACACATCTTTTATCCCACATTGCCCATATGAGTTGAGCGGACCCTTGGAAATAGAATAAAAGGAAGCATTTGTGGCTTCATTAGGCAGGTTGAATATGAGAAGAAATTGGTGTGTGAGTTGCAGCTTTGTTCTTGGCATTTGAGGACGTCTATCCTCTCTTGTAACATTCTAGACGTCATTCCCTTGGGGTTTGGCCTTTGAAATTCTTTCTTGTTGGCTTCATTATCAGGCAGTTTAGTTGCATTTCCGGCTACAGGCAGATTTGATATTTTGCTCATATCTTCTTCACTACTTGTCCGACGCTTATGCCACTTGGAGGGAATGGTATTATGAAGGTAGTGGACTGATTGGAGGACAAAGTATTGTAGCAGCAAGTTTGTAAGCATGGGCTGGAGTATTATGACAATATTGTTGAAGTAATTAGTGAGTTGATAAATCTGCTATGTATTTGGTTTTATGAATTCTGAAAATAACATTTTATTAGCAGCAGTTCATTTCCACTTTGCATATTATTGTAGTTTATTTCTTTTTTATGTTGTATGATACCAATTCCATGCACGAAACACAACAAACAAATAAACGTTTGATTTCCGGAGTTATAAGGGGTTTTAAGAAGTTGAATGCAAACTGTTTGACATAATTCCTTTCAGCAATTTGGTTTAGTTTTTTGGGACATCCAAGGGTGTCCATTACAGTGGTATCCTTTCAGCAATTTGGTTTAGTTTTTTGGGACATCCAAGGGTGTCCATTACAATTATATATCTTGTATTGCAAGATCCTATAGGATGATGTATTGTATTCTTATACTTATATGATTATTGCATACCTTGTGACTTGTAATGGATGTTATTTTCTAGATGTACTTCATTATATCAATTTTATTTATGTATTTTCTCATGAGGCTATGTATATGTTTTTCAGTTATGATATTGATGTTGGAGCATCTTGGGTCTTTAAGCAATCTTGCATCAACAACAAAAAAAATCCAAATTTTCTGTAACAGTTTGTTGTTAGCAACGTAATCATTGTTGCTTTTGTTTTCATGAAATGCACAGTTATCATCATGTCAAGGACCTATCCTATATCCTTTTCCTAAATGTGCAAATTCTTATGTTTGATATTTATCAAATTCTGTGTCATTCTTTGTAGTTCTATTTTCTTGTAGTTTCCACCTTGTGTAACATGTTGATTCAATTGGCACAATTTTAGTTGCTTACATGGCATCTTGTGTAATTAGGAGCTAACTCCTAACACATGTGTGGACATACCTTCAAGTGCGTGTAATTTCACATGACTATTCAGATGGTTTTTTCTTATTCTTCCAAGTATGGACCTAAATTGTAATTAATTCTTAACTATCCAGCATGTGGCTTAGCTAGATATAAAAGAAGCTTGGTTCAATGTAGGAAAGTAGATTTCAAGAGGTAGTAAGAAGATCAAAAGAGATTAGAGAAGCAGTAACATTATTGGATAGAATAAGATAGAAGATGCGAACTAAGGCTTTAATTTTGTATATCTCTTGTTTTGTTTAAAGTTGCAACCTACAATGCCTCACACCCAGGTATGTTGTGGTTGTTCTATATGAAAAGTTGAATAGTCTCACCTAAAATATGTTCCATCTGGGCTTGTATTCTACGTGGATTCATTTTATTAATGTGTAGCTTTTATGTATAACTCTAAGTAGGGGTGTGAGAGTTGCAATTTGAGTTTATTCTACATGTTGTTTTGGAATCTCTTCACACCTCCTTTTGTTAGGTGGTTTCAGAGCTAGGTTCTTTCTTATGGCTTGGATCATGGAGAACCTTGTTGAATTTAGTTGTAGAGTGGAAGAGCTAGAATCTTACCTATAACTTATAGAAGGTTATGATCTTGCAGGAACTATTGCCAAGATGATTCATGGTAGAGGAAATGTTGATAATGCTATTATGGATATGTTAAGGCAAATTGCAGCGAGACTTGAAGCTGTGGAGACAATGCAGAGAAGAGGCATATATCTTGAAGATGTTAGTAATGATGAAGAAGCAACACTAAATCCTAATCCTAAACCCGAGGTTGAACAAGATGAGGAAAGGCTCATGAGAGTTTTGTCTATGATGAATGCTAGAGCCATTGTTAAAGTTGCTTGCTATGATGGAAGACTTAAAACTAATGCTATGTTGGATTAGATTGCTGATATGGATAAATACTTTAAGTATGAAGGTACTCTTGATGATAAGAACGTTAAGATAGTAGTCACCAAGTTAAAGGGTCATGCTTCACTTTGGTGGGATCATTTGTAAATTGTGAGACAAAAGAGAGTGAAGACATGGGAAAAGATAAAGAAGATGTTTCTCCCTATTGATTTTTGAGTTAACTTGTTGAGAAAAATGTAAAATTTGAGACCAAAAGATCTGAGTCTGAAGGATATACTAAGGAATTCTAAAAATTGGATATCATATCTCAACATGTAGATGATGAAGTTGAGAAGGTCGCAAGATACCTGAATGGCTCGAGGACATCAATTGAGTATGAGATCAGCTATGTTAAGATGGATAGTGTGAAAGAAGCACATTGGTATGCTTTGAAGGCTGAAGAAAGATTGGCAAAGAAACATGGTCAAATACATGGAGGAAGAGGTGGAAATTTTTAGAGAAGTAGAGGTAAAACATATGGAGAAGGTAGCAGATTTGTTAGTATAGTGAAAGATAAAGGAAAATCAGAATGAAAGGAAGAACCTGTTGGTAGAAGAGATAACTACACTTGAGGTAGCTATATTTCTTACGCTAGGAATAATAATGGTTGAAAGAGGGAAGAGATGTATTGGTTTAAAGGTACTCGTTATAAATGTGGAGAAGAAGGACATAGGGCCTTTGAATGTACTAAATCTAGATAGAAAATTGGAGGTAATAATAGAAGAACTTTGGCTCTTGAAGAAGTTGTTGAAACACCTAATGAATCTACAAATGGTGAGAACCTGATGTTGAGAAGAATCTCGTGGAATGAGTAGATTGATGGAGAACCTTTTGTAAGAAGAAATTTGTTCAAAACCAAATGTAAAGTAGTTCGAAAATGTTGCAAGATAATTGTTGATAGTGAAAGTTTTGACAATTTAGCATATGAGGAGCTGGTTAACAAATTCTAGTTGTAGAGATTGAGACATCCTAAGCCTTATCATGTCACTTAGATCTAGAAGGAGCATAAGTTACTCGTAAGTGAAAAATGCCTTGTTAAATTCAAAATTGTGAATTATCATGATGAAACCTTGTGAGATGTTATGCCTATGAATTGTTGTCATATTATTTTGGGTAGACCTTGATAGTATGATAGTCTAGCTTTGTATGATGATAGATTGAGTCAATTTTCTATTTGGGTAGATGGAAAGAAGCAAATATTGTTACCCTTGGTAGAGAAAACTGAGGAGAATCACTATACCATAGTTAAAGTATGTTTGGTTAAAGGTAATCAATTTTCTAGAGATATGAAAGAACATAATGTTTGTTTTGTTTTCATTCCTACAAAGACCAAGAAGCAAGATGAGTTAGAGCATGCAATTGAGATTAAATCCTCGATAGAAAAGTTTAAAGATATAATTTATGATAATGTACCTGATGGTTTACCACATGTGAGGAGTATAAATCATTGTATGGATTTGACACATGGAGCTAATTTGCCTAATAAAACACTACATAGATTGGAACCTGATGAAAAGGTTGAATTAAATAGGCAAGTGCAAGAATTGTTTAAGAAGGGTCTGATTAGAGAAAGTTTGAGTCCTTATGCAACACCTACTATGTTAGCACCTAAGAAGAATGGGGAATGGAGAATGTGCACTAATCCTAGAGCCATAAAAAAGATAACAGTAAATGTAGATTCTCTTTGCCTAGGATGGATGACATAATGGATAGTTTGAGTGGAGCAAAGCATTTTACCAAAATTGATTTGAAAAGTGGCTATCATCATATCAAAATTAGAGAAGGGGACAAATGGAAAACTGCTTTTAAGACTAATGAAGGTTTATATAAATGGTTGGTTATGCCCTTTGGTTTAACTAATGCACCTAATACTTTAATGAGATTGACGAATGAGGTTTTGAAGAGATTCTTGGGTAAATTTATGATTGTATATATGGATAAGATTTTGATATTTAGTAAGAATAAGGAAGAACATCTTGAGCATGTCAGACAAGTATGCAGAGATTAAAAGAGGAGAAATTATTGATTAACTTGAAGAAATGTTCATTTATGAAGGAAGAGATCGTATATCTTTGATTTTTTTTTTAAATTTTATGTGATGGTTTGAAGATGGATCCTAAGAAGGTGAAAGTTATTCTTGATTGGTTTACACCTGAGAATGTTGGAGAGGTGAGATCATTTCATGGATTAGCAAGTTTTTATAGAAATTTCACCAAAAATTTCAGTTCTATTTGTAATGCTATGGTTGAGATTATGCGAGGAGATTAAAGGGATTTCAAATAGACACATGGAGTATAGAAGAGTTTGAAACACTGAAACAAAAGATTACAGAATTGCTTACCTTTTCTTTGCCCAATTATATTAAAGTTTTTCAAGTTGAATGTGATGCTAGTGGAGGTGCCATTGGAGCTATTTTGAGTCAAGAAGGAAGACCTGTAGCTTTCTTTAGTAAGAAGTTGAGTGATGCTAAGAGAAAATATTCAATTTATGATCAAGAATTCTATGCTATTGTTCAAGCTTTGAAGAAATGGAGACACTATTTGATGCCTAAGGATTTTGTATTGTAAACTAACCATAAAGCTTTGCAGTATTTGGAAAGTTAAAATAAGTTGAATTAGAGACATATGAAGTGGGTTGAGTTTTTGCAAAACTTTTCCTTTTCTTTGAAATGCAAGAGTGGATAGTCAAATGAGGTTGTTGATGATTTGAGATAAAGAAGGAAATTTGCTGATAGAAATGAGGATTGAGGTACTTGTTTTTAATGATTTGAAGTTTTTGTATGAAATTGATCTTAATTTTCTAGAACCTTGGAAATTTTGTAAGGAACAAATGGTAAGGGACAAGTGGATTGATTATTTCATTTAGGAAGATATGTTATTTAAGGGAATTCAGTTGTGCATACCTAGAGGATCTATAAGAGAGAACATCATAAAAGAAAAACATAGTGGTGGAATTGCTAGATACTTTGGGATTGACAATATAGTGAAGTTGATTTTAGACATATACATTTGGTTGCAAATATATAAAGATGTGCAAAAAATGGTAAGAAGCTGTAGAATTTATCAAACAAAAAAAGGAACTAGTCAGATTTTGGGATTATATCCACCATTGTCTATACCTAATAAGCCTTGGGAAGATATCAATATGGATTTTGTTCTTGGTTTTCCAATCTCTGCAGTGTCTTGAATGGAATCAACAACAACAGCCTCCTGAGCCAGCTTCCTAGAGCTCTACCTAGTTCTCTTGCTTGGACCCCTTGGTGATATGATCTCTTCATCTATGTATTTTCCAAGACTGGCAGTAGCAACACATACCCTGGAAGTCACCTATTCCATTCTACTACCACTTTCCTTTATAAGCATTTGGAGGTTTTGTTCATAATCCTTGAGTTTGTTTGGGATGTTTCCCACTTGCACTTCCAACTGGATAATTTTGGCACGGTCTATATCTTGGTTTTATTGCACAGTATCCATTTTCTTTTTTAGACCCATAATTTCATTATATATCCATGAATCAACTTGGAGAATGGAATCGGCTTTTTGCTTAGCAGAGTTCAAAAAGGAAAGCATAGTTTCCCTCTGTGGAGAATCATTCTTGTCCTCTTCCACAACCTCTCTAGTAGGAGAAGCAATCTTATATGTTTGTTCCTCCTCCCTTATAGTAGCAGGGTCCTCAATTTTGTCTTGTTCCACAACCACTCTAGTGGGTGAAGCAATCTTAATAGACTAATCCTCCTATCTCATAGTAACATGGACCTCTTTATCCTTTTCCATCTCTTCTTCACCTGCATCAATATTAGTCTGATTATCCTCATCACCATTGTTCCCCTGTTCTGTATTATCTTCACTATTTTCTTCATCATCCTCTTTCCCACTTTTTCCTTTGCTCTCTGAGTAGCCTTCCAGATTAGAGATAAAATCTCCAACATCCGTGTTATCCACTTCCTCTAGAGTATCATCCTCTTTCCTTTCAAAGGTCTCAGACTCTATGTTTAATTCCACCTTGTCTTTTTGAGAATGTGAGGGTTTTTGTTCGAGAATCCTCTTCTTACCCTTAACATTCTCTTCATTATTTTTCTTTTTAGAATGAGTATCAGTAACAAAACCCTTTATTTTATCTAATGAGGGAGTGGAAACCATAGACTTGCTTTTACAGTAACCCTCAATTAGAAGAATTAAACCTTCATGTAAAATAGGACGCGACTCCTTCTTCCTATGAGCATGCAGACTTTGAAGCAAAGAAAACTACAAATAGAAAAGAAAAGAAAGTCTATCCTTGTATCTAAAATGATTGAGAAAGACAAAATGAAATTTATGAACTATTTCTATCATCCATAATGAAATACTCACGGGTACAGGAGAGCACATCTGGCCAAATTTCCTTTATTTGATCCACATCGTAGAAATCTCTACTTTTTTCCAGAGTTTTCTCCTTAGCATCTATTTTAGGGAATTTTTTGAAAGCAACATTTGAAATGCTAGTTTGTTTAGTGAACTTAATGCCTTCCATGGGTAAACCCGTGATCTCAGCTATGAAGTCCTCCATCAATTTCAAAGTAACACCATGTAAAGAGACCTTGTCCTCAGTCCAATTTTTGAAAAAGGCCATGGTGACATGCAGTTTGAACCCGTGAAGGCATTCCAAATAACTGGTCACCTTCCCCTTCTCCAAAATCTTCCAAACACCCTTCCTAGCCTTCCATTCATCACAATTTTTGGGTTCTTTTTTTTGTGGATCACCTCCCATTTTCAAAGAATTACAGAGAATGGTAGAAACTAGAAGCAAGCAAAAGCCAAGAGCAAACAAGTACAATAGGTACCAAATATTCATCACATCTCATAAAACCCATTTTAGAGGTGATACATGCAAATCCCACCTTGTAATCACATAAATGTATCTCCTCGAGGAAGAAACTCTAACAACCGTAGGCCCACTACCAAAAATTATTAAATTTCTAATCTTGGCATATCTTTCCCACCTTTGCATGAGTAATATCATAATGAATAAGGGCTTTAAGATCAAGGTGCTTGTATAGCTCACCAATCCACATCATTTTATAACCCATATGGATTGCATAATTGGCAACCCAGTCAGTAACCCCATTAGCCTCACGATAAGTATGGGATATTATGACTTTTTTAAATTTATTAATTAGAGACTTAATTTCCATGACCGTTGCCTCAATCGACCAAGTAATTGAATTTTTGTTATTGAGAATGTTAATAATATTTAACGAGTCACCTTCCAACCATAGTTTAGGGTATCTTGAATTAGCTGCTAATTTCATAGTGTACATAGCAACAGTAGCTTCAACAATGTGGCTATTATAATTACCTATAGGAACTGCAATGGCATCAATAATATTGCCAACATTATCTCTTAAGACCCCTCCACATATTTCTCTTCTTGGATTGCCCTTTGCAACACCATCAAAGTTCCCTTTAATCCATTCATTAGGGGAGTTTTCCATCTAGAAGTTAATCTTGGGTTATCAATTTTCAAATTAGGACCTTGTGATCGCAAAGGGTTATCAATTTGATTTGAAATTTTCCTTTATAGCTGTAGCAATATTTTGTCCAAGCACCCATCCTGGAAAATCTTTATTTCTAAAGATTCTATTATTTCTTTCTTTTTAGATACCCCACTAGAGATGGGGAAGAGTTATTTTCCATAACAGTTGAACATTAGGATCCCTAGAAGGGCACTTCCAACTTTTAAAACAAAGTTCAACATTATTTTGATGGACCCCCAAATTATATTCTAGTAGTTGAAAATCTCAGCCCAAACTTGTTCACTATAAGAACAATTCAAGAACAAATGGTCTCTATCTTCAAATATATTTTTACATAAGGTACATCTATTTACCACATTAATACCTCTTTTTTGTAGATTATCCTAGGTGAGGATTTTATTTTGAAGCATAATCCAGTAAAAAATGTTTATTTTAGGTATGAGACCCTTGATCCAAGCTTGATACCAAAAAGGAAGATTACCCTTCTCCCTATAAGTAAAGAGAGTAGAAACTTTGAATTGACCAATAGGATCAGCATTCCATATTATCTCATCCTCATAAGTAGGATATAGAGAAAAAGCATTCAAACTTAATTGTATGTTATTGAAGCCTTGATTAATATCAGTCAAATTCACCCAAGAATTGTTGTGCCAGTAATGACTCACTAAAATGCCATACCTTTGCTCACATTTATCAAGTTGAGTAGTATCTTGAAAGTCTTCTAGCAGAGGATGATCCATTAACCAAACATCTTCCCAAAATCTCACCTTTTGCCCATTTCCAATTTTCCAGGAGAAACCCTTTCCAAGAGTATTCTTTGTCCCCTGAACAACACCCCATATGGCAGATGGATGAAGGGCATCAAGAGAAGAAAGGAAATCGGCTAGAGAATTAATATTGAAAAGGCACTTATATTTCCATATGGTAATCCATTCATTGTCATCATGATAAGTTCTCCAACCTTGTTTAGCCAACAGAGCTCTATTCATACTTCTTATTGTCCTGATCCCCAGACCACCTTCTCTAATAGGCTTACATACTTGGTCCCAAGCAATCAAAGGTAGTCTCTTTTTTTCCTCAGTCTCGGTCCATAAAAAATTCCTCTGAATTTTTTCAATAGTATTTGCAAATTTCACTGGAATTCTAAAAATGCTCAAAGTATAAGTTGGTATACTTTGAAGACAAGCTTTGAGAAGAGTTAATTTACCCACCCGACTTAAAAGATTTCCTTTCCAACCTGCCAACTTCTTATTGAATTTATTAATGAGATCTTCCTAGAAGGAATCAGGGACTTTCAAACCTAAAGGAAGGCCCAAATAGATTGAAGGGAAAGATCCAATAGAACACCCAAGGATATTAGCAATTTTATTCTATCTAGGAATAGGGGTGTTAATAAAAAAAACACAACACTTTTATTCCAATTAATCAATTGACCCAAGGTTGAAGAATACAAATTTTGAGCTTGCTTCAGGTTTCTGGCTTCAATGACTTTAGATTTACCCATAAAGATTGTATCATCAAAAAACTGACCATGAGAGAAAATAAGAGGATGGGAAGAAGGCTATAAACCTTTAATAACACCTTTTTGAACCGAATCCCCTATGTATCTCCTAGACAATTAGCCATTATAACAAAAAGAATAGGGGATAAAGGGTCTCCTTGTCTCAAACCACGGGAAGGATTGAAAAAGTGACAAGAACTACCATTGACCAAGACAACAATAGAAGAGGTAGAAATCAACTGATAAATAGTTCCAACAACCTTATGGTCAAAACCAAAAGCATATAAGATTCTAGATAGGAATGCCCATTCAACTCTATCGTAGGCCCTAGCAATGTCCACTTTCATAATAAAATCCTAATTATTGGAACATGACAAAGAATGAATATTCTCATGGGCTGAGATAACAAAATTAAGAATTTGTCTACTTGGGATGAAGCCATTTTGCTGGTCAGTAATGATTGAAGGAATCACTATAAGAAGTCTAGAAGTAAGGACTTTGGAAATAATATTATAGAAAGAATTACAAAGGTTATTCGGTCTAAACTGATTTGGAGAATCAGCTCCAATCTTCTTCGGAATTAGACAGAGGAAAGTGGAATTGATTTCCTTTAGCATTTGTTTTGCTCCAAAAAATTCCTTCACGGCATCACAAACATCATTTCCAACAAGTTTCCATAATTTCTGAAAGAAAAACATGGGAAAACCATCTGGACCAGGTGCTTTGTCTCCTCCTAGAGAACATATAGCTTTGACAATTTCTTCATCTTTAGGAATAGAGCTTAACAGTTTATTATGTTCCTTCGAGACCAAAGGTGGAATCACTCTAAGAAAATCAGCCCGGTGGTCCAAATTAATAGTAGGATCAGCAGACATTAGAGAAGAGAAAAAGGCAACCATTTCTTCCATAATTTCTTCCATATTGCTTAAGTATTGTTACTTTGTTGTTGTGTAAACTTTAGGAAAAAAATGGTTCAATAAGCATTATGACATATTAGTTAATTTGTCTTGGGTTCCTAAGTAGGGCATTACAAAAGTGGACTTTCAATTTTGATTTACAACTACCTTATTAAGGCTGAAAAAATACACTAATCTATATATTTCAAATTCAAATCAAATCTAAATCTTTATAATGATCATACAAGGCCAAAAATACTAATTTTTTAAAGTGGACTTTGTGATTCAAATTAAGATTTATGTATATGAAATTTATTTTGATGAGCATTTATGATGACTTGAGTCTTGAGAACCAATGCATTTTAAGTTGCTAGTCATGGAACTGAATGCGATAATCTATGCTTTTATGGCATGGGATACAATTGTGGTTTGTGAGATTTTTGGAAGGTAGTCTAGGTGAAACTTATGGGATTGGCTTTCAATGGGGGTTGGGGCCCAAAGTGGCTATCAAGATAATTCATTATAAATTGTGTAATAAGTGATAAAATAGTACTTAAAATATTTAGGCACACATTAAAAAGATAAATAGGGATGTTGCCTTGCCCATGCCTTGCATTATTGTATAGGCTAAGGATGGGAATGAGATGATGCCTTGTGAGAGGTATGACTAGTTCCCCCATTTTCATAAGAGGGTATGATGGTTGAACTACATATATCATATTGACGGTTAGGGGTCCATAGTGACTAGTCTAGGGTAACTCAATGCTTGAGGGTCTAGGGTCTAGTGAGAGACTAGTCCAAGGTAACTCAAGTAGTTTGACCATGTGATGATGCTCCCTAGTATGTATCTCAAGTCTCCTTTGTGGTTTTTCATATTTGCCTCTTGTGGTGTACTTTTTAGATGTGTTTATTGTGAGTTGATACTCATAGGTGGATCTTATTTATTGTGGGTAGTAGACTTTTATTGAGGTCAATTATTTCTTTGTTGGTTATTATTCTCTTAACACTTAGCATTTTATTTGGAAGTGGTTGCCTTTTAGTATTGTATTTCTCTGTCTTTGATATTTTGATTTGGACTTGGTATCTTATTGTTGGAGTTGGTATGTGCTAATTTATGTATAAGATGATTATCTTTTCAACTTTGGTGTTTGTTATGCCTTGCATTATAGTGCCTCTCATGTTTGTAGTCTAAACCTTATTATACTTTGATTCAAGAGGTACTCGTACTCATGTTATTATTTCTACATTTGAGATGACCTAAGGGACAGGTGTTCTACTTTGATTTCAGTATCATAGATGCTAGACTACTATGTTGTGCAGTTAGTCATATTTTCTTGTTGATGCCATTTTGAGACAATAGTATGTTATGTGATGATATTTGGTTATCTGGTATTTGGATATATCTCTAATTATGTTATGTGGTGGACTTAATAGTATGGTTATTTACTTCATCCTTGTTTCTTTGTGCTTTATGTGAACATGAGTGATGTAAATGGATTATTTTAGTATAACTAAATAAATGGTTAAATTAGGTGATTTAATGCGTTTATTGCTTTGACTACATTATTATATGCAATCGTACTTGATCATGTGTTTTAGTGCATGATTTATATCCCTCACAGTGGCACATGGAGTTAGTGATTTAGTTGTTCATATTTATCAATGTCATCCTTGTATGGTTGATGTAATTAAACCTTTCAGTGATTATTAAATCCGAACTCATTTGCATTATGTGGCTAGACCTGTGAGCGTGTTGGTGCATTTAGAGGTTCACATTTTTTGTGAAAGATGTTAAGGAATTTCTATGATTTTGGGTTTTCGGGCTTTATTTTAATTAATTTTAATTTCTGGCAACTTTTCTATATATGAATTCTTATTACTAGGAATAGCCTATTTTTGTTTGGGTTGATTCAGGGTTTAACTAGGCTTTCTGGTTATTTGCCCTAATTGATTATTCACTAAAAAACTAAATAAGCATTGAAAGAGGAATTTAATTCCTCACTTTTACAATTTGGAAAATTGAGAGCTTTTTTTGAAATCATTTTCTAAAGGATTGGTTTTATGTTCATTGTGAGAGCTACAAGCATGGGATCTTCACAAAGATGGACTTGTTGGATCCAACTCGGGGAGACCTTGCTTTGCTATCATTGTTTGATGGTTCTGCCCGGTTGGTTAGGTATGAATGATTTCCCAATTTTTGGGATGAGGGTTTGGGGTTTCACACTATTATGCTGGTCATTTTTGCATATGGTATTAGAACCCAAATTTTATTGGATTTTCAAGACTTTTGTGCTCTAAGACCAAATGGGTTTTTATTTCAAAATTTTCCAGTTTTGGGGTTTTTACCTCATTTTGTGTGCCACCATATTTTCTTGAGTTTTCTTGGCATGATGTTGTTCATGGACTTGGATGTCAGTCAAACCATTGTTTCTCTTTTATGTTGCATTGGGATGCATTCCACATTTGTCCTCCCAAGATTGTTTTCAGTTGAGTGATAGTTTGCTTGTGTTCTCATCTAGTCCTTATGTTATGATCTTCATGAAGGTGGTGCACCACACATGAGTATGTGCACATACATTGTTAGGTGACTCACAAGGCCCAATCTCTTATTTTCACTTCGATGGAGTTATGATCATTTAAGGTTGGGTTGGGAGCATGCATGCCCATAGGCACTCATCACTGGATGAGCATGTTTAGGGTAGGGTAGCACATGGAGGGGGCTTCTATCTCATAGCCTAGTGTTCATGGCACCATAGGGTTGACATAGGAAGTTCTAATTAAGTGATAACTAAATAATTTAGTGGTTGGTAATAAAACTTAAGGTAATAAAATACTTTAGTGCGAGAGCCTTCCATTGGGAAGTTGAGTCCACACAATCCAAGCTCTGGCTTTCTGATGCCAAGCGACTCTCCATGGTGTTAGCACCTACATAGTTACCCATTGAGTGTTTGACCAAGATTTGTATTATCACATGATCTTGGTTTCAGTTATCATTATTATTTAGCGTGTGTGATAGCTATGGATGTTTGCTTTATGTGAGTGTGGTTGGATCATTATCTCCATCAGCACGGTGGGAGTGGACCCACAGGTTCCACGTGGTTGGGAGTCATAGCTACCTTCACCACTACTGGGGACCAGTGTATAGAGACTATCTTTTGTTCTAGTGCGACCGTTGCTTGATTTTTTCACTTGGTACTTTGAGTTTCAAAGTATGCTTTCTTGTGACTTATGTTTTCGTTGGAATGCTTGGATATCATGTTTAGATTATGTTGGTTATTTGACACATTCCCTTATTATGATGTTTAGTAGAGGATTTAGATGATGTGATTTGATTAGTTGGAATATCTAATGCTTTACCTTTTAGCACGTTAGATTTCCTTATTCTTATGATGTAGTACGTTTTAGTTGTAACATCCTCATAAGATAGCTCTAACAATTTGGTTGGTAGTTTGGGATGTTATGTGTGGTGGATGGCTAGGATCTTTGAGGTCTCATGATGCTATTATGGTTGGGAGGAACCGTGTATAGTTTGATTATTCTTGTACATTGTGATGTTGTGTCTGCATATTAGGATGTTACTTTTAGTACATTCTTTTACTGCTATGTTTCAGATGGTTGTTGTAGTTTCCATCTTGTAGTTCAGTGTTCAAGTTTTTATGCGTCAATTTTTAGATCTGGTACTCCCCAGTTTGGAGGAAATTCATTGCTTATCTTTTTAACTTAATTTTTTATGGCTTGCTTTTTTGGATCCTTGAGTGAGAGTACAAAAGTTTGCGTGGTGTGTTGAGTTTTCTCGTTCAGTTCTTGGTATTTTCTCACACAAAATTCCACACTAGTTTTGGGTGTTTTGGCTACTGGTACAAGTACTTCCTCATGTTATTTGGTGTATTTACTTATGTGAAAGGTAATTTCTCGCATGGCGTGTTGTACTTCCTCACTTGAAATTTTGTCAATTGTTGTCCTTGAGTGAAAAATAGGGGACATCTCCACTGGTTTTCGAGGAATTATTTTTGGTGTTTTAAGTACCCTTTGGGTTTGCTTAATTTTCCATGCCTTGATAAATTTGAGATTATTTGTTTTGTTTTCGTCTCTAGTCTTCGTTTCTCTGGTCATTTGTGTCAATTTGCTAGTGGCGTTTGGAGCTTTTTTGGTTGTTGGGATTGTGGTTAAGTCTTTTGTTGTGACCCTTGTGATCCTTGTATGTTGAGTGTTGTGTGCATCCATACTTGTTTTTAAAAAAATTATCTTGGCTTGTGTTGAATCCTTGTTCCAAGGATCTTTTTTCTTTGCCTTATTTGAGGTAGGCCTTTTGTTTGGATTTGGTTTTTAGATTCCCTACTTGCCTATCTATGATCTTGGACCCTTCCATTTTGTAGAAGAAAGTGTGGATTCCCAATCTCACAATAGGGATTTGTGGTCTTCAAGAAAGCCATTTTTGGATCAGGTAGAGGATGTTTCCCATGTGTCTTCTATGCTAAGAAAAGGTTTCTATGGTCTTAAGTTGAACGTGTGGAAATGTTCATTAATGTAGGACATGTACAATTAATGCTTCCTTTTAATTATCATGATTGATGGGTTATTTAAGACACCTAAAGGGATTAATTGTCACTTTGTCTAATAATCACAATTATGCTCTACAAGAAAAGAGTTTTTGTTTAGGTCATCACCTCACCTATAAGAAGTCATCCTATAGGTTTGCAAGTGTTTCCTAGGTCAAGCTACTTCTAGTCTATGCTTGGATGAGGATGGGTCCCAACGCCATGCCATCTTTGCATTCTAAGTGTTCAGGTTAGTTTTTTTTTCCCTTTGCCTCTCCTTTTTCATCTGTAGGTGTGCATCTTTCTAGTTTTCATGTGGTATATCTTTCTCTTCTTTCCTTTTAGGTCATTTTGTTTCCTCTATCGCTCCTTAGTGTGGTTTTAGTAGTCACTTGGATTTTTCATTGATTGGGTTTGTGTTTTGTATTGTATGGTTGTTTACTGTAGGATGAAGTTGCTTTGGCTCCACTCTTTATGTGTATAGTAGGTTCACATTTGTCCGACATAATGGACTTGGTGGTCTAGGTTTTGGGCCACTATGGGGTTGTTCAAACTCCATAGCACAATGTACATTTCACCATGGGGGAGGGGATTTTGTATTTTCCTTTTTGGTTGATGTGGTCTGGTGGTGCAATCTTGTTTCTTTCTAGTTTCCTTGGGTGTTTTCCCTATCAAAGGAATGGTTTTCACCGCATGGGTGGTCCTTAAAACCCTCTTTCATCCTAGTTTTGCATAAGGTAGGATCTCACTGGTTGAGTTGTTTTTATTTGGCTCAGCTAAGGTGTTATAGACATGCCTTCATGAGTGTTTGATTGGTGGTTTTGTCTCTAAAAGATAAAGAATATGGGTATGTTGTCACAAGTTACATGCACGTGTGACCTCTGTCCTAGTAGGGTGAGTGGTGGCTTGTTAGTGTTGCACTAGTGGCTCCACTATATTCGAGTGAATATTAGTGGTAGTTTTTTTACATTTGATCATCTACCTGGATGCAACATCCCTCCTCAAGTTGAGTGCCTTGCATCATTCACAAGAAGTTGGCTAGTATTTTGAATTTAAATAGTTGTTACATGAAAGTATCCAATATTTATTAGTCTCATGTGTCGCATGAGTGAATGTTGAATAGTGGTCTTGTCAATTGTGTAAGTACTATTGACATTAAGGTCAAATTGTCTATTAGTGACTCACACTTAGTCAATATATAATTGCTATTGATTTTCTCAGTTGCTACTGAGCTACAAAACCTATGTACAGTTCATGCCAAGTATAGCAACATCTACCAAGTTATTCAATGCAAGTGATGGAAACTCTTGTGTTAACCAAGCTCCATAGTGTCAGCTAAGTTATATAGTGTTAACCAAGTTATTTAGTGATAACCATGTTCTTTAGTGTCTACTGAGCTCATAGTGTTAGTGATGTGAATCTAGTGTTGGCCGAGCCATGGAGTGTCAACCAAGTGATTTAGTATATGTCGAGTTTCAAAGTGTTCACCAAGTCACACAGTGTTGATTGAGTTCAAACTACTTGGAAGTGATTAGTCTGAATTGAGCCTCTTCATTAATCAAGTGCTAGATAATGCCTGGTGTTGATAGTGGTTGCCAAGTATCAGAACATCATCAAATTTATCTTTAGAACCTGAGTTACTACAGTTGGGTTGACTTTGTGGATTTTGGTGAAACTTGTATTATAACCAACTTCAGTAAGTTATGACTTGGATTGGTATATATGTAAAGCATTATATCATATCCAAATAAGTATTACATGAGCATGGAATACAAAATGTTGTGAATTAAGAAGGCTACAAGCAATATAAGGGACAACAAAGATTTATTTATCACAACAAGGTGATCATTATAATTCAAGGAATCTCAACTAGCAAATTAGAGTTGTAGATCAAAGATCAGCCACTGGTTCATCCCAACAGGTGTATTAGTTAAATCCTTTAACAAGGTAGACTTAAAAATCTTATGTAAAATCTCTTTACCGAGTGCATATTTTATTTTCTGTTTTGTAAATCCTTTCACAAGGTGGACCTCATAGTGCTTATTTCTCTTAATAGAGCAGATCATCAGAAGTGATCAATTGTAAGTCTTAATAGGTTAACTTTATACTACATTACTAAAGCTTTTGAGTATCATCCCCACCCCATTTTTACTTTCTATTTGGAAGGTTTATGGGTTACCATATCTTATGTTAAGTGTTATGAATGTTTTACTGCTTTCATTCTTTCATGCATGCAATTAGATCATAATATTATATGGATGATTGATTGGTGAAATAAGATTAAGTTTTATTGGTTCTTGATTCACCCCTACCACTTAGTAACCTTTCCTACCTAATATTTCCAACAATTGGTATCAAAGCATAACAACTTGAGCAAAGATCATAGGCAATGGAGGTATACAGGCTAGATAAGGCTATTGATAATAAAAAGTTGGATCTTGAATTGGTCATTGGGCAACTGAAGAAAGAAAAGGAGAAACTCTTTATATCATTGAAAAGAAGGAAATATCTTGCAATACAAATGAATAATAATCTCTACATTGAACAAAGAATTGAATATATATATCTTGAAAGAAATTCAGATGAAGTTAATGAAGTAATCAAAGACCTATTAGAAAAGAATTCCAATCTTCAAGAAGAAGTTAGAAAGTTGAAAAGAGAATAAAAAATTCAATCAGTTAGATTATGTGAAGTCATGGAGGAAAAAAACAAAGACAAAGAAAAGGTAGAATAAAAGAACAATGATATCAATCAACTATCCCTTCAGCAAGAAGATTTTATTGATCAACTCACTAGTGCAAATGAAGAACTTATGAATTTAAGGTTAGAAAATGAAAGAATGTAGAATGATCTAAACACTAAAAAGCAAACCAATGAAAGGATGATGAAATATCAAGAAAACATGAATCAATTGAATGAAAAAAGTCAGTACAGATATAAAGGAAAAGCTAGAATAGGATACACAGAAAAAAGTGAATCATCCAAGCAGGGAGCTTAAAAGAATCAAAGGCCTACTTGCAATCATTATGGTAAGATAGGTCATACATCAAACAAATGTTGAAGTAATGGCAAAGCAAAATTCAATGGATAGTGTTACAATTGCAATAAGCATGGTTGTAGAGAAAGTGAATGTAAAGAGAAACCTAAGTTTAAAGGTAAATGTCACAATTTCAAGAAATACGGACACAAATATTCAGAGTGCAAAACCAAGTAGTGGAATCCAACAGAACAAATTGTGAAAGCAATATTTGGATGAGATTACAATACATGGTGTAGATGCCACTATTATGGTGAATTTGGGCACATTGGAGCAAATGGTGTGAAACATCACATGAGGAAAAGAGATACCACTAAAAGATGTTTCATTTGTATAGAACTTGGATATCTTGCCAAGAACTGCATGAACACAAGAAGAATTGAAGATAAAAAGAAAACCAAGGCTAACAATATCAAAAAGCAAATGAAGTAGTAATGAATACCAGAATCTCTTGAGAATGCAAGCCCAAGTCATGAAATAAATGTCACTCAAGAATTGGGTGACTCAAGCATTTCAACTTGAATCCCTATGGGAATTGTTAGAGTAAATAATTAATTATTAATTATTTATTCTATTGCTTAAGCTTACTTAGGTCATGCATTTATTTAATATTTCATATTTAATGCATGTAGTGGTTAGTTGTTGACAACACGGGAGTTTTTTCCCTTCTAGTTGTCACACTTATCTTCTACCACCTTCCAGCTTGTTCTACAAGCTTCCATGAGCTCTTTATATTCGGGCTCTCTCTCATTGTATCATTACAACAACATCACATCATTTCTTATTGTAAATACATTTCTTCTTGTGTTTGCATTCATGGTGTCTCTCATGTCCGTTTAGGGTTTTGCCTGTGCTCCATGCTCCTCCCCTTCTATGGCTTCTCTTTGACAGGTTTCGCATGTAGGTGATCTTGGCGTCTTCAGAGTTGGCTTTCCTCAACTCCAACATCCGAAAGAAGCGCTGGAAAGCTGGTTCCCAGACAGAGATTTTGGTGCAGGTATTTTTTGGTTTTGATGCTTTTTTATTGCTTGTTTTTTTTGTTGAAGTCCGAAGTCCTGTTTTTGACTCCGGCATGCATATCTTTTGCGTCCCATGTCTATTTTTTGAAAACTTTATATTTCTAGAAAGCTGGTTCTATGTACTTTTCAAAAAAGTAGTCCTTTTTCTTTGTTTTTGGCCTCTGCTCTTTTTATCATAGTTTTGGCATTTTTGCTCTATGGTGGATATTTTGAGTGTTTTAGGCCCGAGGATCGTTTTCCTGGCATGGTTTGCTTTCTTTTCGGCTGTACTTTCTTTTGGTTCAGCTCTTTTTCAGTTCTGATCATTGTAGCTATCATTTTGAAGCACTTTTTATTCTCGCACTGAGATAAACTGTCACTTTTGTATTTCGGGAGTCATGAACGTTGTTTTGAGTCAGCTATGCATGCACTATTTCATAAAGCACCATGGGGGGGATTATTGTTTGCTATTTTAGGCATTCTCCCTTTGTCAAGTGAGTGTCCCTTCCACGACATTAGCCCCATGTAGAGTCATTTAGACCGTGTCTTTATCGGTGTCTGTACGTCTTTTCCTCTCTCCTCGTTCTTGGTTCGTCTGCAAGAGACTTCGGCCCACCTTCTCAGTTGCCTGTCATCACACCCTGTCTGCATTAAGGGGGGGTTATGCTGTGTTCTAATGCATCCATGGTTTGATGGTTCAATAGTGCGAACTATGTATTCAATGGTTGATCCTATATACAAGGCAATTGTAGTGGCTGGCTACCTATGCATTTCGGTGAGATGGATCATCTACCATATAGACATGCTCGGTTCGTGCCTTCTTCCATGGAGGTTCTTCAGATCAGAAGTTTGGCAGATTTTGCGGCTTCTTCATGCTTCAGTGATGCTGCTTCTTCATGATCATTCCTTGTTCCTGTTTTAGGGGACAATTTCCCTAGTTGGAGACTTCTTCAGCTCTTCACTGGGTTCTTACCTCTTTTTGGGGGAGGGTTTTTCCCACGTGGTTTTCTCTCTTTCCTCGCTTACAGAGGTTGCATTCTTCTTGCATTGTACATGGGTACCTAACATGGCCTCATTGCCGGGACCCATTATGCATTCATCTTAGCTTTGTGAGCTTAAGGCATTTCCCTAAGTTGCACTTAAGGGGGGGTTGTTAGAGTAAATAATTAATTATTAATTATTTATTCTATTGCTTAAGCTTACTTAGGTCATGCATTTATTTAATATTTCATATTTAATGCATGTAGTGGTTAGTTGTTGACAACACAGGAGTTTGTTCCCTTCTAGTTGTCACACTTATCTTCTACCACCTTCTAGCTTGTTCTACAAGCTTCCATGAGCTCTTTATATTCGGGCTCTCTCTCATTGTATCATTACAACAACATCACATCATTTCTTATTGTAAATACATTTCTTCTTGTGTTTGCATTCATGGTGTCTCTCATGTCCATTTAGGGTTTTGCCCGTGCTCCATGCTCCTCCCCTTCTATGGCTTCTCTTTGACAGGTTTCGCATGCAGGTGATCTTGGCGTCTTTGGAGTTGGCTTTCCTCAACTCCAACAGGAATAACTGGAACTAAGATTTTGAAGCACACATCTCTCATCAGTTCCAGCTAGTAATAAGAAGAGATCCATATCATCATTCAAGATACACAAGGATCACCGAGTGGTTGTAGAAATTCAAGACCTTACCAAGCTAGGTTAGGTCGCAAGACCATGCCAAGCAAGATTGGGACACACTAAAGTATTTTATGTGGACACTGAGTTGTTGATGACTCTACCAAGTGATAATGATTTTTCCAAGCTATGAATGTCTATCGAACATTAAAGGCTGAACCAAGTGGAAGACAGTCTGTCACTGAGTAAGTAAATGTACCAAACATTAATGGTGATTGTAAAGAGGAAATTTGTTAAAAATGAGAAATTGAATGCATTGTTTCACCACGAATTTCAAGAGCTATTTTATGAAGGTTAATTTCAGAGCTTAAGAACAATTTGAGTGTTTTCTATTGAAGAAATTTTGAGGTTTTAGAAACCCTACCAAGCATGGCATCTTCCAGCATCAAAAACAAGAAAGGGTCTAAAATGTTGGTTTGAGGAGTTGATTGCAAGGCACCAAATGTCAAGTTGAGTTCGACAATTGCAGAAGCACTTGACCTAGCTGGTGCACAATCACATATTTTGCCCAAGGTATTGCTCATGCATGATATTCATTCATATTATCGCTATTCTATTCAAGAGATAGGCACTGATGAGATGAACAAAGCATTGAACGAGTTATGTGTGAATGATGTTCTAAAACTTGAGCATCAACATTTGGAAGCTCAGGGCTTGAAACACATATCAGATATGCCAGGAGACTTCTAGGTCAAGTGGATAACATTTATCCTAAGTCATGTGCAGAATGGACAGTTATGGTTGGAGCAACCTATTCAGGTATCGAAGAAAATGACTCACAAAATCACTGGTCTTCCAATGTTGAACAAAGCCAAAGTGACCAAAACCCTAGGATGGGTTGAATTAGTGAAGCAAACTCTTTCCAAGTGGGATGGTAGAGGAATGAAGATAAGAGGAATCATAGACATGGAACTAAAGTTTGGAATTCACATGATCGCTCATAAGATCGACAACTCTAGACATCTCAATAGTGTGTCATGTGAGCCAATTGATCTGGCTCTCAAAGTAGTGAAGAATAACATGGCATTTAGCCTTGTTGAGTTGTTATTGAATTAGTTCAATAAGAACATGGAGAGCATCATAGGTTCCAAGATAAATCTATATAAGTTTGATTCACTCTTTACTTGTTTATTCTTCTTTGTGCAAAAATTCTTCCCTTCTAAAGGTTCAGTGCTGTGGAGAAAAGATGTCCCTGATTTATATCATATAAATGAGTATATAGTAGAAATGGGTGAAAACTTTGATAACATCATGGAAAAATACTTTGAAACATTCAAGGATAATATGCCAAATAGATATAGAACACCTAAGAATCTTGTAGAAGACTACAAGGATGATATTTGTTTCATGGTGGACTGTACGAAGTGTATATTCAGGTAGTCATACCTAGAGTGGCATGGGTTAAGCCTTTGTAGTATGAGGTTAACATTGATGACACCAAAGATATCACTGAGGCACTGTTAAATGAGCTAGTGGATCCTAAAGAACCTTATTTTTGGGACTTATGAAGAAGCCAAGGAAAGGATAGAACTTGAAATTAAGCTTCCTCAAGCAGTTGACAAAGGAAGAAAGAGGATAGCAAAACTAAGACAAGTAAGTTCTACTCTCCTATTGTGGTGCAAGGAAAGGAAAGAATAACTCGGGCCAAAGGCACACCCAACTATCCAAACCACCCTGCAAGAGTTAACATAGTAGAAAACACAAAACCAGGACAACACCAAGGAGGAGGAGAACAAAAGGTTTATTGATTCATTAGATAATCAACATACATGCCCAACTGTAAGGCCTTCTAGGTTATGACCAATTACAATATACAACTTTTAGATTCTTGATCCAACTTCAAGTTCACACTTCCAGACACATAACACTTTATTTTATTCCTCTTTGTTCTACCAATCTACCTAAAACTCAATTCCTAGGCTTCCTTAAATAATTGAGCGGCCATAGGTTGGCCCATCATAGAATTAAATCTTACATTAAATGCATGTGCAACCACAAGTCGACTCATAATAACTACCTATACCAAAATTAAATGCAACAAAGGTTGGCCCAAACAAGAACTAAACACAGACTACTCAGCAAATGAAGACTTCGCAAAACACTGGCACTCAACAATTACACGAGCTCGATATCCAAAGGAATCGCTCAACAAATATTACAAACTCGACATCCTTCAATGCTCAACAACCAAAGGATCATTCAGCAACCAAAGGAATCACTCAACAACCAAAGGAGTCACTTGGCAGCAACTAGGAACTCGACATCCACTAAATGCTTGACAATAACTAAATGCTCAGCACCCACTAAGAACTCAACACCAACTGGTAGAATGAACAAAAGGTGTAGGATCACAAGGCAACTAAGGATGCTCCTACATCATGTTGATAGAAGGAAAATTTTATAATATGGAAGAAGATAATGTAGAGGATGAAGATGAGGAAACCAAATCTGAGGAAGAAGAGCCCATCAAGAAGAAATGTAAGGTTATCATAACTAGATCTACTAATTCATCCACTGTTGTATTCACAAGAAGGGCACCAAAGTCCCAAAAGAAAATGAAGTTAGGTGAAGAGGATGTCGAGCAAATTATCTTCAAAAATCTTGCACCTACACTTCAAGAAAAGTTAAAGGAATTAGAAGAAGGAATTGGCACGGCATGTTTCAAATTCTTCAAATATGAATCAAGGAATGCAGATGAGAAAAGATAGATTGAAGACACCATTATGACCAAAGAAAATAGAAGTATTCTACTGATGAGTTTACTCAACAAATTCCTAATGAGAATATGAAAGCAATTAAGCATAGATGGGAGCATGCAAGAAGACTAAAAAAGGTGTCTTTGAATAGACTCTAAGGCAACTCATGCCAAGTTGTAGTGAAAAGGAGGTGAAAGAATCTTTGAAGGAGAATGAACAAAGGTTCACTCTCAAATTAAAAACTTGCATGATACTTCTCAAAAACATTAAATATGTAGTGAAGGCAACTACAAACACATGGAAGAACATCTACAAACTACATCAACCTAGTGATTTTGTTGTTCATGTTAATGACAAAGATGATGATGATGACGAGGAAGAGAATAAGGAAACAAAAGCTAATGAAGTAGATGATGTAAATCTGGATGATGAGGAGGAAGAACAAGAAGCTACTGGAGGAAGTCTTCCAGAGATTCAAAGCATTGAGGAAACTGATGTAGAGAAGATTGCAGCAATAGTAATGGCCTCATTTCTTCATTCTTTGAGAAAAGCCTCAGTGCAATATGGCTCAACAAAAGCTTCTATCAAGTTGTTTGTGGCTACCACTACAACACCAAGCACCCAACCAAGCTTAGGTCCTATTTAGCTGAGTATTCCATTAGTTGAAGTGATCAACACTTCATCTACTGAGAATCAAGTGCCTCCATCATCAGGTTCAATCATGCAACAACAAGGTATTTATACTATTAGTGTCATATCTACATTTGTTGCTAGCCCCTCAATTTTTGCTATTATTTCTATTCCACATGTTTCCATAGCTAGTAAAATGACAGTTGAGAACAAGTCTCAACCGAGTACTGAAGTTTCTAATAAGGGTAAAGAAGAAGAAATTGATCTAGATGAGGATATAGTTATTCCAAATCGGGATATCTCTACACTCACTCTTGATCAAATGAATACCCTAGGAGAATTATTGAAAAATAGAGTTAAGTAAGAAAGCTTAGAGAAGAGAAGAGAAAGGAAACCCAAGTGCTTGAAGATATAAAGGACATATTTGTAAATGCACCAAATATTGAGGTTGATTGTACATAACCTATTTTGGTTCAGTTAGTAGAAGTTGTCCAAAAATTCAATGAAGACTTGAATGGATATGATAAGTTTCTATAAAGAGTAGAAAGAAAGTTTGAGAACAAGTTATTGGAACAAGTGGCACAAAAAATTGCAATAAACCAAGTAGAATTGTCTACTACTCTTGTTTTATTGGAGACACCTAAAAATAATGTCACTTCATTATTTGTTAAGTTGTGTAATAATGTATCCATCTTCACACAAGGAATTAAAGATAAACTATCAAAGATAGATGAAGACATGAAGGAAAGTGCCCACCATTTGTCACTTGACCCAAGCTATAGTTCTGCTCATTATTCAAAGATTAGATTTCTGAAAAATTTGCAAGCATAACTATTAAAGGAAGAAGCTAGGACTAGGGGTACACTTGTAGAAATCCAAAGCATGATTCTTCCAAAAATAGATGCATTGAAGACACACCTTGCACATGCTAAGACACTTATCCATGACAATAACTTCTCCATAGCTAATCACATGATGGAGTTATCGACAGAAGTTTAGATTGTATTGCATTCAAGTAAGGTGTTACAAGAAAATTGGGATAAGACAATGGCATTAATCTTGAAGGTACACTCTGAATTCTCATCACATTTTGGTATTAACATATAGTATACACCTTTGGCATTTATGCCAGAAAGGGTGAGAAGTATAGATGATTGTATATGTGTATAAAGAGGGAGAAGTGTATGTAAAGACATGTAAATAATATATGTATGCAGGAGTAGTACTCTATATATATAAGGTTTATGTATGGGGGAGTAGTATAATACTATATAGATACATGAACAAATAAGCAGAAAACATCTTTTGCAAAAGCAATTTTGAAAATTTTGAAAAACAAAGTATGTTACCAAGTTGTAGACACAAAATGGTGATAAAAGAATGTTTTGATTTGTAATTTTGAGTATTCAGTTTTTGGGATGATAAGTGTTTTTGTCACTAATGGAAAAGGGGGAGATTGTTGACATTAAGGCCAATTTGTCTATTAGTGACTCACACTTAATCAATATACAATTTCTACCAAGTTTCTTAGTTGCTATCAAGCAATACAACCTATGTACAATTCATGCCAAGTATAACAGTATCTACTGAGCTGTTTAGTGAAAGTGATGGAAACTCTTGTGTTAACCGAGCTCCATAGTGTCAACCGAGTTACACAATGTTAACCAAGTTATTTAGTAATAACCATGTTCTCTAGTGTCTACTGAGCTCATAGTGTTAGCGATGTGAATCTAGTGTTGACTGAGCCATGGAGTGTCAACCAAGTGATTCAGTATATGCCAAGTTTTGCAATGTTCACCGAGTCACACAATGCTGACCAAGTTCAAGCTACTTGGAAGTGATCAGTATGAACTGAATCTCTTCATCAATCGAGTGCCAGATGATGCTTAGTGTTGACAGTGGTTATCGAGTATTAAAACATCATCGAGTTTATCTTCAAAACCCAAGTTACAACAGTTGGGCCGACTTTGTGGATTTTGGTGAAACTTGTATTCTAGCTAGCTTCAATAAGTTATGATTTGGATTAGTATATATGTAAAGCATTGTATCATATCCAAATAAGTATTACATGAGCATGGAATAAGAAATAGTGTGAATTAAGAAGGCTACAAGCAGTATAAGGGACAAAAAAGATTTATCTATCACAACAAGTTGATTATTACAATTTAAGGAATCTCAACTAGAAAATCAGAGTTATAGATCAGAGATTAGCCACTGGTTCATTCTAACAAGTCTATTAGTTAAATCTTTTAACAAGGTAGACATAACAGTCTTATGCAAAATCTCTTTACTGAGTGCATACTTCATTGTATATTTTGTAAATCCTTTCACGAGGTGGACCTCACAGTCCTTATTGCTCCTAACAGGGCAAATCATTAGAAGTGATCAATTGTAAGCCTTAACAGGTTAAATTTATACTGTAGTACTAAAGCTTGTGGGTATCATCACCACCCCAGTTTTACTTTCTTTTTGGAAGGTTTGTGGGTTACCATATCTTATTTTAAGTTTATGAATGTTTTACTGCTTTCATTTTATCATGCATGCAATTAGATCAAAAATATTATGTGGATGATTAATTGGTAAAATAAGATTAAGTTTTATTGGTTCTCGATTCACCTCTCCCCTCTCAGTAACCTTGCCTACCTCATATTTCAAACAAAGACAACCTAACTTCATAGGACACGTTGCTGAAAGTTTTTTCTAGGCAACACATTTTTGGGTTTCCGATGGAGAGAAAGAAACTAATATTTTGTTAAGTTTGAAATTATCTATTTTTGTACTCATAAGAGTTGAATTTGTAGGTTCTCAGTATTTGGGGATTTCATCCCTTACCACTAGTGGGAGGTAGTTTTCATGCTTCAAAGGTATGGCTTCTGAATACCATTCTTTTGTCTTTTATTAGAAGTTAATTTACTATCTTAGGCTTTCATGTTTTGGCATTTATTTCTCCACATGGCATATTTATTCTTTAGGAGGATGGAGAGGCATAGGATCTCGAAAACCCTATAATATCGAGTCTAATAAAAGTATTTTTCTTAAAAAGGGATCATGATATTAACATGTTTTTTATTCTTCTACATGTGCTGGGTAGTGGCTTTGGAGGACTAGCAAAATTATTCAAGTATTATGGCAGGACAAGGACTGGTATAAATTTCAAGAGATGGTTGTCACTATAGATACCTAAATTTGATCACATAAATTTGTAATCAAATTTAGTTATCTTCTAAAGCATATTTTAATTAAATATTAAATATTAAATTATTTTAGCGCTATCCCCTAACTAATTTATTATAGTCAAATTAATAAATAGTAGACAACCAATAGTCTAATTTATTAATAAAATACCCCTTCATCTATTAATTTAAATAAATGCAAAAGTCATTTTATTTAATCTCCAAAAAACCCTCTCTATTTAATTAATTAAAACCCCCACCCACAAACTATCCCTTCAACCCAACAGTTACCCAAACTCAACTCATGCACTAAATATTCCTACTTTAATTAAATAATTCATTTATTTAATTAAACCTCATGCATCAAATATTCCTATTTTTATTAAATATTTCATTTATTTAATTAAGCTCACCACCGATCTTTTCTCTAACAAATCCATCCACCTCCCACATTATCCAATCAATTGAACCACCTCACCCACCTTAACTGAAACACATCACCTCCTCTTTCATGTCTAAAATCTCTCTCTAGATCACTTGCATAAATTAAGGAATGATTTATTCCCTCTAACTCAAGCCCAAGTCCACTCTCATGCTACATCTCCCTAATCCATCTCTAAACATAGAACTCCAACTCCTCCACCTATCTCAGCTAACTGAAGCCTATCTCACACCTCACTTAGTTAACTATCCATTAGGAATTCTTATCTCCTTCTCACTCAATTTCCTATAAATTGAACCCCTCTTCTCTCACAAATCATCCAACTTCATATGCAAACTTATAATACTATTTTGAGAGTCAATATACCATTTTAATGGAAAAATCCATTCATTCCTCCATTATTGAATCCTTCATCCATCTCTCATCCATTGAAGCTTGAGGCCAGACTTGAGCATATATCTCCATCCTTTGGACACATCTACTCATTTATAAAAGCTTAGATCGCTCTCCTTTGGTTTGCATCCCTCTTAGTTGTTTTTATTGTCTAATCTATATGTTGGTATGTGATTAGTTTGTGAATATTTTTTTTCAATTAACTAATGTTCTTTGCACACTAGTTTTCATAGCATACATTTTGGCACGCCTAATGGGACCCCACAAATGGGTCATTCATTCACCCATTTCAATCTATTTTGCTCACATACTAACAATCTAATGTGTGTTGTTGTTTGAGTGTGTTGCAGGGTGGGTTTGTTGATTGTGCAAGTTAGGAAACACATTTGGAGGTAAAACCCACACTTGGAATGCCTAGAGACTCACTCAAAGCCTCTTAAAAGCTTGGTAAAAATTTTTGGGGTCATTTTAGCACATATTCCATTTTCTATAACACATATGTTAACTCTTTCAACATATTTAATCACATTTTAACGCATTTAAACATTGTTATAACACATTTACTAGTTTCTGTAGTATATTTATGAGGTTTTGTAATGCATTTGTCAGGTTCTTGTAGTGCATTTGCCTATTCTTGTAGTGCATTTGCCTATTCTTTTAGTGCATATACAACTTTATATAGTGCATTTGCCTAATTCTATAACTCATTTGTTGAAATTGCAACTTTCCATTTTATGTTTGCACCAAAGGACCTGAGCATCATTTTAGTGCATTTATTAAGTGTTATGACACATTTAAAATTTGTTTTAGTGCATCCATATGGACTTTTAGGGCTTTTACACTATCTTTTAGTGCATTTGCATCATGATATAATGCATTTAAGAAATGCATTTTTACAGTGCCTGCTAAAGTATTCTAAAGCACTTTTACAAATTTTTTTAGCACTTTTACATGATTTTGTAGCACATCTAATGTCTTCTATACTGCATTTGTAGAACTAAAAAATCTTAAGGATCTAATTATGGATTTCATCTTTGTGTAGGTGAAGGAGCCTTGGAAGCTATTATTTTGCTAACTATTGCTTGCAAGTTATCATTGAAAGTCATTTTCTTTAGAATTAACTTGTTTGCTTGATAATGTCTTATATAATCACACTTTCAATTTGGGCTTAATAATCCAAAAAACAAAATCTTGAATGCAAAGGGGTAAAAAACTGATCAAAGTCATCACATTTCAATTTGGATGATAAAATTGAACAAATGCAAACTCTATCTTGAATGCTTAAGGGATTTACAATTTTTTTTTTGGAATGAATGTATAGAAATCAAACACACTTTCAAATGCAATAAGGATCAAAGAACAATTCTATAGAATCACACTTCAATTTTGGTCTAAAAAAATCTCATCAAATCTCGAATGCTTAAGTATCAAAGAACATAGCAAATCCACACATTTCGGTTTGGGTCTTAAAAAGAAATCACAAAGTCTTGAATGCTTTAAAGAGAATTACTCTTATTCATATCCTTTTCAAAGCTTTCATGTGAAATTTATTATGTTGACTCAATTTCTTATGTTGATGATATGTTGTAAAGTTGGAAAGAATAGTACATGCTGATCACAAGTGTCTTCAATCATATGTAGAAAATGTAAAGGTTTCTAGGTTGGAATTAAAAAAGCGTCTTGCATACCAACACATCTTTAAGCTATCTTTCATTTTTTACAAAGTAGAACCATTAAATACATGACACATGTACTGAAGTTGTTAACAAGATCATTCACAACAACCTAGGAGTGCTTCTAGTGAGTTCATCATCCTTTGGGGTGTGTCTCCCCTTTAGATATTAGCTCAAATGGGTAAACCCATTTGGACAGTATATAAATGAGAAGAAAGGTAAACTTTTTTCTCCATCTAGACATGTTTGGGTGATGCTTTTATGATGGTAGTCTGAGATGGGAAAACTTTCCCACAATCTTAGCATGGTCATAATAGAATATTAAGTGAGTCACATGCCTAACAATTGTTTGACATGACTCTAGGGATCTAATTACAAACCAACTTAGTAGCTACCTTGTTAGCCATATTCTAAAAATCCAATTTGACCTTAGGGATAATGCATTTCTAAAATGCTTGCATTGTGATTTGACCTCATGAAAACATTTGTTGAACACACACAGTTCTTGGTCCTCTTTTCCAAAATCCTTTTTTAGAAAAGACTATGTACTTGTCTCTCTCAAAGTTTCTATGTCCTTTGAGAGATCGTTTGTTCACATATCATATATATTGTTTACAATTATAACTTTGAGTACCAAAATGTTGTTAGCCAATCCATTCGCAACAACCCTAGGATTTTTTCCATAGAAAGTGATTATTCAACCAAAACTAGGGTATTCTTACCACAATCACCACCTCGTCAAAATAATTTGTCCAAACTTCCCAACATGGTCATCCTAGTGTTAGAGTCTCATCCTTGCTATCATCCAACATCAATTTTCTTATAACAACATTATTCTAGTCTTCTATCAAGTCCTCCTTTTTCTCATCCATCTTCATCCTTCATACCTTTCTAACTCATCATTAGTAAATCCTTTAATAGAGTGACCTTCTAATAGAATATTCTAAAGTCCTCTAACAAGGCTCACTCCTAACAAGGTGATTGAAATCCTTTAACCAGGTCACATTTAACAGTGTGCATTATAACCTTTAACAAGGTTAGCTCCTCATAGGGCTCACTTTAGAAGAGTGAAAATTGGTAGCATGTTGCTGGTGGTTTTTCCCAAATTGGGTTTCCATGTAAAATCCTTGTGTGAAAATGTGTGATTGATTTTGTGGTATTGTATGTTTACATTTTTGCAAAGTTATTTGGACATAAAACAACAGTATGCATATGTTTAAGATATTGAATGGTCAATGCATGCATAAGAATAAGTTGAGTACTGAAAATTTTTATTTGTACATTTGGACCTTGGATAACTAATTCACCTCCCCTCTTAATTATTATAAAGTATTCCAAAAATTAAAGCACCAAGTTCTTGAGAGAAAAGTTTGAAGGTACTTAAAGCTAAATATCAAGATGTATAGAAAGAAGGTGCCCAAGTTAAATAAGGAAAAATTTCCTACATGAAAATTTTTAATGAAGCTACATCTATGAGGTCTTGGATATTATGCATAGTTAACTATCACCACTGAGTGTGTTGATCCAACTGGAGCCCCGACTGCGAAATAATTGAAACAAAAGAAGGAACACAATTAGGCAATGTTAGAGATTGCATCTACCCTAATTTACTTAGAGTTTGAAAACATCAAAGGATGTGATTCTACTAAGAAGATGTGGGATGCCCTATAGAAGATCTATGGAGGAGACAAGAATGTGCTGAGAGCCAAAGTTGAAAGCTTAAGAGGAAAATTTGATGAATGAGAATGCAAGATGATGAGACTATAGTCTAGTACTATTAGAGTCTCTGCTATACAAGAACTGAGGTGCACCCCTAATAGTAATTTGACCCTTGAAGGACTGGTTGGTAGTCTCATTGCTTTTGAACTTTCAATTTTTGATAATTTCAAATATGAGAATGTTGAATTTGCTTTCAAAGCTAAGTTGACACTAAAAGAACTTAAAGATAAGAAAAAGAAAAGGGTCAAAACTTCTGCTAGTGATATTGATATAGATGATATAGAGCTAGAAGAACTAGAAGCATTTTTGGCTAGGAAATTTCACAGAGGCAAAGGAAAATACATAGGTAAGCTATCCATCATATGCTTTAATCATTATCAGGTTGGTCATATTGCAACAAGATGTCTTGATAAATCAAACAACAAAAATGAAGACAAATTCAAAGGTAGAAAAGATGATAGTAACAAAGGCTACAAGAACAAGGGAAAGAGGGCTTGTTACATTACTAAAGAAGAATACAATGATGAATCTAAAGATCATGATGATGAAGTTTATGTTTCTATGAAGGTTGATTCTAATGAAGATGAGGCAACTGCATTGATATCTTATGTGGAAAAAAAGTGACAAATGGATCATTGACAGTGGATGTTCACATCACATGACTAGAGACAAAAGTAAGTTCATTACCCTTGAGTATTACATTAAAAATAGTGTTAGATTTGGTAATGATGCACCCTCTTTGATTAATGGAAAAGGATCAATAAGATTGACAGATAAGATCATGTGTAATAATGCTTACTATATGGAAGGACTTAACTATAATATGTTGAGTGTGTCACAATTGAATAGTCAGGTTGTAAAGTTGAATTTGATAACAGAAAGGCTAAGATCTATGACATTGATGGAAAACTAATTGGAAGTGGAGATCAGACTAGAGGTAATCTATTTTATCTTGATATGAATGATCCTACTTGTCTTGTTGTACAATTTAATGATGTGTGGCTATGGAACAAGAAGTTATGTCATGTAAATTTTGACAATTTGGTCAGTATCAGTAAGATGAAAAGAGTAATTGGTTTGCCAAAATTGAAGAAACCTGATAATGTGATTTGCAAACAATGTCAGTTAGGCAAGATGATAGAGTCTAGTTTTAAAAGTAAGACTTATACCTCAAAAGAAATTTTGGAATTAGTTCATACTAAGTTATGTGGACCAATTGATGTGCAAAGCTACAAAGATGACAAGTACAATATCCCATTTGTTGATGATAACTCAAGAATGATAACAAAAATGTTCTTAAAAGAAAAATTTGATGCTTTTCAAACATTTAAGTGGTATTTGGAAAGAGTTGAAAAGGAAACTGGTAAAAGCTTGAAATGTCTGAGATCTAATAGAGGTGGAGAGTTCACATGAAATGAGTTTGAAAACTTTTGTAATGATAGAGGAATCAAGAGACTAACTTCTGCACCTAGGAATCCTCCACAAAATGGGGTTATTGAAAGGATGAGAATATCTATAATGGATTATGCTAGAACATTGATGATGGCAAAGAGTGTTGCTTTGAAATATTGGAGAGAAGCTATTAGTACAACTGTCTATACCTTGAACTGAGTATAAGTCAAGAAAGGTACAAATTTAACACCTTTTGAATTATTGTATGGATACTCACCCAATGCCCAATATTTTAAAGTTTTTTGGAAGAGAGTGTTACATTCTTAAAGACAACAAAAATGTTAAACTTGATGCAAAAAGTGAAGAAGGTATATTCCTAGGCTATCCCACAAGAAGTAAAGCTTATGAGTGTCTAAATACTAACACTAACAAAGTTGTGGAAAGTGCAAATGTAAAGTTTGATGAATATATAGAAGTGCATGAAGATGAACCAAAGAAGGAACTTGAAAATTACAAAAAATTTATGTACTATTATGAAGGCATGTCTACTAATGATGATAATTATGAAAATCAAGTTGCTAATCAACATGAATTAGTGACTGTTGAGTAATGTACAATGGATGTCAAGTTACAGTCAGGAGCCAAGTCGCAATCAGAACCTAAGGTACATTTTGATATTGAGACCAATTTACATGAAAGGAATGTTGAGTTACTTGATAGAGAAGTGCATAGTTAATCTAAAATTGAAAGACCCATTGTAGAAAGAAGAGTCGAGCCAAGGTTGTTAAAGTATGTCAAAATACATCACCTTGCTAAACAAATTATTGGAGATAAAGAAGATAGACCAATGAAAAGGAATAGGTTGAGAAATGACACATGTTTGTTAAGTATGCATGAGCCTAAGTTAGTGAAGGATGCATTAGAAAATGAAGACTGGAGTGAAGCCATAAAAGAAGAGATTGAGAAGATTGAGAAGAATAAAACATGGACTCTAGTACTTAGACTAGAGAAAAAGAATGTTATTGGAACCAAGTGGGTGTACAAAAAAAATTGGATGAGAATGGTGAAGTTACAAGGAATATGGCAAGATTAGTTTGCAAAGGATATGCACAAGAAGAAGGAATTAACTATGGAGAGACATTTTCCCTAGTTGCAAGATCGGAAGGAGTAAGAACTTTGCTTGCTTACTTTGCATACAAAGGATTTAAAGTTGATCAATGGATGTTAAGTCACCATTTCTAAATGGTATACTAGAAGAGGAGGTTTACATACAACAATCTAAAGGATGTGTTGATCCAAACAACAAGAAAATGGTGTGTAGATTACACAAAGCGTTATATGGTTTGAAGCAAGCTCCCAAAGCATGGTATGAAAGGCTTCACAACTATCTTGTGAAGATTGGTTTTAAGAAGATTGATGGCGACAACATCTGTACATAAAGATAGAAGGAGGTAAAGGAATTTTACTGGTTGAAATATTTGTTGATGATATCATATTTGGAGGACAAAATGCATTGTGTAAGGCATTTGAAAATAAAATGAAGAAAGAGTTTGAGATGTATAGGTTTGGAGAGATAAAGTTCTTTGTTTGATTGTAAGTATATCAGATAAATATAGTATTTACATCACTCAATCTAGGTATGTGAAGGAAATATTGAAGATTTTTGGTATAGAGGATTCAAAACTTGCTAGTACTCCTATGGTAACAAGACACAAACTATCCAAAACTAATTATTCTACTAAAGTAAATCAAACATTGTAAAATTCTATGATTCAAAATTTGCAATATGTAGTTCATAGAAGACCTGACATTGCATTAGGTGTTGGGATTATCACAAGGTTTTCTACAAATCCTAAGGAGAATCATTTAATGGTTGTTAAAAGGATCATGAGATAATTGAAAGGAACAAAAGACCATGGTCTATACTACAAGAAAAATGACAAGTTTGAATTGAGAGCTTATACAAATGTTGATTTGGTTGGAAACATTGATGATACAAAGAGTAAAAGTGGTGGAGCATTTTTCTTAGGAAAAAGATTGGTCACCTAGACTAGCAAGAAACACAATTGCATATCACAATTTACTATTGAAGCTGAATATGTGACTATTGCAGTGAATTGCACAAATGTGGTATGGATCAAATAGTTACTGAAATGAATGAAAGAGGAAATTATTGAATATGTGGTACTGTACCATGATAATACAAGTGTTATAAACATATCAAAGAACCCTATGATGCATACAAAGACAAAGCACATCGTAATAAAGTATCATTACTTGAGAAAATTGGTTCAAGAAAAAGAAGTGAGAATGTAATATGTGAATATAAAAGAATAGATAGCTGCTATATTCACAAAGGCTTTACCTAAGGATACACATGAATATCTTAGTGGTGATACCCCTATCGAAAGCTACTTTAGAAGCAAGAGTAATGCCCTACATCAATTGAGTTGGATGATATATTTTACAAATTGATGTAGTGGATCTTACTTTAGGACCTACCTGAAGTAAAGAAGGAGCTAAAAACAAAAGATTTATAGTCACATGCAAGGTGATAGAGGGAGAACCTGAATTGATTATATCTATATGTATAGATGAAAAGTCTTTAGCATTATTGTCAAAGAGGGAGATATCAAATAAAGAGGAAGAATATATAGAAAGTTGTACCTAAATCATATATTGAGGTAGATAAAGATATCAAAATGATAGAGATTGTTGGTCTCGTATTGGTTTTGACATCTGAGTGTCAACACATTTAGCCAAATTCTCAAGTTAATGCCAAGTATAATACAGAAGTCAAGCTACAATGCATGCCAAGTTAGAGAATTCAACAGGTGCCGAGTGAACTTCAAGTGCCAAGTAGTCTTTAGGTGCCAAGTAAAGTTCAGGTGCAGAGCAAAGTACAGGTGTCGAGTCACTATAAATGTCGAGTGAAACAAAATTGTTATAGAAGCCAAGTGAGCCAATTTTTCTATATGAGCCGAGCATCAACAACTAGTATGTGCCGAGTAACATAGAAATCAACATATGAGTTTGTGCCTTCAAAAACTTAGATGTAAACCATTTTTGGAGCTGACATGGGATGAATCTCAAAGGATCTTGAAGATAAGAACAAATCTTTCATATTACCTGTGCAATCAACATGCAACCAATAAAAAAAATGGAAAAAGGCATGCAACCAATAGGAAAAGTGCAAGGAATGAGTAGGAAATGAAGATTTAATATTGATCATAGATTCATACCTAACCCTAAGTCTTCAAAATCTTTAAAAGGAGGACAAAACCCCATTGAACACAGTGGAAGGGAGAAGTGTGTGGGTGAACTATAGTGAAATTTAGAAGGGTAAGAGACTTAGTGAAGAACATAACAACATTGTAGAATTTAGTTATTGAAGAACAAAGTATTAGAATTACATAGAGTGACATATCATATCAAACAAGGATTAGAGTGAGAAAGTAGAGCAAGGATCTGGAATAAACAATTGAAGATTACAAAGCTATCAGGTCAAAGATTTTCTAATACTCTTTAGCAATTGTATTAGATATGGAAATCCTATGGACTTAGGTTGGCCTAACAACCATTTGTAAATCCTTTAACAAGGTGCCATTCCAATTGAATGTACAAAAGTCCTTTAACTAGGCCTACTTTTAGCAGGGTAGTGAAATCTTTTAACCAAGTCACTTTTAACAAAGTGTAAAGTCTTTAACAGGATAGGCCCTTCAGATGGCAGACCATTGGAAGTGGTCAAATATTGTAACCTTGAACAGTTTCAAATTGCTACAATGATATTTTGTGGGTGTCATCCCCACCCCAGTTTTACCTTCTCATTTTGGAGGGTTTCTGGGTACCAATATTTGTGTGTTGTCTATTTTCATGCATGTCTTTATTTTCATGTTTATTAGATAATGGATGCATGTGAATGGTTTTAGTTTTAAAAAAATTGAAAAGGTTAAAGTTAGTTACTTCTAATTCACACACACCCCCCCCCCCCACTCAAAAGTAAATCTTCCCACTTGTGAATTCCAACAATTGGTATCAGAGCTAAGTTCTCACAAGAAGGAGCCTTACAACTTGGAGAAAAGATCTGGAAATGGAAGTCTACAAACTTGGGAAGATCATAGAGAATCAGGTACTTGACATACAACTTTCTTTACATGCTTTGGAAGAAGCTAGAGGAGAACTGTTAAAATCCTTAAAAAGAATAAAAGAGATTGCCATAGCTGAGAATGATACATAGTACAAGGAGATTGACACCTCAAATTTGTTTTCAAATGGAGATTCCAAAGAGTTTGATTTAGCAATAACAGACGTGATGGAGAAGAATAGAGCTCAAGTCGAAGAAATTAGAATACTTGAGCTTGAACAAGAATCACAATCCATGATGCTTTGTGAGGTAACTGAACAGAAGAAAAGAGCCATTGAAGACAAGGCTATGCAAGAAGAAGACAAAAGAAACCTTGCCAACAGATTGGAAGAAAAATCAATTGAACTTGCAAGAATCTCAAACATGTATCTGAACACCCTGAGTCAGATGATGAATGCACATCATGAACTAAATGTCAAGGATATTGAGATCTCTACACTAAAGATGCAAAATGAACAACTGCAAAATGATCTAAAAAGAGAGAAGGAGATTGCAAAAAGCTTCAACAAACCCAATGAGTCCATCAAATACTTTGAGTAGCTACTGAAATCACCAAGGGCCAGTAATGATACTTCAAGACTAGGTTACATCAGCATTGAACAAGGAGAGTCCTCCAAGACTGCAGAAGAAAGGAGTAACAAAGGTAAGAACACTAAACCTACTTGTCATCTTTGTGGTAAAAAGGGACATACTTCTAATGTATGCAGGAGCAAAAATGCCCATCAGCATGACAAGCCTAAGAATGCAAGTTATTGTCATAAGTGCAAAAAACAAGGACATCAACCACATACCTACAGAACTAGGACTAACAGTACACCAAAATTTTAAGGTCACTACTACAATTGCAAGAAGTATGGACATAGAGCTTTTGAGTGCAGATAAAAGCCTATGTGGACATCAAATTAGCCAATAAGGGAAGGTAACCATGGTCATCACTGCAATTGGGACTACAACACCAAGTATAGTTGTCATTACTATCAGGAATATGGACACATTCCTGAAAATTGCATAAGGACACATTTTAGAGGAAACTAAAATAGATGGTTGAGCCAAACCACATATTTTAGTTGCTTGAAGACTGGTTATATCAGTAGGAATTGCCCAACAAAGTCAAAGGCACCCAACTCAAAAAATGACAAAGGTAAAGAGAAGGTAGATGTTGAACACATCAAAGGATAAATGAACAAGACATGGAAGAAGAAAGATGAGGTTAGCACATCAAATGAAGGGATCACTTCATCTAACAGGTCAAATGGTCACACTTCATCAAACTAAGCAAGAGAAGGCATAAGGGATTGATTTACAAAGTTTCATCATGCATAAGTTCCTAGAAAATAAAGTACTAAAAAGAATACATCAACATGAACAAAGATGCAAAGTCAAAATTTCAAAAGTGTTGCCGAGTTGCCCTCAGATGCTAAGTACAATTCAATACAAGCCGAGTTGATTGTCAAGACTGTAGGAGCCAAGCTGGTAGAGGAAGCCAAGTGAAGAAGAAATCTCAGCTGAAGCCGAGTAAGTAATACTCCTATGGAAGCAAAGTGGTGGAAAGACAATGGAAGCTGAGTAATGTAGAATCCTTTAGTAGCCAAGTGGACAGTTGTAAACATACTGAGCATTAAATGCGATGAAAATAGGGTATAATATCATATTTTCATTCATTTTTCTTCACTATGAATGCAGAGCAAAGATGAGAAAGAACGCAGAGTGAATCCCAAGTGAAGAAACCAGTGTATACAAAGATTTCAACAGATTTCAGGCACAACTTCATCAATTTTAAGGTATTTACAACTGTGCCAAGCTACACAATTTCATGTTTTCATTGTGTTGAAACCCTAGTTTGTGAAAAATGGCATATAGCTCAAGAAAAACTTAGAAGAAGGATACATTTGAAGTTCAATTAGTGTCCAAAGAGGTTAGGCAACCCAATTTTCGTCCAATCCTAAAGGTTGCATACAAGAATGACCCAGCTGGAGCCCTTTCCATCATACCCCCAAAAATTGTAATGGTTCAAAACTTAAGGAAATGTTATAACTATAAGATAGGAGCCATAGGTGACATGGAAATGACAGAGCCATATGAGAAATTGTGCAAAAATAGAGTGTTGAAGGAAGAGTACAACATTGTTGAAAGGAAGGGTTTTACATGTGCCCTAGATTTCCCCACAGTGTTTAAGACATAATGGATTAGACTAGTTTTGAGTCAAGTGCATGATGGAAATTTATGGTTGGAGGATGGTCCTATCAAAATCACTAAGAGGATAGTTCATAGAGTGACAGGGTACCCAACCCTAGATCGGCCAAAGACCCTTAGAAGTGACTCTAAGGAGGTAATTGAGAAGAATACAAGTGCAAAATGGAATAAAAGATGGATGACAATTGACACAACCCAAGACCCTCTAGTTGACTTTGTAGTAATGGTCATTGCACACAAATTCTACCAGTCCAGCAGACTCAATAGCATGTCTTGTATTGCAATGGATGTAGGATATAAACTGGTAAAGAAGGATCATGCATATGATCTTGCAAAGCTGCAACTACAACAGATAAATGAAAATTTGGCAGCAATTAGAAGAACAAAAGGAGCACAATGTAAATTTGGTGCAATTTTGATATGTATTTTCTTTTATGTACAGAATGAATTTCGTTCTTTTGGTAAAGTGGAATGGAAGAATGATGGGTCAATCATAGCTTAGGTCAATGAATATATAGAGTAGATGGGAGCTAATTTTGAGACATTAATGACTAGTTATTTTGAAGATTTTAAGAAATCAATGAAGTAGAGGCTTAGAATTCCAGTTTCTTTAGTGGAGAAACATGTAAGTGAAGTTTGTTTTCTTGTAGATATTGATTACACATACATATAAGTAGCCGTACCAAGAGTGAGATGGTTGAGACCTCTTGGATATTAGATAAATATAGATGAAGCATTAGCAACAATAACTACACTACTTGAAGAAGTGATTGACAAGGATGCACCACATTTTGGAATGTATGATGTGGTGAGATACAAAGTGGATATGGAGTTGAAGACTACCTCCACTTTGAAGAAGAAGGACAAGCTTTTCAAGAAGCTTAAAGCAAAATTTGGGGAAGGCACTATAAAGGAAGCTGAGGAAGAAGAAGAAGATGCCAAGGGTGAAGAAGAAGAGTAAGATCAAGGACCACTTGCCCTAACCCAAGGTATGGGAGAAGATATAGATGAAGAAGAAGGTGCTGAGCAAGAAGCTCCAAAGGCCAAGCCACAAAAAAGGAAAGCTTAGAAACAACTAGTTGCCTAACCCAAAGGGAAGAAGAAGAAACGTGCAAAGCCAAGCCCAGCCAAGCCAACTACAAGGGCTGACACTAGGGAAACTACACAAGGGGCAAAGGAGTAGGAAAAACAAAAGGCAATAGAACAAGTAGAACTTGCCAAGTAGAAAAAGAGGAGGAAATATGTTGCACCTCCAAAATCAGATGAGGAGAGAATAGAGTTTGATGAAGATCAATTTAGATTGGTAAGCCATTCTACCACCTCTAAATTGGAAAATATTTGCAACAATATTAGAGCTAATGCAGATTTATCTGGTCTAAAGACCATAGAATTCAATAAGTTGTCAAAATAACAACAAAACATAGTGGAAGAGTCCATCTACACTATGATGGCTAAGTTCAAGACTACCCCACTTGAATTGGACACTTCAATGCCCAAGGAGCTAAGCTCATTAGAAGAGAGTAAGTGGCATTACTATCTGAAAATGGAGAAAGAAATAAGAGAGTCTACATTGGCCCATGTAATGCTAGACCTTACTAAAGTTCAAATAACTAAGGCTAGCAAAAAGCATGAGAGCAAATTTGCACCCAAATATAGAGCCTTCAGTATTTTGCAAAACCAAATTGAATATGTTGTCCAAAAATCCACACAAATGTGGAAATTAATACATGGTTTGAAAATAGTAAAGGAAGGATAGGAAGACCCATTTGAGGGTAGTAATGATGAAGAGTAAGAAGAGAATGAGAAAGAGGAAGAAAGAGAGAAACAAAAAGATGAAGGAGAAAAAGAGCTAGAAAAAGAGACAATGGAGACACATGGTGAAAGGGTAATAGGTGACGAGCAATAGGTAGAACAAAGTGTCCAAGACACCCAATTGCCACCACCAAGTCTTCCACATACAACACCTGTAGTTATAGTCATTGTAAAGGATGTTCCTGACACTTCAACTCAGAACATCAATCCTTTAACTATAGAGGATCTCAAAAAGATCCTTCACCAATCAACATTGCAAGCACAACTTTGCACAAATCTAGTATTGGTGAGTGTTGATGAACTCCAAAAAGTTGTAGTAGAAATAGCTAGGGAGAAGGAAAGTACACAAGAACAATCCAAACCTCCCATAGCTACAACAGATCAACCCAAAGAGCAAGAAGAAAAACACAAAATTGCTAAGGTTGATTTGACAAAAAAGGTGACAACTACTGCCGAGGAGCTAACAAAGGAAACAATAGGACAAGATGTTCTTGTAGTACAAACCCAAGGTACATCTCCTAAAATTGTCATCATTGATCAAGGCAGTAGACAATAGGAGAAAGAAGTAGAGAAAACCCCTAACGAGTAGGAGGCAATACAAACATTGGTGAACTTGCCTACCTTAGGGACTCCTCATAAGAAGCCAAGCATTGATGCAGTACCATTGTAGATATTAGCACTAGGCTCAAGCACTACCAGGGTTGTAAGGGTACTTTACTATGGAGACCCTGCACTCGATGAAGAAATTGTCATACCAAGCTATGACTCAAGAACCATGAACTTGGAGTAGATAAATGAAGTGCAAGAGGCACAAGAAAGGAGGAAAAGAAAAGAGATACTAAAAAATGAGTATAGGTAGAAGCAAGAATTGGTGGAGATCAAAGACATATTTCTTGATGCATTTAGCTTGCAAGTACCTGATGAACTCAACCCATAATGGAGCAACTATCCAATATTGTGGACCAGGTACAGAATGAGGACCTCAAGACTAATGTCAATTGTTGGAATGGTCAAAAAATAAATTTTAGATGAAAGTGAATGAGAAGATATCAAGTGAAATTGCACTTTCTCAGGTCGAATTGGTGAAGAAGATTGAAAAAGTGAAAAACGTACTCTAGAATGTATTCTCATTATACAATAAGTTGTGTGATTCATTCTATTTCACACAAGAAATCAGCCAAATAATAATGAGCTTGGAGCAAAATCTAAAGATTTCTAGCACTCAACTGCCAAAAGATCTAGCTCAGAGTGAGAAGCATTTTGTAACAATGCTTCACACACAAAAAGAATTAACTGTGTTGACAGCAGAGGAAGCCAATATTAAGGCAAAATTGATGTAGATTCAATCCTCCATAGCTCCACATTTGGAATTACTTCATAAGGAGCAAGCTTATGTAGAAAATGTACTAAAAAAAGATCCCAATCTTTCTACTTTAGAAAGCCTTGTTCATCTTGCAATAGAGACAACCATCCAACACAAGTCATTGGAGATAGCTTTAGACAATTGGGATGCTTCTCTCAAGATGATTATGGAGGTAAATAATCTTTTTTTGGCAAAGTATTCTATTCATCCTTAGGACCCTTTGACATAAGTGTCAAAAAGGGGGAGATATATACTAAAGGGGGAGAATAAGAATATTCATTATTTATTGTATCTAATAAAAGGGGGAGTATAATTTATTGAATGGAAGATGTGAATAAGAATGGTTACATAATACGTTCTTTGATGGAAGCAATAAAGAATATCCAAAGGGTGAGATATTCACATTCATATTTTGAGGAAGTAATAAAGCCAAAAGGATGCAAAACCGCAAGGAGATGTGAAAAGGGAACAGGCATAGAGAACAGGATTCAGAAACATGGTACATAGATACAAGAAAAGACAGATAAGGAAAAGAGTATTGGATATATCAGCATGAGACACATTTAGCTCAAAATTTTTGTTACATGAATGGAAATGGCACATCAGCTTAGGAGGAGTTACAAGATTTTGAGGTATACAAAATTTTGAATAAGTTTTTGAAAAGTCTTATACATATGCCGAACAGAATATGTAGTATACTCATAAAGATCAAATTCATAATGTCTAGTTAAGTGTTTTTGCCACTCATGTCAAAGGGGGAGATTGTTAGTCTCAGATTGGTTTTGACATTTGAGTGTCAACACACTTAACCAAATTCTCAAGTTAATGCCAAGTATAATACAGAAGCTGAGCTACAATGTATGCCGAGTTAAAGAATTCAATAGGTACCAAGTGAACTTCAGGTGTCGAGCAGTCTTTAGGTGCCTAGTAAAGTTCAAGTGCTGAGCAAAGTATAGGTGCCGAGTCACTATAGATGTTAAGTGAAATAGTTGCTATAGAAGTTGAGTGAGCTAGTTTTTCTATATGTGCTGAGCATCAGCAACTAGTATGTGCCAAGTAACACAGAAATCAGCATATGAGTTTGTGCCTTCACAAACTCATATGTAAACCATTTTTGGAGCCGACATGGGATGAATCTCAAAGGATCTTGAAGATAAGAACAAATATTTCATATTACCTATGCAATCAGCACGCAACCAATAAGAGAAATGGAAAAGGCATGCAACCAATAGGAAAAGTGCAAGGAATGAGCAAGAAATGAAGATTTAATTAAACATAGTGGAAGAGAGAAGTGCATGGGTGAACTATAGCAAAATTCAAAAGGGTAAGAGACTTAGTGAAGAATAGAGCAACATTGTAGAATTCAATTATTGAAGAACAGAGTATCAGAATTATGCAGAGTGACATGTCAAATCAAACAAGGAGTAGAGTGACAAAGCAAAGCAAGGATCTAGAATTAGCAATTGAAGATTGCAAAGCTATCAGGTCAAAGATTTTCTAATACTCTCTAGCTATTGTATTAGATATGGAAATCCTATGGACTTAGGTTGGCCTAACAACCATTTGTAAATCCTTTAATAGGGTGGCATTCGAAGTGAATGTACACAAATCCTTTAACTAGGCCTACTTTGAGAAAGGTAGTGAAATCCTTTAACCAGGTCACTTTTAACAGAGTGTAAAGTCTTTAACAAGACATGCCTTTCACAGGGTAGACCATTGGAAGTGGTCAAACATTATAACCTTGAACAATTACACATTACTGTAGTGATATTTTGTGGGTGTCATTCCCACCCAGTTTTACCTTCTCATTTTGGAGGGTTTCTGGGTTACCAAAATTCGTGTGTTGTCTATTTTCATGCATGTCTTTATTTTCATGTTTATTAGATAAAATGGATGCATGTGAATGGTTTTAGTTAAAAGAATTTGAAAAGGTTAAAGTTAACTACTTCTGATTCACCCCCCCTCTCAGAAGTAAATCTTCCCACTTGTTAATTCTAACAAGAGATATCATAGAGATCTGAGGAGGAAGGAGAAGGATTGTTAAAGAAGGAAAATACCAGATGAGGGAGAAATTAGAGGAAGAGATCAGAGTATACAGAGGAAGGCTCACATATTGATAGAGGGAGAAATTTCAATAAAACGTATTAAGTTTCCTTTTGGTATTGTTGTTGGTATTGGTTTGCCATCAATGCCAAAGAGGGAGATTGTTGAAGTGAAGAAGATTGATGAAATCTATCATGGAACAATCACTATTTTGTCACTGGTGTCAAACATACTACTTGTTGGTAAGACAATTTCTTACTTTGGTCTGAATGCTATCAATTGATTGATTGATGAAGAGGATTTGAAAAGAAAGGATAACAAGAGAACCTAGAGAAAGGTTGAGTTATATGGTGTATAAAAGGACCACTAATACCAAGCAAGACATTGATGATATAGTGTATTGTCTATCTACTTAAGGCTATAGTGAAAGGATACTTGAGCAAAGACTAGAAGAAAACTAAGTAAAGAAATGTGTCTGTCAAGCCTGACTGAGTAAACAGTGCAAGCCGAGCCAAGTTAGCATAGGCCGAATAAAAAATTAGTTGAAGTCAACTAGTAAGTTTAGTATGAGCTAAGCAAGAGAAATATAGTTGGTGTTGAGTGAAGAAAGTTAGTGTGTGCCGAGCACCAGTATAGACTTAGTGGATGCCAAGCAACCTAGTGTTGGTTAAGCATTAGAAGAAAATGTTTATTGAGCAAATAGAGTGTTATTGTCGAGTACCAGTAAAATGAGTTAGATCAAAGATTTAACAAATCTGAGTCAACAAAATTAATTTCTTGAATTGTGTGAACCATGTGAAAGACTAGTATGATGAGCTGGTGGTACAGAATTCAAGATAAAGCATGTTGAGGTGAATTTAAAAGAGGATTGTAGAGAAAGTTTCTAGAATGGAATAAAATGGAAAGATGGGTAGATTCATTGAATCTTACCTAACCCTAGAATGGATGATTGTGGTTAAGAGAAAAAAGATCTATGTTCTCTATTTATAGAGATAACATGCTAGAAGCAAATGTTGTAATGTGCGAAAACCTAACAAAGACAAGAAGTGTATGATGTTGCTTCATATGGTGGTCAAATAGAACAGTATGTAGTTGGCATACAAAGCAAGGAGGATTAAGGTGATGGAGGCTTTAAAGGTGAACAAGTTGTATGAGACAAAGAGGATGAATTCCAAGTAGAATGGAGGATTGAATGCGAGATCTATAATCTGCAAGTGAGTTATTATTATCAGATCAACTCCTATTGTTACTCTCTAACAATTGTATCAGTTTGGATAAATCCTTTGAACTAAGGTTGACCTAACAGTCATTAGTAAATCCTTTAACAGGGTGACATTCTAATGGAATGTTCTAAAGTCCTCTATCAAGACTCACTCCCAACAGGGTGATTGAAATCCTTTAACTAGGTCACAATTAATAGTGTGTATTGTAACCTTTAACAAGGGTGGCTCCTCACAAGGCTCACTTCAGAAGATTGAAAATTGGTAGCATGTTACTCGTAGTTTTTCCCAAATTGGGTTTCCACATAAAATCCTTGTGTTAAAATGTGTGATTGATTGTGTGGTATTGCATGTTTATATTTTTGCAAATTTATTTTGACACAGGACAACAATATGCATATGTTTAAGATATTGAATGGTAAATGCATGCATAAGAATAAGTTGCAGTGCTGAAAAGTTTTATTTGTATATTTGGACCTTTGATAACTGATTCATCCCCCCCTCTTAGTTTTAGATTAAGGAAAAAATAGGTTTTGGGGGGACCCAAAACCCCTTACAAAAACAAAAGATAAGGGATAAGGATCAATAGGTTTTACAAGGACCTCAAACCTAAAATTCACAACTAAATGAAATCTAGGTTTTACAGGGGCCTAAAACTAGAATAAGTACTAAACATAGTTCAAACCCAAGTTTTACAAGGACCTAAAACCTAGAGTAAATACAAAAAAAGCTAGAAATGGTAGAAAAAATAGAAGACTTGAACTAGCAACCCGACCAAGGACCAGGCACTTGCAAACTAGACCAACATCTAAATTAGATCTTCAATGACCTTAGCTAATTCATTTCCAGCCTCCATAGTACTTTGAAGGATGTCTTCTATAGCAGAACTAGGCACCTCAACAACAAATTTCTTTGTGCTCTATCTTGTTCTTTTGCTTGGACCACCTAAAATCTTGGCCATAATAGCATTAGGTGACATGATCTCCTCGTTACTTTTTTTCCCTTAAACTGGTGACTTTGTACTGGCCAACACTACAAGTTTTAGCATCACTTGAGATGGGGTTGCAAAATCAAAATGGAATCCAATCTCAAAAGAGAGAGAGAGGTTATTGTAGGTTTTAGTAACATGATCCTAGAGTACCTTGAATTTCATCCATACCTCATATGAGTTCCAAGATATGCCCCGTCAAAGATCACTGCCCTATGACATTTAGCAACTCTCAAGGTCCATTCCGTTCAGTGTGCCCAAGAATGGTCAAGCGGTCAATAAGATGGGATGAGCTTAGGACTAGGGTTTACCTGGCCACTCAGAGCTAATGAAGTATATAGTTCAATCCCAAGATGAACGGTGAGAGAAATATGAGCAAGATATGTATGTCGAGGCCACTTTGTGCAAGATATGAGCAAAAGTTACTAATTAGAAAAAATTGGGTCTTTTTGAGATTTTGGTCAAGACAGCCTAAGATTAAGTGTTTTTAGTTTTTTTAAAAATAATTTGGAACCTTTTCCAAGTCCTAGAAGTGAAATCTAGTGAACTTTGCAAAAGTTGCACTTTTTGTGCAAAATTGCAAAAGTTGTAAAAGTTGCTTAAAAATGCAACTTGGTTGGAAAGGAGTGTAAAATTTGATTGGAAACCTTCTAACATTCCAAAATATGTTTCCCATGCTCATATACCTGAGCATGGGTAGTTACAACTTCCCAAACCTCCATTTGCAACTTTTTGCAAAATATTTGCAAAAGTTGCTCAAGCAACTTTGCAACTTTTGAGCAATTTTTGCTCTTTACATCTTTTGGTCAAATGGATCCATCTAGGAATATTCTAGGACCCTAGTTAAGATTCCTAGGACCTATTAGGTAACCAGATACCTTATTTTCCTATCCCTAACAACATTTAACCTATTGAACAACTTTTGACTCATTGAGCAACTTTTGACCAACTTGGGACCTAATGAGCAATTTTGACTCTTTTAAAAACACATTGGGTCTAGTTACTTATTAGAAACAAAAAACATGTATTACTATGTAAATAATCCTTATAATAATTTTTGGATAGGTGTTTGCATGGTTGGAGGCCTCTAATGGAGTTTAGGTGGCTATAAGTGCATGAAATACATGCATAAGGAGCAACAACAAGAGATATATCCTTTGGAGAGGGGTATTTATGGTATATTATGTCTAAATATTCCTTGGATATGGTGAATCAACCTTCAGTTGATGGAATCTAGCTTGGGAAGTCATACATTGAGAAAGCCCTAGGTCTAAGGGTTTATAAGAAACCAATTTGGGGATTTCTTACTTGCAGAGGTTGGAGCATCAAATTGACATTATATTCCTTTTATTCGGTCCATCTTAGGAGACTATTGATAGTATGGATCATTGGAAGCAAGGGCAACAGGTAGTTGCTTTGGAAAACCAACCTATTTTAAGCTTAAAAAGGGTGCCTAGTTGGAGGATCTGTTTATTGTTCCAAAAAAATCTATACTGAGGTTGAGATATGTTAAAGAAGGATGGAATGGGTATCTAAAAACCTATTTTATTTGAGAAGTTCTTTGGAGAGTTTGGGAGAAAACTTAACATCTTTCTCGTCGGGGACTTAGTTGGGGGCAATTAGGCCTAGTAGACAATTTTGAGGAATTTGAGTGCTTCCCCATGCTAAAAACCTTCTAAAATTCCAAAATATGCTTCCCCATGCTCAAATACCTGAGCATGGGTAGTTACAATTGTAATCAACTAAAAATGGTCATCTAGACTATGAGCCCCTTTTCTAGCATTTTTCCATAATTTATCTAATGGTTATTTTTGATCAAATCCTCAAAAATCTATTTATTCGATTATAACCTATGGTATGACCACTTTATCCCAAGTTCATATTTAATTAAAGGAACATGTCCCCTTTTCAATTAAATAAAATTCCCCACTCATCTCTTATCCTAAATTTGCACAAATACAGTGTTATTCCTATTTTAGAAATAAAATAAAAGACATTTTTGTCTACACATGAATGCATAATTTCCTATATGAGAGGAATATTTTATTTTAAAAATAACTTTAATTCTCCTCCACACATTGCAAACCCTCTCAAAAGTCAACCATTAATTATGATTGGTTGAGATGGTTGTGCACATGGATCACTCCCACTTTCAACTCCACCTTTGATTACATTCATCTTGCTTCTTAATCTCTACCATCTATCTTTCTTTAAAAGGGAGGGCTCTCTCCTCATTCAAAAAATCTTAGTCTCTCATGCTATTGTTACACTACAGGTTTTCTTGGTGATTTTGGAGACTTGCAGCATTCTTACATTTTTGCATTTTAGCTTAGCTCTCATTCTACTTACATTATGACATACTTTTTAGCTTAGTTTTTTTTGTTAGCTTGCATTTCATTTAGAATAGCTTGCACTTGCATTTTATTTTATTTTAGATGCTTCGATATTGTCACTCTTGCCTTTGTTCTTTGAATCTCTTGTTCTATGGTGCACCTTGCAAGGGTTGCATAATTTGGTTCATTTGAGAGTCACCATATCATAGCCTTTGCACATCATAGATAGAGAGCTATAAGCCAGCTCTTGAGACTCCCTCTTCCATGGGTTCTCTCAAGAATAATGGTTTATAGAAGTGTGATGCTTTTATGCACATATTTTTTGGCACCCACCATGGGATTTGAATCAAGTTTCTAGCTCCATTTTCTTTCATTTCTCATTTCTAATTTTTTTACAGTAGCATATTGGATCTAATCAAGTGGTTTTGTAGAGTTCTCGCTTTGGTTTTAAGGTTAACCCATATGCAGATTGGTTTGAAGGCCAAAACCCTAGGTTTTTGAAGATTTGATCATGTCTCCTAAACCACTTAGAGTTTGTTTCTAATTTTTTTTTAGATTGACTATGTATCCAAGATATCTCATTCCAATTTTCATATCATTTTTACTTGATTTGAATTAGTTATGAATTTTTCTTTGTTTTTCACAAAAAAATCATTTTTGGTCACAAGTCCACGACTTTAAACAAAAATTACATTTTTAAAAAGGTATCTAAATTATCAATGGGATTAGTTCTTTGTGTTTTGACTTTTGAACTCATATTAGGCCTCAAAAACTTGATTTGATAAATCTGGTCTATTTTGACAAAATGGGTCCCTAGGGCACAAATGAAGAGATTTTTTTGAATTTCTTGCATTTTGGAAAGCTCTCTAATTTTTAGTAGGGGTCTCTTCTTTTCATTTATATTTTTGAATCCAAAATCATAGAAAATAAGTCCAATCTTGTTGACTAGGTCAAAATCAAAGAGTAAAAAAGAGATCATTTTGTGATTAGATTGCACTTTCTTTGCATACACTTGGTTGGAAGATAACTTGGATTTTTGAGGCAACTAACCAATTTATGTTGTAATTATTACTTGGTTGTTATGCCCTAACCTTAGTTGCTTTGTAGGGAGTTTCTCATTTTCATTGCTAAAAAGAACGCACGTCAAAGCTTCAAATGTGCAAGGGCTACTAACGATTGTTTGTAGGGCTGCCCAAAGCATAAAAATCAAATTTTCTTGCTTTTTTTAATTTCTTGTGAGGCATCTACTAGTTGTTTATTTTTTTTAGGCACATTAAACTTGCAATTGGGATTCCTTGGTGATAGGAGAGTATGCTCTTCACCCTTGTAGTGAATCATAACTCTTGACCCACCTTTGGAGTTCAAAAACAATAAGATAATTGGATCTTCTTGGTGTGTTTGGGGGAAGCAATCAAGATAGCGGAGTATTCTCTTCACTCTTATGGTGAATCAAAAATCTTTACCCTTTAGAGTGAATCCATTTTTTGGTAGTTAGAATCCTTTACTAGAGGGCCTACTCTCGAAAAACCTGAGAGGAACAACCCAAGTGGGGACAAGAAAATTACCTAGCTCTTTCAATCCACTATAAAATCAAGGCTATCAAGGACAGAAAACCTTGGTAGATGTAGTGTTTGTCTTTGCTTAGTGTGATCGCTTATGGGATTTTGATCATAAGGAGATCACTAGGCAAGAATTCTTAAGGTGCTCTTATGACCGCGAGGTCTATTACCCACCGTAAGGTGGGGCATCCCTTAATTAGTTGTAAGAGGAACATTAAAAATGGAAGCCCTTTCTAAACACCCTAGGTTAGTATCTACCCTATTGTGATGCTCAACTTCTTGGTGCAAGGATCGATCCTAGTGGACTACCTGAATCACCCCATGATTTTACACCCGCTATCCGTGTTCTCTTGGTTGTGCTTGTGAAACTTCTATGAAAAAACCAATATCTCTTGTAAGAAACCACTTGGTGTGAGGAAAAGGAGAATCAAGTTTGGGCCAAGTTGTTGAGTAATGAACTGTGACTTTTAGGTAGATATTGCTTGATGTGTTCTCGATTGTGCTTGACCTATGGAAATCTTTTGAACATACACGTGACGATAATTCTAGGGCTTTCTTTTAAGACCTCATATATGCTTGTATCATGCAAGGTTGCTTTGTCCCTTGCTTGATTATTTGAAGACTACTCCATGTTTCACTATCTTGCTTGGAAAGAAATTTCTTTTGAACATCAAACTTTCTATGCTATCAACTATTGTCAAACTTTGTCAACCAAGTCAAAGCATGAAGTCTTAACATTTTTCTTATGTTGCTTGATAAGGGGAGTCTCATCATTTGATTTTTCTTTTCTATTTCTTTAGTGCTTGAACATGCTTAAATTGACTCTTTGGTCTTAGCGCTCTTGGTCTTTCTATCTTCATGGTCTATGTCTGCTTGCTAGTTATCTTTTTTTTGAAATGGTTACCTTGATTTCTTGACTACACTCTTAGGTTGGGATAGTTGTTCACTTGTCACGTCACTTGCTCTATCTATTTGGCTATTTTGCTTCTTACCTAGCTCTTGACTTGAGTCACTAGTGTTGTAAGTTTCTTGGACACTTTCTTGACAAGGCACTTGACTCTATCTTTACTATTTTGGCAAGTGAACACTCTACCTCTTTAGTTTGGACATCAAGTTATCTTGTGTCACATTCTTAGCTTCCTCTAGTCTCCTTTAGGCTTGATTATCTATCTACCACTATGAAATTCAAACCTTGTGCTACAAAACCTCAACCAAAGCAAGATGATCATGATATCCTTCATGCCACTAAAGAGTTTCAAGATCTATGCGCTCAATATAAAGAACTAGAAGAGACAAATGATCTTTCTTACCTTCATTTCTCTAAGCGTATGATAGAAATGAAGTCTAAACTTAAGAAAAGATTAGAGGAGAAGATTTCGTTCTTAAATGAATCTCCCTTAAGACCTTTACATACACATGGTTCATCTTCTTCAAGGTATACATATTCTACTCCAAGATGTCAAATATCTTCATCTTCTAGATCTAAAGACCTTCTTAGAGAGAAAGAAAGTGATACCTCCTTTGAGCCTATTCCAAGCTATCATGATGGACCTATCTTTGACCAAGACAATGATGAAGACATGGATGCATACCATTCACTTGAGAAAAAACAAAAGGACTCTAGACATACTTTTGATAGAACTTTTTCTCCCTTGGAATATTCTTATGATGACACTTTGCAAACACTTCTTCGTACCAAGCTCATCACGTTACCTAATTCTAGCTCACATGGAAACCCATTCTTGGATATCTATTATGCTTATCATTGACATAATGAGCATAGTACTTTAGATTACACTGAGCTGAAACATAAAATCTAAGATCTTATTGATACCTCTAATGACTTAGGTGATGAGGATACTTTTCTTGAGAAAGATCATATTAATGAACCTATGTCTAGTGATGGTTTCCTTGGTACCTCCACTTCTTCCAACACTCATGCACCTCCCAATATTTTAAATCTTTCCGACATGCCTCTATCAAATAAAGAACCTAATGCTTTTCATGTACACTATGCCTATTCTCAAGAGCTACCTCTAAAAGAAACTCAAGCTAACCTTCACTTGGCTAAAAACCTTTTCCATTCTACTAAGCCTAAAGATCCAAGCACTACTCCATTCACTCTTCATTCTCCCTTGTTCTTAGAAGTGGCTCCATGTCATGAGGACTCTCAAAAAGAAAAATCTATAAATGTCAAGAAAGATCAAGATTAAGCACCCTTTCATCTCCTTCAAATTTTACCCCTCTGTATCCTATGTCTTTTCCATCCCTTAAGTATGATGAAGATACCACTTCCATTATCTCCTTTGAGCTTACTGAAAATTATGAGAAAATTTCTCTTCCTATGCTATCAAAAGCTACTTGTCAAGATCAAAGCATCCCCTCATGTTATACTTCTCCATATCCACTTCAAAATTATGCTCAAACTTTAAGTGCTCCTACTAAAAATGTTGCTCCTATCAAAGTTACTCATGAATCTATTGATGGCTTTGACCATGTTGCTCAATCTAAAGATGTTGATATCCCTTTCCACTATCTATTTACATATCCAAAGTCTATCCTTGGTCCTTATCCATCAAAGCTAAACCTTCAAACCTTCCATCTATATTGGGACCTTATGTTCCTTCATCTCCTACATTTTCCACTCCTAGCTATCCCATCATACCTCAAGCTCAATGAAGACACTCATCCTTGATGAATTTCCACCCATCTATCCATCAAAACTAGTCATATCATCCTTATTCATGCACAAATCCCAAGTCTTTTGGAAGTGAGAATAAACATAAGAATCCATTGAAAAATGAAGATCACTATGTCCCATCTAAACGACAAGTGAATGCTAAGAAGGAAAATGTGAAAAAGAGACCACAAAGGTCCACTATTAAGAGAGCTAAATCTATGCAAATATGGGTTCCTAAATCCATCATTGAAGAAATGCACTCTCAAGCATCCAAAGAACAAGGAAATTCTAAAGCTATATGGATTCCCAAGTCTCTCTTGAGCATTGAAAAGAAATCAAAGTTGACATTCAAGCTTCCAGAGGCTCCCACTCCATTTTCTTTTAAACATCTTCCTCAAAAGCTTCCAAAAGCTTCTGTTCCATCTTCTTCTCAAATTCTCCTACTACCCCATACATCTAAACCTCAAGCTATTTCATCCATGATTCCTCCATCATTCCAACACCCTTCAAGGTGTGTGTTAATGTTGATCTTATCCAATATTTCAGCTACCCTCATGAAATCCTCTAAAGCTCACACTTACTTTCTATACATGAACCCTTATCCTCCATTTACTCTATCTACTACCATTTCTCTTTCATCACCCTATCAGCATCTTTGATCATAACTTTCTATGGTCTTGGCTTATCATGACTTATCTTTCCTATAGGAGCACTATCTACATTCAAACAACTTGAGCTCTTTCTAAAAATTCAAAATGATAAGGGATCATTTTTTTTTTTTTAAATACCTTGGTGAAAACCACTTCTTGTGGCACCTTGGTACCAAAAGTAAAGAGAAATAAATTTGTCCTATAGTGAAAACCACTTCTTGTGACACTTTGGATAAGTACCATGATGAAAACCTGGTAAATAGGCATTGTGTGTAATTCTTCCATCATCCATCTATCCCCTTTTCTCTCTTCCTCTTTGATCTTGACATTGTTGAGCTATCCTTGTGTATTGGCTATCTCATCCACGAGATTCTCTGTTGTGCTTTCTCATTCACTCATAGCCTCCATCTTGATCTTTATTCTTATTGCTCTATCCCATCGCTATCCTATCTAGTTGACCCCTTGTTCTTGATCACAATAAATAAAACATGGTTCTCATAGGTCTTTAACATCGCTACTCTTTTGGACTACACGCTTCATGTTATCTCACTTGTTGGCTTCATTGCTTATCCTACATGCTATCTTACTCATTACTTCCATTTCTTATCCAAAACATACTTCATCTAACTATTTCACCTCTTTCCTTAGCTTGGGTACTCTTGAGGAGTCAGTCCTTGAGGATCACTTTCACTTGCTTCATACTCTTTTCTTATTCATCTCTGCTTATCCATCGGCTTTTTTCTCCATCGTGTCCTATACCTTGCTAGACATTGGAATAAAATGATGTGATCTTGCTTGAGAACTAGTGATCTCTAAATCATTCTAAAAATTCCAAAAAAAAAATCATACACAATGCTAGAAAAATCATAAAAATTAGAAAATGTTCTAAAAAAATGATGATCTTAGTGAAAACCTAGCAATAGGTGCTTTGATGTATCACCCAAAAAATAAAAAAAATAAAAAAAGACAAAAAGAAATTTGAAAAAAGTCTTAAATTTTTTTTCCAAGTGGTGAAAACTTGGAAATAGGCACTACTTGAGACCCTTGCACTTATGTCTATCAGTCTCAATCACCCACTTCATAACACATTTCCTAGCTTGGGATTTTTTCTTGTCCTTGTCTCGTGGGCACAACTACTTAGCCTATTCAAGGTATTCTTGTGCATTAGGGTTTCTCTAGCAACTCACAAATAAATGTTTCTCAACACTACTCCCCCAACTTGACATCAAGTGTTTCTCAACACTTTTCAGATAGTTTATCTATGGTCTTTGATGTTGTGATATTTCTCACTATCAGAATCAAGTCTTGAAGAAACGGCCAAGTGACTTACACACACGCACTTAAACATTTAAACAACTAAGATATGATGAACTTTATCTTCTTTTTGTGTTGTCTATGATGATTCCTTTGCTATGTGTTCCCTTCCTAATAAATATTTTGAGGATGTCATGGAATAGAAGATTGTGGGCATGGGGCATGTTTTGCTTGCTTTTTGCTTGTAGTTATACTTTGTTAGTCTAAGGTGTTTAGAGAATTCATGCTTGTCCTACTTGACACTTTGGACCTATAATGTATCATCCTTGTCTATTTTTGCAAGACCGCATTTGGGGGTTATCCTAGCGCTTATGCCTTGATACAAGTGTAATCTTGCTATACTAAACTTAGGAAATCTAATTGTATTTGTCATCTTGACTTGCATGTCTTTGATGCTTAGGTTGGATTCCCACATTTCTATCTGACATAGATCATATTCATATCCTCATAGTTTTACTAGTGATGATTATATGATCTTATGATGTCCCTAATAAGGCTCGATGATAAAAACTAGGACCTACTTATCTAACCCTTACAATTGCACATTTTCATACTAGCTTGCATTCTAGGTTTCATTCTAGCTTAGCTTTGCATTTTGCATGTTGAGAGAGCTATCTTCTTTATCTTTCATGAACTTGTCAACTAAATGCATTCATCCTTCTCTTGTGTCTTCTCAATCTTATCTTATCTCTTCTTTCCTATTTTTTGCTTCTTTTCTATCTTACCATCTCATCTACGCTTTTGACCTATCTTTTCTAATCTTGACATCCTGGATCCATTTTTGGGATCAAAATCCAAATTTGGCTTCATTTTGCTAGTCAAAAATTTGTTCTTTCTTCTACAGTTGGATAACCTATTGAGGCTTAATCTTTGAATCTTGTCAGGTAAATCATCATTTCTTCATTTCTTCATCATTTCTACTCTCTTCCACTCTTTGCTTTCATTTCTATTTCATCTAATTTCATCATTCTTCTTTCTTTGACCTAATTTTTATGCTTTATCTTTCCTAGTCAAAGCTAGTCAAACTAGGGCATATCTTCATTGTTTGGTGGTCACTCTTTGGTCTTAATCTCTTATCTATTATCATGAGCTTTTCTATGTTTCTATTAGATCAAATCTAGCTTATTTTTGCATCTCCTCTATCTTATTTTGATTTTGATCCTTAGGGGGCATGAATATTCTATCATTTTTGCAAATTGCTTTATGCTAAAACTATATATTTTCTCTTGATCTATCTACTTTTCTTGGTGTTAGTACTCTTCTTGAGTTCTGATATCTACTCTATTCTAGTGTTCAGTACTATCGTTATCAAACTGTGTATTTAGGATTTGCTATCTCTCTTTGCTTTGTTCTTCATAATCAAATCTCTCTATCATCTTGGCTTCTTCATTCTTTGACGTCATGTGTTCCCAGACTGATCATACATTAGTCAAAGAGGGGAAAATGTAATCAACTAAAAATGGTCATCTAGACTATGAGCCCCCTTTCTAGCATTTTTCCATAATTTATCTAATGGTTATTTTTGATCAAATCCTCAAAAATCTATTTATTCAATTATAACCTATGGTATGACCACTTTATCCCAAGTTCATATTTAATTAAAAGAACATGTCCCCCTTTTAATTAAATAAAATTCCCCACTCATCTCTTATCCTAAGTTTGCACCCATAAAGCATTATTCCTATTTTAGAAATAAAAGAAAAGGCATTTTTGTTTACACATGAATGCATGGTTTCCTATGTGAGAGGAATCTTTTATTTTTAAAATAACTTTAATTCTCCTCCATACATTTCAAACCCTCTCAAGAGTCAACCATAAATTGTGACTGGTTGAGATGCTTGTGTACATGGATCACTCCCACTTTCAAACTCCACCTTTGATTACATTCATCTTGCCTCTTAATCTCTATCGTCTATCTTTCTCTAAAAGGGAGGGCTCTCTCCTCATTCAAAAAATCTTAGTCTCTCATGCTATTGTTATGTTGTAGGTTTTCTTGGTGATTTTGGAGACTTGGAGCATTCTTGCATTTTTGCATTTTAGCTTAGCTCTCATTCTACTCACATTATGACATACTTTTTAGCTTAGTTTCACTTATGCTTTAGCTTAGTTCTTTTTGTTAGCTTGCATTTCATTTAGAATAGCTTGCATTTGCATTGCATTTTATTCTAGATTCTTGGATATTGGCACTCTTGCCTTTGGTCTTTGAATATCTCATTCTATTGTGCACCTTGCAAGGGTTGCATAGTTTGGTTCATTTGAGAGCTGCCATCTCATAGCCTTTGCATGTCATAGATAGAGAGCTATAAGCTGGCTCTCGAGACTCCCTTTTCCATGGGTTCTCTCAAGGCTTTAGATCCACGATCATTTAAGGAAGCATCAAGGGTTTTTGAATTGGACAAGGTTATGGAGGAATAGTATAACTCTTTAATGAAAAAACAACACTTGGGACTTGGTTCCTCTTCCCAAGGGAAGAAAGTTGCTTCATTGTAAGTGGATCTATCAAACCAAGTTTGCAATAGATGGAAGTGTGGATAAGTATAAAGCTAAACTTATTGTAAAAGGTTTCTCACAGGTTCCTAGTGTTGGCTATACTAAGACCTTTGCACCTATAGATAAGATGGACTCTATTTGTTTGACACTAGCTATTGTTGTATCTCATGGTTGGGTTGTACATCAAATGGATGTGAAGAGTGCATTTTTCATGTGGGGATCTTCTTGAAGAGATTTATATGGAGTAGCCACATGGATTCATATAGGATACTAGTGTGGTTTGTAGGTTGAGGAAGTCTATTTATGGATTTAAACAAGCTTTGAGGGCTTGGTATGCCAAGATGGATTCCTTCCTTCTCTTAGTAGGATTCACCAGGTGTTATTCAAATTTGAATGTCTACATTCTTCAAAGGGATGACACACACTTGATACTTGTGGTTTATGTTGATGACTTGCTCATTGTAGGGAGAATGTCATCCACCATTAACAATGTCAAGGCTTCTTTGCAAGATAGGTTTGCTATGATAGACTTTTGTTTACTTCATTATTTCCTTGGTATTGAGATCATACAACCTTCAACAAGGATCACACTTTCTCAGCCCAAGTATGCCCTTGATTTACTTGCTTAGTTTTGCACGAGTGATTGCAAGGTTGCACTCACTCCTCTTCTTTCAGGTTTCAAGGTAGAGGGTAAGTGTACCACACCACTTGTTGATGCTACATTGTATAGATAACTTGTTGAAAGTCTCATCTAGTTGACGCATACAAACCCTAGTATAGCTTTTATGGTTGGTATGATTTCTCACTTTATGCAAGAGCCACATGAACTTCATTGGAAGGCAAGCAAACACTTCTCGCACTACATACATGATACACATACACATGGATATGCCATGCAACAAGCATTTGACTTTAGTTGGTTGGATACATAGACTCAGATTATGCAGGGGATCTTGATTTTTGCAATTCTACTTCATGATACATGTTTCATCTTGGTTCAAATCCCATTTGTTGACGGAGTGAGAAGCATAATTGTATTGCTCTTTCTTCGAGTGAGGCTGAGTATTGAGGGGTTGTTCCTGTAGCTATAGAGGATATATGGCTACATCATATCTTGAAGGAGTTTGGTTTCAACATTCTACTACCTACAATTATTCATTGTGATAATCATAGTGCTATTGATATATCAAAACATCCAGTTTAGTATCAATGGACAAAACACATTGAGGTTCATATGCACTACATTGGAGAGCTAATACAAGAGCAAGTCATTGAGTTGCGGTATTGTCCTACAGTACAACGAATTGTAGATATCTTCACCAAACCCTTCATGCGAGATCTTTTGGGGGTGTGAGATTTTTTTTTTGGGGGGAGGGGGGGGGGGGGGTGGTGATCTTTTCCTCACATGAGGTCTTCTTCTCTCTCATTTTCTCTTATTGCACTTATCTCTCTTTTTGGAAGGGGTTTTTTCCCATGTGGTTTTTTCTCGGCTTTATGAGAGATTGCATTGCATATCTTTTGCACTTGTAGTTTGTACATGGGTATCTAATGTGACCTAGTAGCTAGTATCCATCTTGTATTATCATCTAGCTTTTGTAAGTTTAAGTACATTCCCCTAAGTTGTACTTAGGTGGGGTGTTGGTGTAAATAATTATTTACTATTTATACTTTACTTAAGTTTACTCAGGATAATGCATTTTCATATTAGTTGTCATGTAGACACTTAGGAGTTTGCATTTCCATATTAGTTGTCGTGTAGACACACATGAATTTGCATTCTATCTAAGTACATGTTGTCTCACACCTCTCCTTGTGAGACAAACCTTTGTATTCTTATTTTCTCATTGTAGCACATATTTTCATGTACAATGGAGAATAATCCACCTTTGGTAGACATGTGCTTAGTTTTTATGCTTATCTCTGGCAAGACTCCTAATTATCTTGTTTGCCTTTGTATACATGCACATCTATAATGTATTTATCCATTATCATTTGATCATTATTGAGATTTTCATTTGATCATATCTCGTCTCTCTTATGCTTCTAGATCTTAACATTGCATTTATTGCCTTCAACAAATTCTTACATATTGGCTTAGCATAATCCCTAATATAGGAAGATGTATTAGAATGTGACATAATTTGAAAAGGTATATGAAAGGCATTATTTTCAATACCTTGATGCTCTTGTTTTGCATTGTGACTAAATGGCTATATGTGTAAGTAAACAAGCTAGTGGCTTGTTGAGGTGGCATAATTTTTGTTGTTGCTACATGATCAAGGTCAAGGACACAGAGTTGATATGAAGGCCAAAGTTGTGGAGCTTGAAAGAAAGATTGATAACTTTTTTAGGTTAAGTTTGAGGGTGATGCACACTCAAACACTTTACATGTGTACTACTGAAGAAGATGCTCAAAGCAGATGCCAACAACGAGGGAAACTGTAGGAACTCTTTAAGTTCCTAATTGAAGATTGGCCCACTATTCCATTTAACAATGTTTGCAATTTCAACGAGTTGGGCAACTACAATGTCCCAATTATTTATTTATTTTTTAATATTGTAAGTGACCATAAATGCACGATGTTTGATTTCTATATGTTTATGGTAATTTTGTTTAAGACTCTTAACGATGGTATGTTACTGGTTAGGTTTGTCCCTATATGAGCTACTTATAAGGCTAATTATAATTCTACTAGTTTAGATGGTAAGTTTTTTAAAGATTGATAATAACCCTGGTAGTTTAGATAGTAAGTCAATACTATCTGCTTTGTTATTTTGATTAGACATGATTTTTTATATTGTTAGAATGCTATCAACGTATTACTAGTTAACTTTTTTGACGGAGGTATTCCACAAAATCATTTTAGCTAGCCGATACGGGGGCACTAGCCTTCCGACTAAACCTCTTCGATTAAGAGCAAAAAGCTAAAAGGTGTCCATTTTGCCAAATTCACTCAGAGTATGATCCCAACTTCATTCATTTTTGATGTCAGAGCCTTACACTCTGCAAAACTTGATTCCTAGTATTTCTTTAAGAACCTTTGAACTTTATCGATAGACCATGAGCCCATTGACTACTAGTTAATTTTTAACTATTAATATTCTAAATTATTCGTTAAAAAACAATACCCCAATTTTACCACTTTTAGCATCCAAAACAATGATTTTTTTCTATACTTATTATAATTATTACTATAGTATCAATGACATTTTTATTATATTTATTACTTTTATTACCTTCATTCCTTAGTGCCCATCCATCATAATAGATATATGCACCTCTCTCTCTTGATCTTTGCAAAATTGCAACATATGATTTATTTGAAAACTAAAAACAAGCCAAATGCGTTTTTATGTTCTGCCTGTTCGCTTTTTCCCTCCAAAGAGGTTCACCTTAAATCGGCCAGAATGCCTTTTTGTTAAAATTATTTACTGGAAGACTGTTTGACTGTTCGAGGTTGAAGCACTCCTTCCGTGGTATACACAGTGTACGGAAGTAAAATACAGTGTTAAGTGCTCGTTGAAGGAAGGGGAAATGAAAGAGAGGGGGCAAGCGCAAGTACAAGCAGGGCAGCCGTCAGTGGATGAGAGATATACACAATGGAAGTCACTGGTGCCCGTTCTTTACGACTGGCTGGCTAACCATAACCTAGTCTGGCCTTCTCTCTCCTGCCGGTAAGTCAATTTACACCCAATATGTATGTTCATTCTTTCAGACCTTGGATTACCTGGGTAATTTTTTTTCAAAGAGTGTTATTTCTTAGGAGGCCCGTTGTTTGATTCTCTTATCCGTTAAATCCATGCGTAGTCCTGTTTTGCAACTCAAAAGTTGAAGTCTATTCCTCTTTTGCCAGTGGAAATGTAACCTAAAATAACCATATCAGGGAAAGCGTTCATTTTTTAATTAGTCAGGCCTTAATTCCTTCTTCCTCACTATATCCTGATATTTATAGGTGTAATAAGGACGAAGTTGGAATTTTAAGGTACATCAAAAGCAATCGTTTAAATCTTTCTTATTGAAAGTTTGCTTTTGAAGGTTGATTTTATCCTATTACTATTCTCCTAATTGAGTTCAAATGCAAGCCTGACATCTTGTAATTCTTCCTTGTTAGCTTTGGTTTCGGTGATCTGTTTTCTGTTCCAAAATCTTCAAATTTAAGCAGATCGAACAATCAAGCTTAGATCACTGCCAGGGCTTAGAATCAACAGAGTAGCATTTCATAGTCCTGCCTGCAATTTTTTTGCCAAATTTTCCCGGGTCTGGCAAATTTTGGGTCTTAGTGCCCAGCCTCACATTGAGGTGGATCTCTAACGTATCCACCTTGTTTGATTGGACCTTTGTTTTCATTATAGCAATCAATTTGATTTGCCAGTAGACCATGGTCTATTGGAGATCCCTCACAACTCTTGTTTGATGCGCATTGTCTTAATTTCCTGTTCATTTGGTTATTTGCAAGTTAGCAAGATAAATATAAGGTTTTTGCACTCCACGAGAATTGTATGCAAAAGGCTCATGGGAGAAAAAAGTGTTCCTTTTATTTTTCATTCATGTTTGGGATTACATTGCATAATCCAATTCATCTTTTGCATGGCACTCCATTATCCAACATCTAACCTTACGTCAGATCAAGGAGAAACGTAATGCCCCACTTGGGAATCCTTGGACACAAGGATTAAACAAGCATGGACATATTTTCCTTTTTTAAGTTAAGTTAATTACAACACTACAAGATAACCAAGTACATTAAATAATCATATTAAGATATGAAATAGGGAACACGACAGTCACATATCCACATATGCAAGTGAAAGTCTTCTAATCAATGCCAAGATTCCCAAGCTACTACTGAGTCCTTGGGAGGGTTACACACATCCACTAGTTCACTATTGTTCAAGTGATTAACATGCAAGAATTCATCCAAGTTACTATGTTATCCATTTCCATAACGATGTTCTTTTTAAGGCCAATGTACAATTCCTCCCATGCTTATTCGTACAAGTTCAATTACTCATTTATTTGCATAGGCAAACATTGATTTTTTTACATCTTTTACTAAAGTAATCATTAACCGATTTGTTTTGACTTGGGAAGATACTCCTCCCAAAAGGGTACTCAACTTAGATATGCAAAGACCCGATTTAATACACGTGTGGAAATACTCACTGTTCGAGAAACAAGTAACTAGACGCAACTTGGAATACAAGATACAACTTAGAATCCCAAAATCGGCCTTTAAGAAGTGACTCTTCATAGACAACAAGGCAACTTGGATCGTCGGAGTTATCGGATGTGACTTAGGAATTACGACATGTGACCCAAGAGCCCATAAATTACTTGGAACCCAGAGGCAACCTTTTGATAAACTTCTAGAAAAGAAATAGAAAGATAAATAAACTCCACACTAGGGAGTACCATAAACATGGATATTGGGGACAAAGACACTCTTTTGAATCAATAGCATAAATACAACATCCATGAATGAATCTAGATCATATAATATTATAGATTTACAATCTAAATCATCACAATATGGATTTGTAAATCTAATCTATCACCATAAGAATAACACCAAGTACATATACATGTGCATAATCAAGTGAATAAATAGTAAGAGATGAGTGAGCAAGCAAGATCCAATCCTGTAGTTGAAGGGAAATCGTCTTTGTACTTCGATTCCCAGCAATGATATAGGTTAGCAATCCTTCCTAAGCACGTGGAACCTATAGGGCCATTCCATTGTGCTCATGGAAATATTGAGTTGACCACAATCACAAAGGACTCACACACGCCAACCAATGCATGACTCAAAGTACACATAAATGCTCATGAAGGTCACATTTCAGTATTTCAAGTCACTGATAAGAATACTATGTAGAATTTGATGATGAACAAATTCATAGATCCTTGGATATCTTGCATGCAAATAACCTGTTACAAGGAAGTAAGAAAGGCTGAGAGAGAGAAGGGTTTGCTCAATAAACAAGAAGATTGAATTTACTTGTGCAAAACAAAATGAATGAATTTACAACCGATCAATCCTTATGAAGGAGATCGAAAGCCTAAAAGGGAAACCCTAAGAGGTAAATGACATTTAATAATTACTAATTAATTATTAAATGGAAATGCAAGAGCATAAAGGGAAATCTTAAGAAGGGAGTAAAGGTAATTTAATAAATGAAATGAAATTAACCTTTTACTCTAACACACTATAGGATACAATGTAGGGACTCTAGTGGAGTGTCATCACTTGGCTCTTACTAGCCCAAGTAGTATGTGGGTATGGTAAATCAACTCCCTTGAGAGGCCTCACACCAACTTTTGCAAAAGACTAGCTATTGCTTATATACACATTATCTTCTCGGCCACTTTTGGGCCAGGGCACTCGTGAGAACCCACTCCACATGCCTACCCATACATACCCTTCTCGTCATACAATGACTGCTATAAGGCAATGCATTTCTTAATCCAACCCCAATGCTCAAATACTCAGTTGGCCTATATCCAAGATTTCAGGTCTTGCAAGATCCCACCAAGGCACACTTGCATGCTTGTGAGTGGGTACAACCAGTTCCATGCTTGTCCATGTATCATACAACCATGCAAGGCGTTAGATTCAAGGAATGGAACATCGAGAAAAAGCATGAACACATTGGGGAAAACAACCGAGTGGAAACCATAAGTGGTATATTAATACGTAGCTCAACCAACCACTTTGGTAAGAGTACAAATTCCTATGGAATCCATAAATCATCTCATTAGCACACGAGGATGGTACATAATGCCCAAAAGAAACCAATTACCCAAATTTTGGCAAATTCTAGCGAAGGGCAAGATCCACATTTTAAACTTGACAAAGCACTTTTGGATTGTGGTATAAAAATACTCAAAATGTCCTCCAACCATTTTGACTCCACAATCCTACTCTTTGTAGTAGAGGCTATTAATAACATTGATCAAATCATGCCAACAAGCAACAACGAATTAATGGGCAACACGCTAAATAAGGCAACACACGAAACACTCAAAATTCAACCTTCTTAGAATTTGACAAAAGTGAAAACCGATTTCCAGAACACGCCCAAACTCTTGAAATCAAATAAAAGTCAAGTTCCGAGCACACATACAAAATCCAACATCATAATGGGGCAAAACTTCAAATCCCCAAGTATGAAAACTCTCAAATACTTATTCCCATCTAACTGGTAATGGAAATAAATGAATCTCCCAACCTAGGCAACTATTGTAAAAGATTTCATTTGAAGTAACAAAGCTATTTAAAAATGGTGAGATGCCTTATCTCACATATTTAGTAAAAACCAAGAAAAGGGAAACATAAATGAAGACTCCATTAAATTGGTTGAAATCTTTGGCAAAATGGAGCAATCCTGGCCCGATTCCAACAAGCCACCCCATGCAAGAATCCAACAATTGGATCAAACACAATGAACAAAACAATGATTTTCTTCAAGAAGGTTTGGAGCAAAATCCTCAAATTCTCATAACATAAAAGTAAGAAGTGAGAATAAAACTCACTTTTTGCCTAATATTGTCACTTTTACAAAAGTGACTTCTAAAATAGATTATTAACCCACTTAATTTAATAATCTATTAGCCCTTTATCCCAAATTAAACAAATCAATCATAGGAATATGGAATCCAACTACGACAAATTAGTCAATAAAATTAATAAAATAAATAAAATAAATAAAATAAATAAAATCCCCAAATACATTTAAATCAGCATTTTAATTTAAAGCCTTCTGTGACAACTATGGAACTCTAAATGGATTGACACACTCGCTTATCTAATCACATAATGCATTATGATATCTAGCTTTACCAACATGTATTGGAGGGATAGTAATATAACAATACTTATGGATATGTCGTCCATAAGGGATGACATTGGCTTAGTATGAAAAGTCAAAGTCAATATCTTCTGGTGCCCACTGTCGAGGATATAGGTACACACTCAATTTTTGCAACTCAGGATGAATGTATGGTGCTATTTAATAAACAAGCAAACATCAAGTGCAAATGCTCAATATATAAATAGCCGAAGCACTTAACACGCATAATCACAGTTGAAGGAGAATGAGACATTGTGTAGATCTCGCAAGTGACTACGACTCCATTCCCACTTCGTACTAGCACTAACAGGTAGCATGCATAACAGTGATGCAGTTGAACACAACAAAATATAATCACATGATATTGCATCTAAATTAAAACTTTTAAAATAATCATTTACAATCATTTGAGCACATATATCTACTTTCAGTAGATAGCTAAAATACCCAACAACCTACATGGCACATTATCTCATATAGTCCCATAAAAACATTTTGAAATAACATCCATAATCTCAAATGCAAAGTACTTCAAATAATATCACAAGGCATCATCATACATATATAATCAATCTAACATATAAGTCAGCACATTGCAAGAACTAGAATAAGGTGCAGTAGTTAAATACATCACACAAATATAGGTGACCATCGACACATACCTCATTGAAACCATCAAACACATCTTAACTCTCATAAGCTAGACATAAAGCATAGACATTCTTCTAATATAACAACACAAGTCAAATCACCCCAAGTGTGTAAACCTCTCATGGATCCCAACATTATCACACAATAGGCTTGAACATTACGGTCACATCCATCAGGATGACATGCAAAGCATAAATGGGAGAGGCACTACAAAAAATGACATGTTGATTGCGAAAATACTTTAAAAAATAGTGCATTTGATTCCAAGGGATGGACTAGAATATTGTGGAACCAATAATAAATACTCAATTGATTTCTTTAAGAAAACATTATAAATAAAAAAAAGTTATTAATAACAATTTAAAGGTTGACACAAACAAAAAGGTTTGAGAAACATATAAAGAACTTTAGATATCTTTTTAAGGGAAAATATTAAGAAACAAAATGTATAGCAAAGGTAGCTAGAAAAATAGAAGAAAGTGAGAAAAATGATAGTGGTCAAACTAGAGGTGTTGGTGGCTAGAATAAGAAGCAAAAAGTGTAGATAGAAGGGAAAAAGAAATAAAGTTGAATTATAATACCAAGTCTTTGAAAAAAGAGAAAAAAATGAGGTAGCCAATGTTTTTGGAAAGAGCAATTTGGAAAATGAAACAAGGAAAGACAATAAATCACTTGATTGAAATGGTGTGGGGGCATGTTTGCAATCAAGCATGTTGAATCTCTGAAGCATGTCAGGAGCGTTCTTTTGTTGAAAATGGAAATCCCATCTGAAGACTGAATAACTTGTAAACTAAGGAGGTAGTGCAGAAGACCAAGATTTGTCATCTTGAACTGCTCCATCAATGCTCTATGAATACTCTGGAATCTTGGCTTATGGAAGAAGAATTGGTTCTAAGAATCAAATCATTCACTTACAACACAAGTATTAAAAGATCTCCCTTTGTCTTTGAGTATAGAAGGAGACAAGTAATGTTGCATGTAGCTTGATCAATACAATTCATCACTATAAAGTTCAATACAAGGAAATAAGAGATGTTGCATGTATGATGTTCAATGCAATGGACTGGAAAGGAAAAAAAGGAAAGGTCAGTAAGAAAGAAGGCTATAAGGGAGAGTCAAAGGACAACTAATTCATAAACAAATGGAGAGAGGTTATGAGGAAAAATATCTTGGATCACAAAATTCAGTGAAAGCACAAGCAAGTTAGGAACCTAATCACTCATTGAAAGATCATAAATTTGATTCATGATTTTTAGGTCTTCAGAATTGTGTGCTTTGTGGAACTCCCTACATTAGTGAAGCAAGGCATGCCATTGGTATTAGGATTAAGGGACAACAAAGTAAAATAAAAACAAGTTGTTGAACTCAACAAACACCGAAAGAAACTCAACATAGATGAGAGGTGGGGTTTAAACTTCATGTGGAAACACATCATAAACTTCCTTAAACATATCAACAACTCAAGATTGTGGCTTTCTTTTGATCCCCACGCCTTTATTCATCTTGGTCTTCATTTCATTGGACCTTGTGATCCTAGTTGCTTGTTGGGTCCTTCCTCGAGATCTCTTTCCGTGTTAACCATTTTCTATTATACTGTTGATTTTCTCCCTTTTGCAATGTTATTTTTTTTTGATCTCTCCCTTTTCTTTGTTCTTTTCAGTTTCATCAGTCACTATACGTGAAACCTTTTTCCCCTTGCATTAAACTTCATTTGGTTTCTTAGGGGTTCAGTTAACTTACTTTGAAAAAGGATCCCTTTTTTGGTACTTCATGGCATTTTTAAAGAGGTTTTGGAATGGGGGAGAGATTTTTGGAAGTTGGAGAATGTACAAGGGGTTATGTGGCATTCATGAGCATGCTTTGGTGGAAGAGCAAATAGTGAAAATTTAGTATTTCTTGCTTTATGGTGAAATTATAGTTGCCACAAGCAACAATAAAAGTGAAATTGCTGTAATGAATTTGACAACATTGCAACAAATTCAACACAATTGGGAAGAAAATGTTATTGCCATTTTATAAAAAGTGATGATGCCACTTTGTGTGAAAATCACATCCTAGGACATTGTAGTTTCAGTTTTCTTTTTGGTGTTTTTTGAATCCACCCAAGCTTTGCACATAACCATCTTGAACACTCTTGAGATGAGTAAGAGATGAGTCAGAGACAACTTACAAGATTTACATTGTGGATGACTAGAGGGGCTAGAATTACCTAAGTTCCCGAATCTATCTGTTATGAGAATTCTTTTTCATAAAATAACCTAGGCAAACATCCCAACCTTTGTGAGCTAAACTTTGTTCCAACAAAGATGAGTAGGAACCTATCTTCTACGTCCTTTTTTGTAATTGTATAACCAATTTTTGTTGCATATTATCTAGAGTTTCAATAGTTTAATCTTGTAATAATTGCTCAAAGCTCAACAATATCTGGGCTAAGGATATTCTCATGTTCAAAGTCCTTCCAACACCTAGTGGAGATATTGTATGGTGTCTCTTTGTATACACAGTCAGTTAACCACACATATTCACCATTTTATAGAGAGGATCTGTTTTGCTCGAGCAAAGGTGCCACATTTCTGATCTCCCAAGTTTGTTTTTAATTGCTTTTTAGCAAGAAACTATATAATCCCATATTCTAGAATTGCTTGGCAAATTAGTTTTTTTCTTTATGTTTTTTTCTGTTGTCTAGATATTTTTTTTATAGGGTTTGAGCCAATTTGAGATAAGAATTTGAGTACATTACATAGCTTTAGCTTCAAGCATTCTATTTTGAGAACATTGGTTTCTTAGTCACATACTTCCTTCATATTGGGCTTATAAATTGTGTCCTAAGTAATTAACCTTCTTGTGCAATATAATCAACATGCCTTCTATGAAGAAATCTTTTTACAACATCTTTTCGAAAGAGGATTCCATAATTTTGCTATTTGTAGACCTAAAGAGAGTGGTAGGCTTAAATACATAAATAAAAGAGAGCCTTTTTGAAGTTTAGGATTTTAAGTATTTTGATCTGTTTGTGGGGTTAAGAACAAAAATACCTCAAATTTTGCAGCATTTAGTAATTGGCTCGAGACCATTAAATTTGAATCTAGGATTCCTTTCATTTCATTTGCGTCATTTTTCTTGGAGGGCTAAAATAACATTGTATCATTTGATAAATTGCCGATAAGAGGTCAAAGGAAAATTTCTTGTCATTGCTATGCCTTCCCAAATTACAGATCTCATTGTTTCCTTTATTGCTCTTCCCAAAGCATCTACTATTGAGACAAAGAGAAAAGGAGAAATGGGATCACCTTGGCATAGATCTTGAGAGCACTTAAGAATTAAGAAACCTTGAGGGCATCCATTTAATATGATTGAATATAAGGGAGAGCTATTAAATTTGAATCTAGGATTCCTTTCATGACATTTGTGTCATTTTTCTTGGAGGGCTAAAATAACATTGTATCATTGACAAATTGCTAATGAGAGGTCAAAGGAAAATTTCTCGTCATTGTTATTATTATACCTTCCCAAATCACAGACCTCATTGCTCCCTTTATTGCTCTTCCCAAAGCATTAGCTATTGAGATAAAGAGAAAGGGAGAAATGGGATCACCTTGTCGTAGACCTTGAGAGCACTTAAAAATTAACAAACCTTGAGGGCATCCATTTAATATGATTGAATATAAGGGAGTGGATACCAAATTGAACATTCAATCGATCCATTTATTACAAAAACCTTGTGTCTCCAATGCTTTGAAAAGAAGTCTCCAATTAGCTTTATCATCATGCTGCTCCACCTAGTTTAGTGAATTGAATGTATTGCCTCCTAAGTAATTATTGTACCATCTAGGATTGATTGACCAAGAAGGAGCTACTTTCTTCCTTTGCTTTAATTTGTTTTACACTTTCTCTAAAAGAATCTTATAAATCGTGTTGCAAAGGGAAATAGGTCAAAATTTATCAGAAGACATTGCTTCCTTCTTCATTGGGACAAGGGCTGTTAAAGTGTTGTTTAGATCTTTCAATATCTTCCCATTTGGCTTGGATTCCTCAACAACCTTATAAACATCTTTACCTATGATGCCTTGACACTTATGAAAGAAACTTGTCAAAAAGTCATCCAAACTGGGGCATTGTTAGAATACAATTGCATTGTCGCCTCTTTGATTTTTATTTAGAGAAGGCTTCGCGTAAGCAAATCCTTATGGTGCACTTTTACCAATTCTTGTATGCCTCCTAAGAATCGTTCTTGATATTTTAGATGAGATCCATTCCAATCATTTAGAAGGTTTCTCAAATATTCTACTACATTTGTTTTTATCTCTTGCAACATTTCCAATATGGATCTATTATCTTTTTTGATCCATCTTTATTCTATTATTAATCTTCAAACCTTTGTGGCATTTTGAATTATTGTGTTTCTATTCTCATCTCTCATCCACTTTTCCCTAGATCTTTGTCAGTAATAGATTTCTTTTGTGCTAGAAGTTCCTCTCATCCACTTCTCCTTGGACTTTTGTTAGGAATAGGTTTCTTTCATACTAGAAGTTCAAAATCTTCATTCATTAATACTTGTTAGTGGATAAATTCATTTTGGTCCATTTCAAGACAAAAACTGCTTCTATCTACTGTCCTTATCCACTTTCTACCCTTTTCTTTTAAGCAAAAATCTCCTTGAAGTGATTTTTGTACCATTCTTCTAAAGTTTTTTTATACTCTTGAATTTTGAGAAGAGCTTGAATTTATTTATATCATATTGTTGTTCCTTTGTGCACTATTTTTGATCTCTCATCCATATTTTCGAAGTTGAATAGAAATAGATTTTGTTTCATATCGACAACAATATGCAATTGGGTGTGAAATTGGTTTGACCCTGACATTGACACTAGAGCTCTCCTTGACAAATTTTGGAAGTAGCTTCCCAATCAACACTTGAAGGTGCTAGAAACTTTTTATAATGAGGTTGGGGTACAAGTGAATGAATGAATGAAAGATTTTAATAACGTCCACGAGCCCAAAGTAGCCAATGGGACCCACAAGCTAGCACACACCCCTAGAAAGGAGGAATAGAACCTAAGCAAGCTTTAACCTCTTGACTAACTCGTCTTTTTGCCGATGGATTTTGATAATCATGTTTGCGGTGTTTCCTAATTGTTTTTCCTCAAATATGTGGTTCAAATTGTCTTTCTCCAAAATCTCTGTATACCCAGATTTGATGTCATTGTATGCCGAACACTCCAAGACAAAATGTTGCTCCGTCTAAACAACCCCCCTGTCATAGAATAGGCATGTCTTGTTTCCTTATTCCTCTTTTGGCACCTGCTATCTACCTGTTTCACATCTCAGCTAATGAGAACCAATTTTGAGTTGGGCAATTAACATTTTTGCTCTCCATTTAATATTAGCTCCTATATATGCTTTTTCATCATGATTTGCTGTGGGATTAAACTCCTTGATATATTAAGCTTTTTTCCTCCCATTGTACGTTGACCATATGATACTTTGAAATTTCTCACGAATTAACTTTTTTATCTCTCCATCCCTTATCAGGCACCCATGAATGTTAATGTCTCATTTTTTCATCCACTTGTTCTTTTGCTTCATCCATGTGCCTTTTCTCCTATTTAGTCTTTCCTCTATAACTTAAGCCAAAGGTGATTTTCCATACCTTGAGTTTTCTTTAGGTAACTTAGTAGCCGAATCCTTGTAACTCTTAAGGGGAAGAAGTTGACTTTCGCCAATAAGATCTCATAAGGCGCAATTGTTTTGATTTTGAGGCTGCTGATGATAAAGTGTTAATGCATTCTTTCAACCTGTCTCCAATTTTGATTTGACATACAACTCCCCCAAATTTCAGACCCATACAAGACCACTAAGGTGACTAGTAGACCAAATAACATTTTCTTGGTCTTCCAGTCCAATAATTCTGCATTCGTACATTTATTTTGTAGAGAATACATCGCTTTCCACCCCCCCTTGATTTCTTTTTATTTTTGCATGTTTCTTAGCTGAGCTTGTTTTGAAAATCGATTCCCAAATGTTTGTACTCGTACACTATCTCTAGAGGATTACCCTCAAAGAGAAATGCCTTGGAGGGCCTCCGATTTCTCTTAAAAGAGAAGATCATCACTTTAGTTTTGCTAGTGTTCACTTGCATTCCCACTTCTTGGCAAAAGCTTTCCAATGCCTTCAGGTGTCGTCTCAAAACCATTGGTCGTCTTAGTGATTATGATGAGATCATGCACATATAAAATAGTTTTATAACATAGCTAGTCAACTACACCTCCTCACCATTGGACTTGTTTAACCCTTACTTTTAACTTGTCAATGTAAAACCCGAACAAGGTTGGAGATAACAAACACCCCTGTTTGACCCCAATGTCGCTGCCAAAGCACTCAGACATCCCCTGTGCAGTTCTGGTTTTAACCTTAACACGCTCATACAATTTATGTACTACAACCCTAAGTTCCATAGGAATTTCTAGCTCTTCCTTTCTATCCCAAATTTTGTCTTGTGACACTGTGTCAAAAACTTTTTTAAAGTCCACAAATCAACAAAAGGCCTCTGCCCCCGGGGTGTTCCATATTTTTTCAACCAAGAATCTGAGAGTGACCCCATGATCGGTAGTGGAATGCTTTGGTCTAGAATCGGCCTGCCCCTTAGCTCTTTTTCCTTCTATTTCTGTCCATCTATTGGTTTTCCATTCCACCATGTTGCCAAATAATTTGCTGAAGAGGGGGTTGACCACGATAGTCCAATAATTTGAAGGGTTGTTTAAGTCTCCACTTTTGTGAAGTGATATCACCGCTAGTTGTACAGTTTTGAGGGAAACCCTATTCATTGACATCGTTGAAGATATGATTGATATGAGGTGCAAGAATATCGATACCCCACTTTAAATATTTAGCTTGTAGCCCATTAATATCTTCTGCTTTTCTTGCAGCTAACCTCCTTATGCCTTGAATTGTATCTTTGTTGCTGAAAAGATCATCTATGGGCTAATTATTGCAGTTTTGTGCTCTTCCATCTTGTGCTCATAAAGTATCTTGGTGTACTTTTGCCTTGAGCTCTCGTGATGTTTTTCTCTATTTGTTTCTTCTTTTTTCGTAGTTCTTTATATAACTTTTTGGGGTTGTTTTTCCCAAGGTTGAGCAACTCGAGCCTTCTTAATTCCACATATTGTTCTTTCTTCCACCTCAATAACTTTTCATACTCCTTTTTGTTTTCTTTATTCATTTTCCCTCTCATACTGTTTTTCGCCATCTTGGACTCATCATCAAGTGAAGGATTAGTTGGGAAAGTATTCTTAGCATCTCTTTTGGTCCTTAATCTTTTACATTCCTCGAGAGACTTGGACTATTACTATTAAGATCGTCTTTGATAAGTAGGAGATGATTTCCACAGCTAGTCAAATTGTGATGTGAATATCAGGATTTAACTGTGTGATTTTTGAGTCAAACTCGATGACCCATGTTTCATGAGTAGTGATTCAACATGAATCCATCTCTCATGAGAATAAATGGAACACTTAGCACTCATTGGATCTAGGTGATGCTCACAGGGGTGAAGCACCGGGACTTCCCGGGAGGTCACCCATCCCAGTACTACTCCAGCCTGAGCGCGCTTAACTACAGAGTTTCCTCCATAGTTAAACCCAAAGCTTGCAACCCCATTTGCAAAACCTTCACCAAGTGTTGTGCCTTATGAACCATTCATTAGAAAGCCCCTTAAGCTCATCAATTGATAAGTAGGAGATGATTTCCACAGCTAGTCAAATTGTGATGTGAATATCAGGATTTAACTGTGTGATTTTTGAGTCAAACTCGATGACCCATGTTTCATGAGTAGTGATTCAACATGAATCCATCTCTCATGAGAATAAATGGAACACTTAGCACTCATTGGATCTAGGTGATGCTCACAGGGGTGAAGCACCGGGACTTCCCGGGAGGTCACCCATCCCAGTACTACTCCAGCCTGAGCGCGCTTAACTACAGAGTTTCCTCCATAGTTAAACCCAAAGCTTGCAACCCCATTTGCAAAACCTTCACCAAGTGTTGTGCCTTATGAACCATTCATTAGAAAGCCCCTTAAGCTCATCAATTGATAAGTAGGAGATGATTTCCACAGCTAGTCAAATTGTGATGTGAATATCAGGATTTAACTGTGTGATTTTTGAGTCAAACTCGATGACCCATGTTTCATGAGTAGTGATTCAACATGAATCCATCTCTCATGAGAATAAATGGAACACTTAGCACTTATTGGATCTAGGTGATGCTCACAGGGGTGAAGCACCGGGACTTCCCGGGAGGTCACCCATCCCAGTACTACTCCAGCCTGAGCGCGCTTAACTACAGAGTTTCACATCACAAGATCGTCTTTGTCAACAATGTGTTGTTTTGGACTATTAATATTATTTTTCTGACTATTGGACAACCACTTAAGAGAACATTTGAAACAGAGTAACGAGAATCGCTGCGATTTGTGCGATTTTGCGATTCCAGGAAGGCTGGGTATTTTTTGTGGACTTGTCAAACCGGATCCCTGATTTTTGAGGCAATCACCTGAATTGCATAAATTTACTTTTTTTTGTCAAAAATTGCCAAAAAAAGGCAAAATTGGCCTTAAAAATTGTCAAGTTGGTAAAAAATCACCATAAATCACCAATTTTTTTTAATGTATGTGATGGATTTATTGTTTATGTATGTTAGGCTTTAGCTTCTATTTGATGATGTTATAGCGTGTTTAAGTTATATTCAATAACAGGTGCATGAATTAAGTTTTGAATTGTTAAAATCTTTGTATTTCAACGGTTTTTTAACCTTGTCAATTTATAGGCGATTCACGATTCGAGTAGGCCTTGCTGATTCCGATCTAATTCCGATTTTTGGTTGTTTGATTTAAAAATTTCATGATTTTCATGTGTCATTAGAATCCTACCAACTAAAGACACTTTCCTTCCTTGATAAGTGGTTTGAATGTTTTGTTGTCCTTTTATGTGAGTGGAAAAAAATTAAGTGATGATATTCTCTTAGAAAAAGAACTCGAAGACACAAAACACTTTTCTTTTTGAAGACAACCTTGTAGGGATGGTGAATGAGTACAAATATCTTGGGTAAATTTTCACAACAAACTTAGTTGGGAAACATGTAGAGTAAAAATAATTTAGGAAGGCTAGACAATTGCACATTTCTTACAAAATAGATGTAAGAATGTGGAGTTATGGAATTGAAAACCAATAAAATGTTTTTGGTTTGTTGGCAGTCTAGTGATTGTTTGCGGATGTGAGATTTGGGGCAATAGCATGCCAGATCAGAAATCGAGGCAAGTAGAAAGAATCCAAAAACATCTAATCATCACAGTCTCAAATTTAAAACTGCTGTCCCTTATAAGATCTTGTTGGTGAAAACAAGCATCTCTCATTAGAGGCTTCGATAATGGTATGGTTGTTAAGGTACACGGATGTGAGATTTGGGGCAATAGCATGTCAGATCAGAAATCGAGGCAAGTAGAAAGAATCCAAAAACATCTAATCATCACAGTCTCAAATTTAAAACTGCTGTCCCTTATAAGATCTTGTTGGCGAAAACAAGCATCTCCCATTAGAGGCTTCGATAATGGTATGGTTGTTAAGGTACCTAAAGAAAACTTAAAATATGGAAAAACACCATTGGCCTAAATAATCATGGAGGAAAGACTAGATAGAAGAAAGAACATATGAATAAAGCAAAATGATAATTGGGTGAAAAAATGAGATATTTTTAATCGGTTATTCATACCGTTTTATTCATAATTATAAGTAAATGGAGTACAACATTGAGTCCTACAGAAATCCATAAATAGCCTATAAAACACCACATCGAACCACTCTTGTGTTCATTACTCATTAACCCTTGAACTTTAAAATTATGCCTAAGGACAAACAAAAAGGCATTGACTCACAAATATCCAAAAATTCATATTATCTACATTTCTAAGTGCCTACAATGCCACTAGATTGATTGTAGCATACTTCTAGGACCATCTAAATGATTCACAAAACGACCATTAATGGTAATGAACACCAAAAAGCATTACCAACAAGATTTCTTTTCCTTGCCCAGAGGGCCATTGTACCAGTAATCCTCAAGCTTGAAATTGGTATTGCCTCATTTTGTCTCATTCTTAATCTTGGCCAATGTATGTTCCTTCTCTCTGTTATCTAGGTATTTAAGCAATGACTTCCATCCAAGATGAGCTTCCTCACATCGAGCTTCACAGTTATCGAATACATCCAAATCAGAAAGAGTGTCAGTGAGGGGCCAACATTGGCCACCATACACTAGTCTCCATTATGCACACCTAGTCCCACAATTGCCCCTGCCTTTGCCAAAATAACAGACAGCCCACCACGCCATTTAGGTTTCATATATTCCCTCATCATGTGCTCTGCCATTGCCTTTGACCCTATCTCTTACGCTCATGCAAGAAATGTTGAGGCAATATTGATATTGAAGCGGTAATTGTGCACCATTTTCATAGGCCTATATAGTTACATCAATTATTTTCCAAAACATAGGGTTGTCAAATTTAAAAATACTCCTTAGGGGTTTTGCCATGATCTCCTCTATAAGATGTTGCTGCTGTTTTACAAATAGAATGCTGAAATTTACTTTCATATTCCTTCGGCCCACCTACCTATGCATAATTAACCAAGTGTTATGTGTCTGCTAATGGCATCTTGAGTATAAATTGTATGATTCAAGCATGCGAAAGGTGGTCATCATAATTAATGATGACAATAATTGTTGTTGTCATACGCCATACCCAATGCCAACTCTACTCCATGAATTTCTTGGAAATTTTCGTATAACCCCACACTTGCCGTCTCGTTTAATGATGTTCCCACCTATGACAACGTGTTTGCCAGACTGTTCCCTCCCCTTTTTACATGGTTTATTTTGAATTCGTTGAAGGCGTTGAAAAATGAATTGATCAATTTGATGTATCTATTTAAATGCCAAGCACTAATCTTCCCTTTGACAATGGTGTTAGCAATGATCAATGAATCTCCTTCTAAATGAAGTTGTGAAACATTTTTTTTGGCCATCAACATGACATTGAAGGTTGCATGTACTTCAACCTCATTATTCATTCCATCACAAAGACAAGTTGCTCAAACTGTCAAAAGGTTACCTCTCCAATCTCTGGCAGCAAAACTAGCACTAGGACCCAAGTTTCCCTTTTACACACCATTAACATTCACTTTGGTCCACCCCTCTTTAGAGGTTTCCAAATCTTTTGTAACACACTTTGCTCTGGTGGATCAACTCAATCCTGCCCATTAATGGGCTGAAAAATGGGATGTTAACACAAATGAATGTCCAAATAATACTGAAGAAATAAAAATGTTTGTGAGGGAAAAATTAGGAGTACTATTGGGCAAAACAAAATGGGCATAAAATGCCTACTATATCAATAAATTTAACTCAACAAGAGATAATGAGGAAAAAACACACATAGGAGTAGATATTAAATGGAGAGGAAAAATGCTTATAACTCAACTCGGGACTAGTTCTTATTATTTGAGGCATGAAACGAGTAGATGATGATAGCTAAGGAACAATGGGAAAAATGAATATGCCTATTTTACAACATGGGAGTGGTAGAGCAGTGTGACATTTTATCATGGAGTTCCCAACATAAAATGACATCTATTCTAGCCAAGTGGATATTTTAGAAGCAAACAATTTAAGTACTTTATTTGAAGAAACACAACAACATAACATCAAATCTGGTGATCAAAATTCATTGTCAAAGAGGAAATTTAAATAGGAAGATATAGGAAAATAGATGTTTTCTCTAACAAAGGGATCGAGATGAAATGAAGAATTTTTATTAAGGTCCGAAAGGTTGAAGCAGCTTATGGAATCCCCAAGTAGCACACACCCTAGAATAGGATGCCAAGGGACATTGACTTTCGCCGCTGTACTCCTATATCTTCCTATTTAAATTTCCTCTTCGACAATGAATTTTGATCACCAGATTTGATGTTATGTTGTTGTGTTTCTTCAAATAAAGTACTTAAATTGTTTGCTTCTAAAATATCCACTTGGCTAGAATAGATGTCATTTTATGTTGGGAACTCCATGATAAAATGTCACACTGCTCTACCACTCCCATGTTGTAAAATAGGCATATTCATTTTTCCCATTGTTCCTTAACTATCATCATCTACTTGTTTCATGCCTCAAAAAATAAGAATGAGGTTAGTCCATGTGAAATGATTGTTCTTGAGAGGAATATCATATAGATGGTTATTTTGCTACTATACATGCCAAATCATTCTGTGATTGGTTATTTTGCTAGAAAACCTGCCAAATTATTTTGTGATTGGTTTCTTTTCTGAACCTCACCAAGCTTATCTGCCTTATAAAATTGCATTGCACCTCCACTTTTTGATGTTGACCTCGAGGAAGGGGGACCACGAGTAATTAATGGTCTATAAATTGTCTGATCGTCAAAGGTCTTTAGGACGAAGGGTTCCTTGTGCCCCAATAATCCATAAAAAGCCAAAACAAAAGGAAGAAATGGGTGAATCGCTGACCTTGTGAACTGGTGATCAGCAACTTTAGTTTAGTTGGGTGCAAAAAGGGTGTGCTGAGGGTGACATTGCCAACCCACTATATAGGTAGGGCTTGGCCTTGAAAGGAGATGCCTACACTCATTGGTTCATCTCCTTGCACCAGTGGGTAAGTCCCTTCCCAAAAGTGAAGAACAAGCTAGAAAACATAGAGAAGACTTATTTCAATTTTGATCATACTTGATTTTTCTTTGTGCAATTGCCTCGGCCATAGATACTGATAAACATGAATTGAAATATGCCACAAGGCACATTGATGTGGAGACCAACCAATGCATCATTTCACCATTCTTCTCCATTGTGACAAAAGATGGATGCCACAAAGTGACAATGCCTTTAGAAGCACCACCTACTAGGACAAACTAGCCATCTCAAAATTTTAGTTTTGCTTTCAATATTGTACTACTTTTTGTAATGTCCCCTTTTTCTAGGACACTATAATTCTGTGTGGCTAGCTCACTTCGCCTAGGTTTCAGGGGCGAAAAGGTTCTTTACAAGGTTCAGTTGGAGATCTGGCCTAGACATTTCCAATTCCAAACCCATCGGAGCAATTTTGGCAGGTTGTCCAGATGCTTACTATTTTTAGTAAGTAATTAGAGCTCAGTATTTTCGGTACCTCAGTGTTGAGTTGGAAGCGTCTTGCCGAGAGCTTTCCAATGAGCTATTGCATATGCTCATCAGAGTTCATTCGGTCAGTTATTTAAATGCTTGATGACTATATGGTTTACTGACTAAGTGACTATTAAAGTTCATTTAACTTGTCACTTTATTTAAAAAAGGTACTATGTTCACTTAAGTGACTAAAGGACAAAAAAGTTGCTTTATCCCACATTGCTTGAATGAGCCTGCATCCCATTGGGAAAAGTAATAAAGGTACAACAAGCTCCACATGAGAGGATATATGAAGATTGAATATTTAAAACAAATATTAATTTGGGAGCTGGAAACAGTTGCTGGTTATCTCTTCGAGGATGCAAACTCTTGAGGAATCTTTGAAGGTTGGACGCAAACCTAGCCTTCTTGCAGGTTTTATTTATATTTCCAATTTGACTATTATTTCTGTATGTAAGATTGGATATTCTGGATTGTTGCATGTTATTGTATTGCTGTTATATAAGACAGTAACATATATTGGCAGATTGTTGTGTTAATTCCTGGTGCATATATGTATTTTTGAATACCGGAAGAAATAAACAAACTTTTTGAGTTTTCTTGTATTGAAATCTGTTGGTTATAAAATTATTAAAGTTCTGGAAATTGTATCAAGTGTTGGTTTTTTGTTCGGTTTTTAAATCTGCACTTAATATTAAGGGTTTTGGGTAAAGTATCCGGAAAGGAATATTACAGTGGTATTAGAGCTGGTGTATTCTGCCAGCCTGTAGGGTTATCAATTTACAGGTTATGCGGTTTGAAGAAATCCTCAGCGTTTCAATCACAATATTTTATAGATAAATTTTGTGGATTCCATGAGAGTGATTCTGAAAATTATATACATAAGAATCATCGAAATTCTGGAAGCTTGATAAATTATTTACAAACATCTTTATAGGAAAGACATAGTTCAGCAAAATGAAACTACAGATGTCCATCAGGAGATTGAAATAAAAAAATCAGTTCATAATAGAAAAGGCAAGAGTTAGAAGATTGTGGTGTTCACATGAATCAGTGAGTTCTGTTTTGTTTACCAATGTGAGTAGATTAGGGTTGTGGAGATGGGTTTATGAATAAATGATAGGATAGTTGTTGGTTTGGTAGTGTTTGGAGTAGTGAATACTAGTGGTCGAGTTTGATACTGTGCACGTGGAGCAGGTATTGTGTTGGTAGGGAAGGTAGAGAAGATTTGAATAGCAATGGCCTCAAAAGAGAAGGCAGTGCATTGACAACTATCGTGCAATACAAAACCACACCCAGGCAGGTCGGGAGGTAAACCCAGGCAAAGGAAAACTCACGCAAACTCCAATTCCGAACAGGTTACAATGTTTCCACTGTGGACTAGTGCTGGCTGAGTATAAGTTATGACTGTTCTTTTTCATTCGCGCAAGGAAAGGCGATGTTGGTAATGTGTGGAGGTACCTTGCACAAGCATCTAAATGCCGACCATCATTCCCATTTGCTATGCAATAGCAGAGGTCACCGTTTGTAGTGACGAAGCATTACGGGTAAGCTTGAAATGGGTGTCGGGTGTAGTGATGAAGGCTGGAAAACCCATTGAATGAATGTGTTTTACCTACGTGGGTTACAGGAAGTTCGACTCTTGCATATGTGTAATATCAGAGATTTATCCTTGCGGGTACCACGCATTTAATAAAGATTTGAACTCCAGCATCCATCAGCGTTGAAGAAACTCGGTGGTACCAGTCTTGGCTCAGCGGACATTGATAGTGTTTGAAGGGAGGGGAAAAATCGCTCGGGTGGAGGTATTGGCTCGACTTGAAGCATAGGGATTCTCATTTATACATAGACGCGGATATCAGAGGGTCAGTCGCTGTCAAGTGCAGATGCCATATTTCTTCATCAAGGTTTGAACTACTCTCCAAGTCTGCACCAGTTAAAACACGGGTCTGGGCATTTTGTTCCACCCAAAATTTCATTCTGTTATATAACTGAGTATTCTGTGTAATAATCTGAGATCCTTTTTATCATCGGTTGAGACTTTCTTATTGATTGGATCTTTGCCAATTAGAAATCTGGGAGATTTGAACTTTTCACCCCAACCATAAAATCCAGGTTTTTCTTCCATTCGGGCTACCTTCATCTACAGATATATTGAAGAATTTGTCCATAACAAGCAATTGAAATATAGTAGTAATAGTAACCGGTTAATTGAGAAGACACCAGGCCTGTGGGATAACAATGGCTGCCTCAGCACATTCACCAAGGATAATCACCTACTTCGGGTCTGTTCTTCTTGCTTTTCCGCATAGTTAACTCTCTTATCCGCGTTATTGTTATTGTCTTCAGTATATGATTATAAGTTTGTTGGTTCTGCTGTATTACTGGATGATTGAAGAACTCTGAATACCAAGTTCAGTCTGAGATTTATTAGTGCAAAAAAGGATCTGTTTATGGGTTTAAATTCAGCATTTAATGGTGTTGAATTAGCAAATAGTGGCTAGGTTGTTCGTGGGTTTGTTAGTGAAAAATCAGGTGATTGGTGGGAAACTGTTTGACAAAATTAATCAATTAGAGTTCTCAGAACTCTGTAATAAATTTGGGGATCATTACAGTGGTGTGTGTGTTAATCTACAGCAATGCATTACCTTTCAAAGCAGTAGTTGTATCAAATGGGCGTGCCTATAGCAGCAAAAACCAAAACAATGGGGGTGCTGAATCAAATGGACTTCCAACTCGATATTAAAAGTGAACTAAGGAGACTGTACGATAATTATAACAAATTCCTGTCAAAGCTTCAAAAATAATTTCCTTTCATTGATTACATGGACTTTTAGCTAGGGCTGCAAAACAAGACGGATATGATAAGAAATAAATGCTATGATTTGGCTCGAGATCTCCTTATAGAGGACAGGTATAGAAATTTATATAAGGAAGCCATTGATCAACTTGATAATAGTACTAAAAGGAAAGAGGAACAAGAGGTCCCTATAGTATCTAGAAGCCTCTATGATGAATTCCCAGTAGTTAGTGACCATCATATAGCTGACCTTATGGAGGGCAAAAATCAGACCTTAGAAAATGGATCAGAAAATTCATTTGATGAGAATGAATCCCAAGATCATGATGTGGGTGGACACGCAGCCACCTTGGAAGTGGAAGAGTGTGAAGATATTGTTATATCAGCAACTTCTACCTCGTCAGTTGAGCCATCCTATGAGGTGCATAGCAACAAAACCCTAGATATTGAGGAGTGCATAGATGATAGCATACACGATGTTGCTTATCATATGGTGCGTGACATTGATTCAGCCTCATATCACAATGCGGATGACAAATTGGAAGATTTGTGTGGAATTGTTTCGTCACAAGGGGATCATCATTTAGCAAGCCAATTGAAGGTTAATGACAGGATGGTTGCCACAACTGTTAAGCATTTTGATGTTGCTCGTCAAATGTTGGCCACCTATGGTTGGAGTACTCCTTTAATAGATGAGCATGGTGATAGTGTTTTTTCCCTTGTAGAGATACATGCACTCCGAGAGGTGATTGGAATGATGAAACAAATTTACGTACAACTACTTGCAGGTAGAGATTTTCTTCTCGAGTGGGATCGCATTTGTTATGTTGCATTGTAGGGAAACGAGGATAAGGTTGATAAGCTCACTCATGAGCTTGAGGTGACTATGGATTCTTTGTAGAGTGCCCAGTTGGCCCTTCAAGAATCACAATCACAGATTGAGAAGCTTACAGAGGAGTTGATTTTGGCACAGTCTCCACCAATTGCAGATATAGTACAGTTATACACAGAGGCAGTTGATAAGAATTTTATATCCATGGGTTGTAGTAGGGATGTGGTCACATCTATCACAGATCTTTCAGTTGGGATGAGTACCTTGGTGGAGAACAATAGAGAACCACTAGTTGTATCGAGTTCTTCTGAGGTTGGTGCCATGATAGTTGATACAGGACAATTTACTGGTAGCTCTTGTGTCGCAATGGTAGATTCTCATGAGAGTTGTGTGGTAGTACACGACGCTACTCCATCATCCACATAGGGCATTCATAGAGTGTCATCCAGTTGGGAGTATAGCTCTCATGTTGATCTGTTTCCATCTCCTAGAAGCAAATCTGTCACTTCATTCCATGCAGCTGATTTTGGATGCTGGCTTGTTGATTTTCAGAGTCAGAGGGATCAACTGCTTGATTCAAGTGTTTTTAGTGATGAGCCATTGACAGGGGTTGGAGCATTTTACCGAGAATACATAGTAAGGAGTGCTCATTATTTTTCTTTTGACCCATGCACGAGGGACTTGATGCATTGGTGTGGGTTGGTTCCAGAATTATATCATCCTTTGTGGGATGGGTATTCACCATCTTCGGAAGGTGGGATTAGCGGATGCAAGCATCCAGCTGAACTATTTGTGGGGGATTACTTGCAAGGAAAGCTGTCGGTTATACATCATGCTGATATGTATCCAACATGGTTTGCTACTTCTATGTCACAAAGTTCTCTTATGGGTACATGGTTACAGGACGATTATGGTGTCAGTTGGCATGATGGTTTGGTTAGTTATCACATCCATGGGAGTTTAGCGGGAGCTGTAGAGAGATGTTGTGTTATAGACGCTACCAGGTATTTTTACCTCTATAGGGTGAATGGATGTGGGGTTCGACTGTTTTGGGATCCAGGTGGCGATAGGTTTGACACGATGTATTGGTTGATCGGGGATCTAGGTGTTAACAGTATCTTACATCTAGTAGATTATGCTGTGACTATGATCTGTGTGTTTCAGCCTTTTGACATATCAAATATCCAGAGATTAGGATTACTTTGTTTTCACCTAGGTGATATAGTGATTGAGTTAGATTGGTTGGATCTATCATTGTCATCGGTGCAGATGTTATAGGAATTGGTTAGTGGTATTTCAGATAGCGCGCAAAATCTCGCTTGGGATCCAGGTGGAGCATCCCTATGTATTGTTTTTTATCGGGGAGCTTGTTGGAGAGTTTGGTTGCTATCATCTTGGGGTGGATATTGGTATATTGTTGAGCTCCCATCTTCACTTGACAGCAGAGACTCATAGGGTCACTCATGGAGTGAGGCTTTCATCTTGACTGAGGGTATTGGCACACAGGGCAGCAACACATGGCAGTTGGTGTCCCTTTATGGTGAGACTTGGGATCTTAGCATTCAGTTATTTGACATATTGATTCCTATTGTACTGTTTCACCATTCTGAGTTTGGGAAGGTGCATGTCGGGGTACATCGACCGAGGAGTAAAATCGCATTCTCAAGGTGAGTATGGGATCTTGGCATTTGGTTTCTATAGGTATGAGCGGATTGCTTGAGGGCAAGCAATCTTTGAGAGGGGAGGCTTTGTAATGTCCCCTTTTTTTGGGACGTTATAATTGTGTGTGTGTCTAGCTCACTTCGCCTAGGTTTCGGGGGCGAAAAGGTTCTGTACGGGTTTCAGTTCGAGATTTGTCCTAGACATTTCCATTTCCAAACCCATTGGAGCAGTTTTGGCAGGTTGTCTAGATGCTTACTATTTTTAGTAAGTAATCAGAGTTAAGTATTTTCGGTACCTCAGTGTTGGGTTGGAAGCGTCTCATCGACAGCTTTCCAACGAGCTATTGCACATGCTCATAAGAGTTCATTTGGTCAGTTATTTTAATGCCTAATGACTATATGGTTTACTGACTAAGTGACTATTGAAGTTCATTTAACTTGTCACTTTATTTAAAAAAGGTACTATGTTCACTTAAGTGACTAAAGGACAAAAAAGTTGCTTTATCCCAAATTGCTTGAATGAGCATGCATCCCATTGGGAAAAGTAATAAAGGTACAACAAGCTCCACATGAGAGGATATATGAAGATTGAATATTTAAAACAAATATTAATCTGGGAGCTGGAAACAGTTGCTGGTTATCTCTTTGAGGACGCAAACCCTTGAGGAATCTTTGAAGTTTGGACGCAAACCTAGCCTTCTTGCAGGTTTTATTTATATGTCCAATCTGACTGTTATTTCTGTATGTAAGATTGGATATTTTGGATTGTTGCATGTTATTGTATTGCTGTTATATAATACAGTAACATATATTGGCGGATTGTTGTGTTTATTCCTGGTGCATATATGTAATTATGAATATTGGAAGAAATAAACGAACTTTCTGAGTTTTTTTGTATTGAAATTTGCTGGTTATAAAACTATTAAAATTCTGGAAATTGTATCAAGTGTTGGTTTTTGTTGATGTTTTAGCATCAGGAGAAGGAAATCTGAATCTTCTATGATGTTATCATTTCAGAGATATAAGCATTTGACATTCTAACTCTGATATCTGTCTTGTATTGCTAAGAAATATGCATACATCACTGTCTGATATACATGATAGAGGCATATCTATACGTACATGTATTCATAATAATGTATGCATACATGTACGTATACATACACCTCTGTTATGTATGTATATTATTTATGACAGTATAAATATGCATTACGGTCGATCAACTTGAGTGGTCAACCTTCATGTTACACATGACAGACTTTGTTGTCGGATTTATCATAATACATAACAGATATCATTGTCGGGTTTCATGTTACCCGTAACTGGAAATTATAATGACTTTTGTTATTCCCGACTAATGACATTGTCGAGGTGTTAAGCATGCTTCTTATATCGGGTCTTCAACCCGTAACTAATCCCATTATAAGCATGCGATTTATATTGCAATATAAGCCCAGTGTTATCAACAGTTACGTAGTTAACATGCCTCCGAAGAGGCATGTCCCTACGTGGCCTTTGGGCCACGTAAGGGCATGACTCTTCAGAGTCATGACCGCTTCTTCATGTATGTATTTGAGATCGCTAACCTGCAGTGAAAATATATACAAAAAGACATACAAGTACCTGTAGAGCTCTCATAATATTATTGCTATTATCATTCACAATACTTGTCTTACAGCGATCCAGTAAAAGCTATCAGTGTTGAGGAAGGAAGAATTTAAAGAACCTGCTGCAATCACAAAGAAGATAAGTAAAGTCATTTTGTTCTTTCAATTCAGAAATTAAAAGCACTTATTTGTAATTGTTTTACTATTAGAGATCCTATATTTTAATAGTTTTCTGTTCAGTTTTTAAATTTGCACTTAATATTAAGGGTTTTGGGTAAAATATCCGGAAAGGGATATTACACTTTTTAGGCTAATTTTGTTTCTTGAATCATGAAAATATTTGCTTTTGAAATTTGCATCCCCTCTCCCACCCCTTGTCTTCTCCAATCTTTCCCTATACCCTTTTCCACCTCACTGAGGATGACTATGACCTCTTCACCACCCATTTTGGATAAATCGGCCCCCTCAGTTAGCTTCACTGACTCTTGCCATGCTTCTTCCTTGTTTGACTTATTGGTCGCCACGATTTTGGAGTCGACTTTCCTCTCCATTCCCCATCGCTACGCCCCCTCCCTCAGTCTCAATTGTCGGAACGTGTGCCCTATGAATCAATCTTTTGATGATGACTGTAAAACCTTTCATCGCTCCTTGCATTTGCTTTTGATGCTCACTCCCTCACTTACGCTAGGCTGCGACTCTCTTATCACTGCTTATTTCGCTACAAGATGCAAATGTTCATCGTGTCGTAGTATATATCCCTTTGTGACACGCTTGTCCACAACCCCAAGCTATTTTGGCATACTCTGTTTCCCTGTTGTACCTCCCATCTTCCACCCTTGACCTTTGCTCCCTCACCTCCCATACCTCCACATTTTATGACTTCTTGGCCAACCCTCTCTCCACCTCACCCCTCCTCATTGCTACTTGTTCACTCCCTCCAACATTTACAAGGCTGTCAGATCTATGAGATGTAGTGCAGTAGATGAGGAAGGGTTCCAGGTTGAGCTCTTCAAGCTTAGTATCTTGGTCTTGTGTTCCTTTCTTACTATGCTCTTTTATAGGGTGGTGTGTACTGGCTTTCTAGATTCTTGGTCGAGACATGTGATCTACCCAATCCATAAGTCCAGGTTGGCTTTTGACCTAGGTAACTACAAGACCATCGTGATTGGGCACACCTTTGCAAAACTTTATGCCATGGTGCTAAACACTATCTTATTTAGAGAGCTTGACAAGAGACTTTGCTTGGGTAGGAGTCAAGCCAGTTTTTGGACTGACTACCATACCATGGTTCATATCTTGACACTGTGGGCTATTATTGAGGAGAAGTGACATTGCTCAACGAAAGTCTATCGCTGTTTTGTGGACTTTTGTAAGGCTTTCGATTCCATCCCTTGGGTGGCCCATTTTTAGAGGCTTAGAGACATTGGGATATTAGAGAATTTATCAACAACTATTATGGGGCTATATGAGATTTTGGTGGGTAGATTTAGGACTCCTGAGGGCTTCTCCGACCATATCTAGAGCACCATTGGGATGAAGGAGGGCTGCCCTCTCTCGCCCACCTTGTTTTGCATCTACATTGATGAGTTTGAGGACTTTCTTAAGGATTCCTCGCTTCAAGGTGATGGCTGTCACTTGCACCAAATCTCAATCTCCATTCTCCTTTACACTGACAATGTGGTTCTTTTGGCCTCCTCTCCCAAGGGTCTTTAGAGGCTTTTTGATAGGTTAGTATCCTTTTGTGACTTACAATTACTTGTTGTGAATCTGGATAAGGCTTGAGTCCTAATTTTCAACTGTCTGAAGACCTTGCATCTCCATTTTTACTTTCAGGGCCTAGAGGTTGAGATTGCTTCTTCTTATATGTTCTAAGAGTTAGCTTTTTTGGAACTCACTTCAGCTTGAGACCCGTCATCCAACCCAGAGTTAGCAAGGGGTTGGGCTTCTTTGCCATGTTGGAGAGACAATGTTTCAAACATCACTTTTAGTACATTACATCTAAGTTGTTCCTCATGGATTCCTTAGTCAGATTGACAATGCTATATGGTTATGTGGTGTGGTGACCTTCTCTCCTAGATTTGGATTGGGTCTCGATTGAGCAGGTTTAGATTCTTTTCATTCGGTGCATCATCTGATGCCATTGGTCCACCCCACGTAGTTTTATCCTTGTAGAGTTCAAGGGTTATCTTTTCAAACTCGGGGCTATCTTTGATCTGATCTAGTTTCTTCACCATTTCCGTGGTTTTGTAGACTCCGTGGAAGGTCACTATAGATACGCCTACCAGGCTTATTGCTCCTCAGTTGACGTCGCTAGTTTTGATCCTGCTACCAAGGCCCGTTGTTGGTACTCTCAAGCCACTACTTTGTTGAGATTGATCGTGATTGGGATTGACTGCCTCCCGTTCACCTCCTCCCCTTGCAACAAGGGGAGTTGAATGGGCATGTTAGACTTGATATTTACAGACAATACATTTTCTTGACTTGGTGTAATCCCCTTGGGGGTTTATGTCCGCGGATAGCAGTTTATGCTAAGTGCTTTTTGGATATCCAGGATGGGATTATTGTATGCAAGGATACTTGTCATGCTGCTGGAGCCACGCCTTACATATCTCTTTGGGTTCCTTCAGAGTTGGTTCTTGCCGCCTTCGAATTCAGATTGATCACCATATGGATAGAGAGGATCAGGTCTATCGACTGAGTAGTAATTTAGAATATAGGATTTGTAACTATCCTGCAAATTTGGAAATCTAGGAATTCTGTTCACTCCTATTTCCATTGATGTGTGTTTGGGAGTCCCTTCTTTCTTTAGGATCTCCATCTTTCATTTGGTCAGCCACCAAATTTTTCCAATCAGTGATTTAATGCTTTACTTAACTTTTGGTCTAGGAAATTTCCTTTTTTTGTTTCAAGTTCCTTCTCCAATCTTTCATCAAAATCATTCTTTCTATCAAAGTTCTAGTAGAATCACTTTTGAGACTTTTTTTTGATCCTTTGGCCTAATATATTCGACCATTTTTGAGCTGCTTCCTTAAACTTTTGCTCCGTTTTTTAATTTCTTGATAATATCTTCATTTCTTAATATAACCAAAATTAAGTAACTTATTAGTGGTTATGTCATAGATGGCCTTTTTTAACAAATTGTCCTAGATTTGATATATTTCCATTAATCCCAAAATTGAATTGTCTTGATTTAGAAGTTTAATTTTCTAAGATAGAGACATATCATGCCATTGTATAGAAAAATTTGGGCTAGAATTCCCTAGCTTACTAGGGTTTATATTTCATTTTCCATAATGACTCCATTTCAACATCTTTGTTTAAAAACTATAAGTCAAGAGTAAATTTAGATGTTGAATCACCGCAAAAGTAATTTATAAATGCACAAATTTAGTCCTTGAATTGCAAATAAATTGGCATGTAGGAAATCTATTGGAATCCACTGTGAAATTTGTTTTGGGTTTTTGCTTTTTTCTAATGGATTTTTTAGGGTTTCTATAAAAATTTGAACAAGCCATTTCATAAATTGTAGTGAGGCTTAAACTAGTGTATATAACTATTTCATATCCTAATAGGTGAAGGAATTTTTTTGGTTGATGATGCCGTCGGTAAAAGTCTATTTTGTAGCTAACGGGTAGAATTGTATCCAAACGGGCGCGATGGTTGAGTCACCATTCGGGAACGTATATGTACACCGTCTGAAATGGACTTTGAGCATCATTGTAAGCAATCGTATTAATATGTAATCTCTTCGGTATACATGCAAATAATAAAAGGAGTATTGCTGTGTTACATGTTCTTGTCTGTTGTCGGTATGCATTAAACTATTTACCCCATACGGTAAACAGATAATAAACATGATTATCCTTGTGTAGCAAGGCAATTCTCATATTATTCACTAGGATTAGTCTCAACCTCCAATGGAAGCTGCAAGTTGGGCAGAGCTAACATTTGAGCATGACAAATCATAAACAATTAGATGAGTCATCATGTTCCTTATTCCATTGAAACTTCTTACCTATGGCTTCAATTGAGCGTAAGGGAACATCTATAGAAGAGAAAGATGGAGTGAACTTACCCCTATATTTGAGAGTGCTTTAAAAACTAGTTGTCTTTGTTGCACTCTTGGTGTTGGCCAATTTATAATAGGCTCCACCTTTGTGAGACTCACTCTCAACTTACCGCTTCATAACCACATGATGCAAATATACGATTGATTCTTTTGTAAGCACTTTAGTTTATTCCTCAAAACTTGCAAAAAATTATTTCAAATGGCATTTTTTCCATTTGGTACTGTAAATCAAGATATAATCTAGATACACTAAGGTACATGTATCTATGGAATTTCTCAAAACATCATATATCAAGTGTATAATAGTTGCAGGTGCATTACATAAATCTAAAGGACGCATTGACCATTTGTAAAGACCTTTTGTCAATTTGAAATTGCTCTTCCATGTATTCTCCTCCATTTGTAGTTAATGGTAACTTGAAGTCCAATTTTGTGAAATATTCTCCATGTTGCTATTAGTTCAATAATCATCTATCCTTGTGAGAGGATGGCGGTTTACAATTTTGATCTTAGTGAGTGCTTGGTAATTTGTGCACATTCTCCAAGTGCCATTCTTTTTCTGTACTGTGACAACAGGTGATCTACATGGTGAGGTGCTTGGGTGACTTACTTCTTGTACTGACAACTTCTGAGCTGCTTTCTAACTTTGTGGCTTTCCAGTAGGGATTATCTACACAATCCTATATAGCAGATTTTGGAATTAAGTGAATCTGGTGCTCTACATTTGGGGATGCCACCCCTTAGGTTCATGACAACCCCATGTGAAAACGCAAAACAACTCATCCAAATCTTCGTATGGGTGTTAGCATTAGACATCAAAGAAGTCCCAATAGCTTCATCTTGACTAACTGTCAAATAAGTAAATAAATTGATTTCTCTCCTTAAACAACTTGATAGTGTTGGAAAAGTTCTCATTGATGTCAAAGGAAGGAAGACATATTGTCATTGATGTCTAAGTTCAGAGAGAGATTGGATCTAGAGAAAGTATTTGAAATCATAGAGGTATGAATAGTAGGGAACCTTACAACTTGTAGGAACAAAGGTTTTGCATTCATAAAACATGCAGTTGTTGAACCAGGGACCATAGTCTTGTCACAGTTACTGCAGTTCACCGGAGGAGATGTTACTTTTCCCCAAGGATGACGGATATAATAAGCAGGGATTGGGTGCTAATGAGCATCAGCAATCTTTATAATACATGAAGCAATTTATAAGGGAGCATATTGTTAAATATGCAATAAATTAATGAGTAGTTAGATGAGCAACTTTATTTAGAGAAGATATGGAAGAGTAAGTGCTGCTATTATTAGAAGAGGGCACATAAATTATAAAAGCAGAGTTTGTTTTATAAAAGCAATGAAAGAGAAAAAAGAAGAAGAATAAGACAAAGCAAGATAAAGACAAAATACGTGAAGACAAAACAAATATTTCATAAAGCAGCAATTTCATGAGAATGGATTTAATCAAACTATTACTATTAATAAGGTACCAATGATTAATATTAAACAGATGCAAAGGTGGCATAAAGACAATTTATGTCTTAACTATACAAAAGACAAACTTATATTTTATTGTAGTCAAAGACAAAGGCCATGATTCATTATTCAAAGGGTTATTATTATTAATACTGGCAAAAAGCGATGACTTTTAAAGAGCAGCGATTAGTTGGAAACATATGACTGTTTTAAACTAAATGCTATTTATTCTTGAATTAAGAAATCACTTTACAAAGGGATATCTCCCTTTGTAGAAATATGAAGATATAAACAGAGACTGGAAATAAAGAAGGGCGTGGTTGTAAAAAGAATGTAGAGAAATTAGAGATTAGAAATATATAATTCTGCATATATGAAGAATATGCACGCTAATGAAGGGTTACCTCTCTTTGTTAAGAGATATGTTGGAGTAACATGAGACACGTGAGAGATGTGAAGTGTAAAAAGGTTTAAGGTAACATCCTTCCAAATAATAAGCAAATTTATGAAGATTCTATAAACAGTTTTTTGTAGACTCTATGAGCATAATTGTGAAGACTTTATGAGAGTTATGAGAAGGGATTTATGCAAAGAGAATGAAGACTTTGGAGCAGAATTATGAAGCATGTTGAAGAGAGTTTTGTGAGTAGTAACATGACAGATTTATCATGAGTTTTATGAGGATATTGTGATCTGGTGTGAGTAATGAACTGAACTAGACTCAAACTGTGATGCTGATGCACAAAGTGGTATTTTTTGTATTTTTGATGTTTTGTGATTTTTTGTAGTTTTTGGAATATATACTTTTGAATTTTTGCAATATAACAAACAACAAAAAGTAATTTTCAAGAAAAAATGCAAGGCACAACTCAAGAAATTCATTTGCTTATTTCTTAAACATAGTTTGTTGATGTTTGCAAATGTATTTCAAACAATTTACAAAGAACAAGGAACCTGAATTTAATTGTGTGGATCCTTTGCCTCACAGTCTGCCTGTCCAAGTGCAATGCCAAGTAACAAAATGAATTTCCAGAGCTTAAGGTAAATCGCAGCACCCACAATATGTTACCACAACCTTTAAACTTTAATCACAGGCTCAGAGGATTAATCGTCCAGGTCTGCAACTGCGTACCATCCCTCGAAGTCCAGATTTGGAGGTGACAAAGTGAACGGCAGGCCCTAAAATGCAAATCACAGGAAATATTGAAGGTTTAATTGCATCAAACACAGACCCCTTCAATGCTCACACAGCCCGTAACTTGATCCCCAATTCCCTGAAATATAAATCGCAGCTCAAGATTAATATTCTGGTCAACCTCCAAGTGAAATTTGGCTCAGAACTCGCCAAAGAACATGAAACACTGCTCCAGATGTAAATCAGCAGACTTCCAATGCCACTATTCGAACTCACAATTTGCAATCACACCAGTGCAAGATGGTAATTTGATCCTCTTCACAAATCAGACAATGTTTCAAAATCAATCTCCAAGACACAGTATGAACAGAAGGAGATTTTGCAATTTCTTATACCTCAACACCAATTGCAACACGACTCAGAAAACTTCACAGAAACCCTCAGCCAGACAATCAATGAGAAAATATAAATATTTAAGATGATTCATTCTCTCCCAAGAAGTCATACTTATAATGCTTTTTGTGCTAATTAGCTTCACCCACACACCTTTCACTTAGAAATAACTTTATAATATAAAGTCTGATTACTTTATAATATAAAGCACAGCAATAATTAAAAGTGCATTAAATACTCATTAAATCCCATTATAATAAAAATAAATATGACTTCACCAGATAATCCATCCGGAAACTGAGAGCTGGAATACCAGGCAACCACCCCAGCCTGAACTGCACCACTAAAATAGCAACTGGCCAAAAATGACTTACTAAAAATATTAAGTCCAAAAATAGAAATCTCGTAACACAGACCCCCAAATCAAGACATCAGCACATGAGGGTTGCAATGATGAGCTGAAAAACCATACTCCAGAGACCTGCTAAATCGGGGACATTACAGTTTGTGACAGATTTATTGTCAACATAGCTCTTGTATAGACAATTTGAATGAGGGGTTGGTATCCCTAGGGGGGTAGTGCTCACAAATTAAATGAGGGGTTGGCTCTTTTAGTGCGCTAGTGGTAATGAATTGAACGAGGGTTGGTGCCTCTAGTAGCTTGGAGTCTACAAAATTTGAAAGAGATTATTATATAAGCAATTATTTGCCATGGTTTCCTCTCATAAGGTGTGATATCCCCAATCTCAGAGGTCAAATTAATTAAATGACACAATATTTAAATAATAAATACAATATCTAAATGATTAATAAATAGTAATAAAATGATATAATATAATATAATAATATAGTATTAGTGTAACAATAATATTTATATCTTAATAACTAAATAACAAATAAAAAATATATTTTGACCAACTATTAATAATATGTTGCTAAAACAAAATTAGCATATAATAATGATAATGTCTAAAGTAATACAATATTATATTATAAATTGATAAATAATAAAGTATAAAATAATATAAGTTAAATAAATAAATATGATAATATTTTAATGTAATTATTTCATGGCCAAACTCATGATTCGAATACAAGTCTTAGAATAAAGTCTGAGAATCCATTGGTGATTCAGGAAATGATCTATTGCACATATCGATCAAGAATTGATCAGATATGTTATCAATATATATTATATATTGGATCAAGCAAATGATTCCGGATAATATATGCAGATTGAAGGACTTATATATGGATTTTGTTTATTACTTAATCATCTCCGATTAGTATTGGGTTAGTTAGGATGAACTGAGTGCCTCCGTGTCTCTTCATGAGAAGACACAACATGAGTGGACATGTCTGCTCATGATGTATCTATTAGAAACATTATAAATATACACCAAAAGCAAGAGACATGGATGGAAAATTGAAAAATGCATTTCTCTCTACAGATTGAAAATTTCAGATCAGTCTGATTTAATTATCACCTGAAGCAAATAAATATAAATCAGTCTTCCTCAAATCTGCAATAGCCATTATCATGACAGTCTAATCATAAGTTTGGTTTACAATCACATGGTATCAGAGAAAAGTTTGGTCTTAGGGATCTTTCTGATATTGAGTTGTCAGGAAGCGGAAGGAAAAAGTCTGAATTAGAAGTTACAATCATCAAACACACAGTAACAGGTTGGACCATATTCAAATAAGAGCAAACACCGCCAATCAGTATAAGAAATCATATAACTTCCGCCAGCACTAAAGGGAACAATTCCTATTTTTGACGGAGATGTAGAAAGCACTAATTACTACCAAGCATCTGATCCCTTTTCATTAAGAACTCACAAGTAGAGGAAAGGCATACGAAGAGAAGAACTGCAGGAAGTGACGTGGAGTGTAAGAAGATAGTTCAGAAAAAAATCCAGAGACTCAGACCATTCCATATAAATCAGGATTAGAGCATTCATAATCATCAAGATAGATTAAAGAGGCACACTAATCTGCATTGATTTATACTTTCACAAATATTACATTCTCTTATACATTTGAGAAATGTTATAGATGCATATATTGGAGTGAACTTGAATATCTCAGCCATGTTTATTATATAATAATCATAGGTGATCCCAATACATTTGGGAATAGAAGAACAACTTAGTCAATAATAAGTGACAGTTATTAGGGAATTTAGGGGAGGATCAAGAGAATATAGAAGAAAGATTTATAGGTCTAGAAGGGGACATTACATAAGGGCTTCCACATAAATATCATGTGTTATTGTGTTCTTCTCATGGGTATGATTATTTATGTTGTGTAAATGGTGTTACAATTGTTTAAGTTTTAAATATGGTATTAAGTTTGTGAAATTCACCAGCCTCTCTCCTTTTACTGTAACCATGTGCTCATCAGATAACTTGGTCGGAACTTAACATATTAATTTTTGTTTGGTTTGGTTTTTCATGATGATGTATTTGACCCCAGCATTGACTTACGATTCTTGTTAGTCTCGTGAATATAGCATCACTAACATTTAGACTTCAAAGAATAATGTAAATAATGTCTTCATCAACATATTGTTGGTTATACAAAACTAAATTCTGCATCCTTTTGTAGCTTGAATCTGAACACCTTTTCTAAACCAACCCAATGGATATGGGTGGGGATGGTCAGAAATTTTAAAACCAAGCTTCTTAAAATATCAGCTGTAACCAAATTGCATCGAGGATTGGGATTTACAAGTGCACATATCCTTGTTTTTGTCAATTGAAATTTGAGAGTGAATAGTTGGTTCAGTGTGAAAAGTTCTTTGTCAGAGATGACTATCTCTATGCATCCAAGTCTTTCATTTTCTGTCCTCAGTTTTTCATGTCTTTATAGATAGGTGTCCATGGACTTGTTGAAGTCGTCTTTGACCTTTTTTTGGATGTAACTCAAGATGCAAACTACAACACTTATTGCTAGCATGACCATTGATCCTACAATCAGAAAAATGATTTTGAGCCTACTTTCATTGATGAATTCCATCATTGGTTTTCTTGCCTTGTCAGTTATCTTTCTTGAAGCACTTCCCCTTGTTCTTCTTTTGCTCGTTATTGCTTTTCTCTTGCTTGGAAGACTTCACTCGTCTTCTTTTCCTTTTCTATGTAGTCTGCTGAGGTTTATACCTCATCTAGGTCCTTTGGCGTTTTGATGATAATTCTTCTCCTAGTATAATAGTGCAGTCCACCAATATATTTGAAGAGGATCTTCCTCTTCCAAGTCCATACCAAGCAACGTGGCTTGTCTCCAGATATAATCAGAACCTATGATCTCTTGTATTTTTTAGATGTTTGTTTTTCTCACTCTCAGTATCCAAGGATTGTAGAGGAATACGGCTTTTCTGAAAGGGTTAGTTGTACATTTTGAAGATTACGAGGAGTTTACTTGTTACATGTAAGATTGTAATCCTATGAGCCATGTGACTCATGAAATACATTCGTAAAATAAGGATTTCTGAATGAGGTCAGGAAGATTGTACTTTTGAAAGGTCGAGTAGAACTTTCTGAAGGTTACCAGGAGTTGAAATGGGAAAATACATGTAAATCTGTGAGCTTGCAAGTTAATGAACACATTCCCAACATATGATTTTAACTGCGGTGAGGCTATTTTTTTTAATAGACTTAATGGAACCTTCTGGAGGTTATTAGGAGTTGAAAGGGCAGAATATATGTGAGCCTGTGTGCCATGTGTGTTGATTGTTGAAACTTGAAACACATCCCAATAAATGTGATTTTAGCAGTGTTCAAGACTGTGGAAACAGAAGTGTATAAAAAAATGCGGAGTGAGGATTCGCAGTGTAAAAATCCTTTGGGGTTTGGATTTATTTTGGAATCAGTTATCAAGTAATAGAAGCAAACAAAACATTTAACAAATGAACAACATTTTGCTCAAATGAGAAGCTACATAAACTGAGTTGATTAGTTTGTGAACTGTAAAAATATTTCCTAAAAACTTAGTAATTTCTCTTTCACATTTATTAGTTTTTCCACTGTGGATGCTGTTGCACTCTGTTACAGAATGTTTTCACAACTATTGCGTGACATATGACTTACAAGCATATGCTACATGTTGAGTGAGTTTGCATTTTTTTCTCTTGTTTTGAGAATGATCTTCTTACTGTGCATTAACATGCTAGTCTTCTGGATCAACCAGTGCAGAATAGTTTATGCAGGCTGATTTTGCAGACTCTAGATTTGTACGGTTTTTTTTATTGGCAGAAAATTGATTGTCCGAATTTTTGCTGATTTTGTCTCATTTGTTATGGTTATGCATTTCGATTTAATCTAAATGATTATGATTGAATGCTATCTTATGTTTGGGATGCTAGATGGGGGCCTCAATTGCACCAAGCAACTTACAAGAATAGTCAGCGCTTGTACCTCTCAGAACAGGTACTTGTTTTGTTGAGTCAGTTCAATCTTTGAGAAGTCCTTGATTCTTCAGTGAACTAGTTATGTTTCTCTGGATTTTTGTTTGGTGAATAGGTGTGTCAGCTTCTTTTCAGGTGACTGACCTTCTTTGTATTTTCTTTAGAAATATTGGTTTGGAACTTTGCCGTGACAATCTTTTCACCATACCTTTGTGGTTTCAGGGTTTTGCATGCATAACAATATCAGACAAGATCTTGAAATGACTAATTTTTTTTCCTGTAGACTGATGGAAGTGTACCAAATACATTAGTAATTGCAACATGTGAAGTTGTCAAACCAAGGGTTGCAGCAGCTGAACATATATCTCAGGTAGGTTGGATGATTTATTCATTTGTTACAGTTATAATTCCTTTCAATTCTAAAAGGCTTTGGTTTATTGAATGTGTCCGACTTTAATAAACTTGAACAACAGTTCAAAATTTATAGAAAATTGTCCATTTCGCATTGAAAACAAAAGAAAAATGGGTTATAAAAGGGAGTCATAGTAACTGCTCATGACATTTGTGCAGTTTAATGAAGAGGCACGTTCTCCTTTTGTAAAGAAGTTCAAGACCATTATACATCCTGGTGAGGTAAGAAAAAATAAGTTATTTCGTTTTATATGAGTATATTTGTAGTTATCCTTGACATATCTGCAACTGTTGATTTTGAGATAGCTGTGTTGATTGTTGTTACAGGTTAACAGAATCCGGGAATTGCCACAGAATAGCAAAATTGTTGCTACACACACTGACAGTCCAGATGTACGATTTATGCATATTAGTTCTAAAGCTTTTTTGTTACTGGATAGAAATTATGGTAGACACCACATTTTACAATGATTTGACCAATGCAATTGGTTTAGAAATGCATATCCAGCAATTGTACTTTTCAAAATTTTCTGTGTTATTTGACATTCCTGTTTTATATTTGATCTTAGGTACTTATATGGGATGTGGATTCACAACCAAATCGCCAAGCTTCCCTAGGGGCAGCAGATTCTCGTCCAGATTTGGTCTGCTTTAACTTCTCTTCCTCATTTATTCCATGATGCTCACACCTTCCTTATAAAATGATTCAGTCACATCCTCTTCTTTGTTATGCAACTATATACACCTATTCAAAATATTGAGTTGCTGTCATAGAGCTAGCATTTGGGATGCTCTAGTTACCATAGACTTGGTTTTAGTGGGCTTCTTGTTTCATAGAATCAATGTACAATGTATCGTAAATGTGCAAAATCAAGTAGTTTTATGGTCTAGCGTATTTTTCTTATGATGGAATGTGATGATTATATTTATTTATTTTCCAGGTTTTGACTGGACATAAAGATAATGCTGAGTTTGCACTGGCTATGAGTCCAAGTGCACCATTTGTGCTATCTGGAGGTTGTAAAATTTTCTGTTATTGGTTATAATTTTATAAAGTATCATGGGCAATATGTTTTACATTTCAAAATGCCTCAAGCATATTCTCTAGAGAAATGCAGTGGACATGAAATATGCATAAAATTGTGGAATTGTCTATTTGATATTGAATCAATTTAATATGAAATGAACAGGCAAGTGATATCGCATATGAGTATCTGCTTGAAAAAATGGACATAATACGTAAAGCTATAGAGTTATAGTGCTATTGTAAATTGTAAAATACAGCTATAGCTTTTCCGTTTTTGAAATTAAGCACAGGTAATGATGTTTGTGTTCCTATTATTTGAATGATGGCATAGTGGTTTCCTAAATGCAGAACAAGCTGTTTGTGTATTGCAAAACATAGCTACTGCTGTATATTAGCATCATTCTTGTTCTAGCAATGCTATTTCTCTAGCCGTGGTAGGTATCATAAGGTATATTAAGGGATTACTTCTCTGTTTTTTTTTGTAAGGAAACTTGCAAGAAAGAATATAACCATTTCCACATAACCCATAACAGATGTGAAATAAATATGTAATTGAAATCCACATGCAAGAGAATAGACAACATACTCATAAAAATTGTAACACAAGATATATCCTGGGAAACCCTCATTGAGGGAAAAGATCCAGCCTTCAAAAGCATCCATCACCATGTATTATTCAGCAAAATCGCTATTGCAATACAACAATGGAAGTCTTTAAAGCCATAGCCACAATTGCGCAATCCATGTGAAAAAGCATGAATCCACATCTCATGCCATGCTTCCAACCTTCACAAATGCTCCCTTGGCTAACCTGTCAAGCCTTGTCCCGCTTGACTCTTTTTTTCTCCCTTTTTATCTTCTCACATATCAACAACTACCCTTGTGGCTGCTTATATAGTAGCAAGTCCCATAGGACCATCAAGTGGTATTACATAAACCATGTGCTACCTAACCCATTGACCCCACATTTAATATTGGAAATTTAATTTTTTTCCCCAATATTAAATAATTGCATCAAATATTATCACAAGGTTACAATAAAACTCATCAAGTATATCCCTTGGGAATCTTTATATGTTGCACATCCATCTAGGTGCAACATTAAATAATAAAATAAAATAATACAATATAACAATGTTATGCAATGTGTGCAACACCTATTATCTCAATAGTTTTAACTTTTCCTTATGAACTTTGAGCCTTTGACTTATATCAGTTGAATGGACCCTTATTTTAATGACACATGAAGAGCATGCTTGTGTCAGTAATTTGACGTCAATGTGGGCCCCTCAGGTATGTCAGCTAGTCTGACTTTTGATTATGTGTCATTTGAATGATTGATCACATCCTCTTCTATCAAGAAATTGCTGTCTGAAAATTGAAGCCTGCTATGTGCGGCTTCTGTTTATTGCCATTTAATCTTGTTTGAAGCTCTACTCTTCCATTCAGGCCCAAGCTGTGCTACATGATGAAACTTTCCCATCTCTCCTGTACTCCTTAGTTTGTGCTCTTTGGGGCTCATGTTTCCCCTACTTGGCTTTTTACATTGCTTTCTTGACAACATATGTTGGTGGTCACCAGCGATATTATATTTTTGTTTTTGGTTCTTCCTCTTTGTGAACCTCTCTGTGAATCTCTTCCTGGAACTTTTGATTTTAACCTAATGTACACTTGAGTTGTATTGACCTTGTTTTGGTCATCTGCGGATATTAATACAATTTCTTTCTTCCTTTTCCATCTTCTAGGCTATGTTTAGGATGAATTGTCACAGTTTTCTTCTCTTTGTTATTTGGTTTCGCTTATCAAAGAACATATCCTTTAAACTCAGGTACAGCTGTTTGCTATATCAGAATTTTAAGATGAATTTAGTTTAAGTTCATTATAAGATGACTGTAAAATTGGCCAGTGCCGTTCATGCATTTTTAAAATTAAACAGCACAGCAACAATATGTTATCAGGTATGACATTTCTTTATTAATTAGATCCCATATTAGAGTTGTAAGGTTTCTACACTGGTTTTATGGTGCGTTACAATTTTATTGTGAGTAATTTGTGGTTTAGTTTAATGACAACTATACAGCAGCAAGTGAATATCAATGGCTGATTCAGTGCACATGTTCCATGGGGATTGCATCCATGCCTCTTCATCCTTGGCGTTCTTTTATTTTTTAATTGAACATCCTTATATGATTTTATGGTCACTTTAAGTGTCCACATTTGCACCTCCTTAACACCGAACTCATTTTGTGGCTAGTTGTCCTAGGGTCAATATAGCATTTGATATCAAGTAAGTATTGATGGGCTTAAGTGTTAGACCTTATTGGCACATACCTATGATCAAGCTTGAAAATCTTGCAAGCACTTGTGAGCCAATTCGCCAAGCGAGTCACTCATAGCAAAAATCATGAGTAAATGCAAAAAATTGCAATTTTTCCTTGAAAACTCATCAAAATTCTTATAATATAGTTTTTCCTTCTTGTACTTAGAAAACATGGTGCCTTTAATCCCCATTGGGTGTCTTCACTCTCAAATCTCCATGAGTTATTGGATCTGTCAAATAAGAAACTTGGTTATGATGAATGAGTGATCAGAAATTGGTATATAACTATTGAGTGTGCTTACTTATATGTTATTATTACACAACTTGGCAAAAATCTCTTTAGATGGGGCAACTTCTACACATGACATGGCTTGTGTAAGTGGCATCATCACTCATTTAGGGTTGAACTTGTTTTTTGATCTGTGATATGCATTAATGATTAAATTTTAATTTTTTATTTATAAATGGTGAAAGTTTGTAATGTTCTGAAGATGATTGTGGCTTGAAGGTGATCTCCGTCCAAAGGATTGTAAAGTCCCAAGGCAATCTTGGCCCGAAAGTGATCACTGCCCAAAGGCAATCTTGGTTCGAAGGGGATCTCGGTCCGAAGGCGATCTAGAAATGACTATAGGTGTAGGTTCAAGAAATGAAGATTGAGATGCCCAAAACTTATGCGCACTATTAATTGGATGCCCAATATAAACAAGATATTCACCCAAGAGAGATCCCACTATTATGTACTTTATAACACTACTTGGTAGAGATCCCACCTCTAACCAAGTCTCTTATTGCTGACATATGCACAATTTTGACCACTACAATGTATATATTGTCTCTAAGAGATTCTCTACAAATCTCTCTGGGTTCCAATTTGGAATCTCGATATTCCTTTAAGAATGCCCTCTCTTTGAGTTAAGAGAAACTCGACATCCATAGTTGGATGCCCTCTACCAAGATTAACTTGGAATCTATGAGAACTATAAAATTTTCTTATGTCCATCATTGATAAACATTCTCTACATTGGGTATGTCAAGTTCAGATATATAAATATCAAATATTACATACCTCTAATTCTCCTTGAAATTTGCAACTATGTATTTCCCTTTAATATATATATAGTTCTCTATCTTTAGATATTAATTATTAACTTTGTAGCTTACTGCAACATACCTTTTAGGTATATCCACTGAATATGAATAGTAATTGGTTTAATTCTTCAAGAGGTGCGATTTCCTTCCTTGGTATTCCTTAGACGATGCATGGGGATCCATGTATTTTCATGGTATGAACACCTATTGACATCTTTGCCTTATGTTAACACTCTTTCATACTCTTCATCGTGTGATCATCTTTTCATCATGCAAGACTTGTTTGATAGAAGAGTGACCCTTGCTCATGTGGACATACTCCATCTTACCTTTCGTATGAAGTCCTCTACATTCGATGTGGGCTTTATCTTTTTGTTGTTTGTTCGATTCTTTTATCCAACTTAGTGCTTTATCTCTACTCTCTATTATTCCGTCTTCAAGTGCTGACGTGTTGTAAGTTGCGATGGCTATGAATTGTCCTTTGTTAATATTTTTCTTCTTCTTGGGAAATTGTATTGTCTGCGTTTACTATACTTGATTGGTTGTTTCTACCTTCTGTCAAAGGTAGTGGTGTTGGGTTATATTTTCTTGTTCAGGGTTATATCTTCCCTCGTCCCCGTTCTCCTTATCCACATTGGCAAGATATTTGTTTATTGCATATATTGTCCGCTTCTTTCTGCATTTGGTCGACGTCAGGATATATGCCTTGTTTTTCGTCTTCTTTTGAGATTATGACCGATGATCCTTGACTTCCACTTTGGCGGGAAATGAAGGTTCGTTCTCAACGTTCAAAGATGATGATATCTTCATTTGTTATTGTATTTGCCTGACCCTAAATAGGGTGGACCAGTCTACTCAGAAAGGTCGTGACCATTTATTTTAATGATGCCGATTCAATTATATTAAGGAATGGCGATGTTCAATTTATATTGATTATTAAATGTATTTAGTATACATCTAGGAAGCCATCAATTTAATCTAGTAAATATTGTAAGTTGAGAGTGTCACTTCTATAAGAGAATCCCTTATTTTAAAATTTACTGATCTTGATTAATATATTTATTAGAATAGATTAGTGTTATGCTACTTGATGATATCTATTGCGTTTTTCATTTATATATGGAATATTATCATCAATAGTTGGTGGTATATTTGATGACTTATATGCCTTCATCTTTGATCTATGACAATATATACGTATGGATAGACAAGTTTGTATTTATTCCTTGTCTTATTTCTTATTATATTTTATTATTCAGATTTTAACTCAAGGAGTGAATATTACATAGCCTTTTGTAATTTCTTGAGGTTGTTCGTTTTGTTGTGGATTCGTATTTGGAACTAATTGCCTTGTGTAACCTTGCCTCTTCAAAAAGTCCCTTCATGTTGCTCACCTGTAGGCCATCCTTGTACTTGCTGTGAATATCTTCATATGCAACACACTCTTTGGTAAAGTGCTATTCCGTTTCCACCACTCCTTTTCTGCAAAAAGTACAAATGCTCTCTTCCCACCCTTCTTTAGGGACCTTCCATTAACCAGTTTTACATTGTAAATGATGAGAGCTGGTCCTCAATTGAGCAATTAAAATTTGGCTTTTCCTTTAATCTCGGATCCTAAATATTCTTTATCCTCGTGTTCCCATGTGTGATTAAATTCTTTGATGTAATAGGTTTTTTTTCTATCTATCAGATTTGTCTACATGGCAGTTTTGAATCTCTCTAACACCCGTTTCTTTATTTCTATATTGGTGTTTGAGCACTTGTGAGGATTAATGTTCCATTTGTTCAACCACTTGCTATTTTGTTTCTTCTACATTGTTTCCCTATGTTCTAGCTTTTCCTCAGCCACCAATTTAGGCCAGCAATGTTTATCCATATTTCCCACTTTTTTTAGATAGCTTAGCAATTGGATAATTGCTGAGGCCTCAATAGGGAACATGCTTGCCTCCCCCCAAAGGGATCAACAAAGGAAACATTATTTAGATGATGGTTTTATGTAAGCCTAAGTGGCAAACTATTTTCTCATTAGTTGGTAATCTAGATGCTTAATTCTGATTAGCTCATGTTTGGTGCCATTTGGTTGGTTGTCACTTTTTTGTAATTTTTCTATTGGCTCATGTTGAAGTGCTCGAATCTCCATTTTTGATGGGGTGACAACTCTAATTAGGGTTTGTAGGACTTAACCTGGTCCATTGATTCTAATTTAATCTTGGCTGGCCATTGTTCTTGAGCTTCCTATATAAGGACTACTGTTTTCTTTTGTAAAGGAGATGTTCGAGAATTGTTGCTAATATAATGCCAAAGTCGTTCTACTTATCATTGTTGTGCTTTGCATGGTGACTAGTTGTGATCAAGTTTGGATTTTTGAACAATTATCTTCGTCTTTACTTAGTATAGGTTTTCATTTCAATTTTTTTAGATAGAATTAACGTAGCTTAAAGTAATTTAGTTGAATGAAAGAATTTGTCAATGCTTACTTGCTTGACCCAACATGAAAGAGGCCACTAGCCTCTCGCTGATTGTAGGAGTGCTTTTGTGTTGTGAGCTAGTCATTTTAAAGTACTTAAATCCAATTGATATGTAATCTTTAGTTTGTATCCATTTAATGGGATTGAATAGGAAATATTGATTTGAAAATCTTTTAAGCACACCTTAGAAGCTTGCACTATGTGGGTGGAGTCGCTGGCAATATTACATCTATTAGAGTCCAAGTTCATCCACGTTCCCTTGCATTCAAAATTAGTAGTGGAAGTAGAAGTTTAGATTAGGTTCAAGTTAAGTTCAAGAGTTGGCAACCCAAAACAAACATTATTTTCATTGCACATTGTGAAGCCAAATCTTTAGAAATCTAATTGACAAGTCTTGAGAAACAATGCAAGTCCCCTAAATGATTATCAATAAATTACATTATTTTACCGAGTGAGTGTCCTCAAATTGAAGGAACCTTTAAGTCATTTCATGATCTCATTTTGCAAGCTTAGCATGAGAAACCATCTTCTCAAGAGAGGATTGAGTAGTTGGTGTTTCATCCCAAAACATTGGTTGTTTGATTCTGCATGTTGTAGTGGAGCAAAACTCACATCAACAAGTATTAATAGTTTTGTATATTTAACCAACACAGAAGAATGCTAGATAAGCCACAAATACTTTGGCACTCAGGGGCATTACAAAGGTTCTCCCCTCATATTGAAAATGTATTTCTCTTGAACAATTGGGTTATTTCATTAACTGAAGAAAATCCTCATGCATGTTTTGCTAGACTTGAGATACTTAGCATGAAGGAAAAATGCCGGACTTGTATACAAGAGGCTCGACCCTTGTCCAATTAACGTCTTCCCAGCTAGAATGTCTCCTATTTCTGGTGCGGAGGTTTAGGTGATTTTCTCACTAATAACAGTTGAATTTCACTAAAGTTCTCCATTACCAAAGGACTAATAGGAAACTGAAATTAAATCAAAGAGACCTTGGGTGAGACAAACTTTAGAAACATTCGTTTCTCCAAAAATGATATGAAGCAACAATACCATTTGTAACAAAGCCAAATTTAATAAAATAATTCCTCTACTGACTATACTCAGAAGTGATTTCTACGACTTCTGTAACAATCATAGTTACACCACCCTGGGAGATGGGGGGACAAGATTTCGAGACGGGGGGATAGAGGGGCCTTGATTTGGGGATGGCAGGGGGACGGCGGGGGGATGGCAGCGGGGGATGGGGGGGTGGCGGAAGGAGCAAGGGTGTACATACTATACATATGGTATAGTATATACCATATCAACTGGAAGATCATGATTCATGATCAAATGACAAACAAACAATGAACATTGAACATTGAACATCAACAAATAATAAATATTAGTCTAGACTCTATATATCAGCTTTCAAATCAATAGTATGAGTATTTAGATTCTACTATCTAATAGTAATCAATGATCATATGAGTCATGACATAAAGATGATTACAATAAGTATCATGTGCCATGAACCATGATATCAAAATAAGTATATAATGCAAACAAAAGCTACAAGTCTCCAAGAGTCCAAATCAAAATGTCAAATCAATGAAGGAGACTCCTTGGCGTCCCCCCACAATGAAGGAGAGTCCTTGGCGTCCTCCCATCAATGAAGGAGACTCCTTGGCATCCCCTCGCACCCCCACACTTAGAGACGTCTCGCAGTCTTCAAAACGACCTAGTTTGGGGGGGGGGGGGCGCATCCTCGTGTTACACTGTTAACAATTAATTGGGACCCGTGATGGCACAGACGACACATATAATCTTTGCCTCATTAAAGGTATTTCAAATATTTCATCCTTGCTATCAGATAGGAGGCACTGAGTCTTCAGTGTTCCAGGCCAAATATTTAATTATGACTTCGGCAAACTTTCACCACAGCATTAAAAAATTTCACCCTATAAATGTAAAAAACCAAATCTTTATAATATTAATCCCTGGAATGTATTGATCCCAGTGCTTTGAGCTGTCCTTTATAATGAATCTTTGATTGTTACAATAGATACATTGTGGGATTAGAGAAAATGCATCCATACCTTGAGTGGACCCATTCAAAAAAGTATTTTCCAATATCATAGGGTCACATCGATTATTAAGATGCTTCCAGTGACTTACGTTCCATCAACAAATTAACAGAAATTCCAATTTAATATTCTAATATTTGGGACTCTTCTCCTTAGCTGTGCTAAAATTCATAACAAACATACATATTCTCACAAAGCTATTATATAAAAGCTTTATTTTTAGGATGCTATTGACTGCTAAATATTAGAACTTGAAACAATCCTTACAAATTCATGTACAATGAAGACTTGCAAATTAGGCACAACTGTCAACTTTGAGACCTCACGGGCTGGCAAAATACACTGCTTTGATATCACTATATTATTGATGCAGGAGCATCCTGGGTTGACGTGTTATCTTGCTCCTTTGTTTTCATTCTGCCAGTTGTTGCCGAGTTACAATCATTGCCGAGTTGCAACAATTGCCGAGTGCCAGTAATTTTGTAGTTTAAGCCGAGTTGAAGTTATCCCACGTCATGTTAACACTCGGGTTAGTATGTTATCTTACTCTGCAGTGTGTGCCGAGCTATTCTTCATGTGTCGAGTGATCCTTCATGTGGCAAATTTTCTTGTTGATGTCGAGTGTCAGTGTTTTGGACGAGTTTTCTATGTTTTTGGATGCGAGCCGACTTACAGGATTTATTTCGACCGTGACGTTAATGATAAGATCTTGTCTTGGGAAGTGTGCAGACCATTCTAGAGTCGACCTTTATGTTTTGTAATGTTCTAGAATCTTCTATAAGCCGTTTTGGCAAGTATAAATAGGGTGTTTAAGCATAGAGTTGGGGCAGAACTGAGAGGTTTGAAAAGTTGGTTGCATATGTGTCTGGAAGTGCGAATTTGAAGCTGGAGCTTGGATCTTGAATGTATTTTGTACCTGGCTATAACCTAGAAGGCCTTATAGTTGGGCATGTATGTTGATCATTTGATGAATCAATAAAAGAATATTGTTCTCTCTCTCTGTGGTGCTGTTCTCTGTGTGTTTACTTTCATTGTGTTTACTTAGCAAGGTTGGTTTGGATTGTTGGGTGTGCCTTTTTCCCTAGTTATTCTTGCCCTCCTTGCATCAGGTGGTATCAGAGCTTGAGGTTCGTCCTTGTGGAGATTGGATCGTGTAGAATCCTAAGTGGATTTTGTTGTAGGGTTGCAAATCTGTGGATTTGACCTATAACTTGCAGAGGGTTACGATCTTGCAGGAACCTGATTTGTAAAGATGGTTCGTGGCAGAGGAAATGTTGATAATGTAATATCAGATACATTGAGACAAATTGCCGCCAGATTAGATGCTGTGGAGACAACCCAGAGGAGAGGAGCACATCTTGAGGATGTAAGTGATGATGAAGCGGTAGCACCAAACCCTAATTTGGAACCTGAAGAAGATCAAGATGAGGAAAGATTGCTGAAAGTATTGTCTAGGGCACATTCGATGCCTACTGTAGAAGTTGTTCTTTATGATGGGAAATTGGACACCAATGCTATGTTGGATTGGTTCTTTGAGTATGAAAACAGTCTTGATAATAGGAAGGTGAAGATTGCAGTTGTTAGGTTGAAAGGTCATGCTTCACTGTGGTGGGAGCATTCGCAAACTGATAGACAAAGGAGAGGAAAGGAGAAAATCAGAACTTGGGTGAAGATGGTGAACAAGTAAAGAACGAATTCCTTCCTACTGATTACCAAGTTAGCTTGTTGAGAAAGATGCAAAATTCGAGACAAAGAGACATGACTGTGAAAGAGTATATAGAGGAATTCTATAGATTGGACATCAGATGTGGACATGTCGACGATGATGTTGAGAAAATTGCATGATATCTAAATGGATTGAGATCTTGAATTCAAGATGGGATAAGTTTTGTGAAATTGGAAAGTGTGGAAGGAGCATATCAATATGCCTTGAAAGCTGAGATCTTGACAAAGAAGCATGAACAAAGATAAATACGTAGAGGTGGTAGATTCCAGAGAGGCAAGAGGTAGATTTTATGGTGAAGGTGACAGATTTGACAGTTCTGCGCAAGATAAAGGCAACTCTGAATGGAAAAATGATGACAAAGACAAGACCGAGTGTAAAGGTGGTAGTTAATACCTTAGAGGTACTGGTTCTTACCGAGGAAGAGGTAATTCTTATCCTAGAGGTGATTTTCGTGGTAATTATTTCGGATGTGGTAAAGAAGGGCATAGATCTTTTGAATGAAGATATTCTAAAAGTAGGCAAGGTAATAGAAATGTTGTGATTCAAGGAGACATTGAGAGTTCACTAAGTGGACTTGAGGCTGGAGAAAATCTGATGGTGAGAAGAAGCTTATGTAATAAGGGAAGTGATGAGGAACTTGTTTTAAGGATAAATCTTTTCAAGACCAGATGTAAGATGGCTGAAAAATGCTGCAAGGTGATCATTGATAGTGAAAGTTCTACAAATTTGGTATCAGAAGAGTTGGTTACAAAGTTGCAGTTGCAGAGGCCGAAGCATCCCAAACCCTATCATGTTTCATGGATCAAAGATGAGCATAAGATATTGGTAAGTGAGCAATGCACTATGAAGTTCAAGATTGGACATTACTTTAATGAAGTACTGCGTGATATTATGCCTATAGATTGTTGTCATATTTTGTTGGGTAGACCTTGGCAATATGATAAATATGCTGTACATGATGGAATATTGAATCAATATACTCTTTGGGTGAATGGGAAGAAGCAAATATTGCTGCCTTTGATTGAAAATCTAGATGAGGTTAATTGTACTGCAATAAAAGTTTGCATGGTTAATGGAAAGCAATTTGAAAAAGAAGTGAAGAAGAATCAAGTTTGTTTTGCTATAGTTTCTAGAGGACCGAGTGTTGGTAGTAATGACCGAGCAATAGAAGTTGGTATCGACCGAGTGACATCAGATAGTGGTAGCCAAGTATCAGAAGAAATTATAGAATTGCTGAAAGAGTATAAAGATATTGTTGTCGAGGATATTCCTGATGGTTTAGTGCCAATAAGAAGTATAGGTCATTGTATGGATCTGATTCCTGGAGCTAGTTTGGCGAACAAAGCACCATATAGATTGACACCTAGAGAGAATGAAAAACTTAACAGACAAGTGCATGAATTGTTGCAGAAGGGATTAATCAGAGAAAGTTTGAGTCCATGTGCTGTACTTGCTGTATTAGTACCTAAGAAGAATGGAGAATGGAGAATGTGTACTGGTTCCAGAGCCATTAACAAGATCACAGTGAAATATAGGTTTCCTATGCTGAGGATGGATGACATAATGGATTGTTTGAGTGGAGCAAAGTATTTTACCAAGATTGATTCGAAGAGTAGCTATCATCAGATCAAAATTAGAGAAGGTGATGAATGGAAGACTGCTTTCAAGACAAAAGATGGTTTGTATGAATGGTTGGTTATGCCTTTTGGTTTGACTAATGCACCTAGTACTTTTATGAGGTTGATGAATGAAGTTCTGAAAAGATTTTTGAGTAAGTTTGTGATTGTTTATTTGGATGATATTCGGATATTCAGTAAGACTAAGGATGCACACCTTGCGCATATTAGATAAGTATCGCAGAGATTGAAAGAGGAGAAGATGATTAATCTGAAAAAGTGTTCTTTTATGCAAGAGGAGATTGTGTATTTGGGATTTGTGATTTCAATTGATGGTTTGAGAATGGATCCTGAGAAGGTTAAGACAATTTTGGAATAGTCTACACCTGAGAATGTGGATGAGGTAAGATTATTTCATGGTTTGGCTAGTTTTTATAGGAAGTTTATAAAGAATTTCAGTGCTGTTTGTAATGCTATGACTTAGACAATGAGAGGAGATAAAAAGGATTTCAAGTGGACACATGGAGCTGATAAGAGTTTTGAGACATTGAAACAAAAGGTTGCTGAATTGCCTGATTTCAATAAGGTATTTCAAGTTGAATGTGATGCAAGTGGTAGTGCATTAGAAGCTGCTTTAAGTCAAGAAGGTAAACCTGTTGCTTTCTTTAGTGAGAAGTTGAATGATGCTAAAAGGAAGTATTCTATGCATGATCAAGAGTTTTATGCTATTGTTCAAGCTTTGAAGAAGTGGAGACATTATTTGTTTCCTAAGGAGTTTATGTTGTATATTGATCATAAAGCTTTACAGTACTTGGGAAGTCAACATAAATTGAACCAAAGAGATATGAAGTGGGTTGAGTATTTGCAGAGTTTTACATTTGTGATTTAGCATAAGAGTGGAGTTACTGACAGAGTTACTGATGCATTGAGCAGAAGACATTCTGTGTTGACTGAAATGAAGATTGAAGTTCTTGGTTTTGATGACACGAAGGAGTTGTATGATATTGATCCTGATTTTTCTGAGGCGTGGAGAGAGTGCCGAGCGCCAAATCTGACAAATCACATTAGTAAGTATGATGAATATTTCATTCAAGAAGGTATGTTGTTCAAAGTTATTAAGTTGTGTATCCCTAGAAGTTCTATGAGGTTGAATTTGATTAATGAAAAGCATAGTGGTGGATTGGCTGGACATTTTGGAATTGATAAGACATTGAGTTTGTTGGAGGAAAAGTATTATTGGCCATAGATGTATAAGGATGTTCAAAAATTTGTGAAGGGTTGTGGAGTTTTTCAAGTTGCAAAAGGAGTAAGTCAAAATACTGGATTGTATACACCTTTTTTTTAATTCTTGAGAAACCTTGGAGTCACATTATTATGGATTTTGTTCTTGGATTGCCTAAACAATGAAGGTGTATGATTCTATATTTGTTGTTGTGGATAGATTTTCTAAAATGACTCATTTTATACTATGTAAGAAGACATCAAATGCTGAGCATGTTGCTGAACTTTTCGTCAAAGAGATAATTAGATTGCATGGATTACCAAGAAGTATTATTTTTGACAGAGACAGTAAGTTTGTTGGTTATTTTTGGAGAACTTTGTGGAAGAAAATGGGTACTAAGTTGAAATTTAGTTCTACATTCCATCTATAGACTGATGGACAAACATAGGTTGTGAATAGAAGCTTGGGTAATTTGCTGAGATGCTTAGCTGGAGATGAAACACATAATTGGGAGATGGTATTGGCACAAGCTGAGTTTACTATAATAATTCTATGAATAGAAGTACAGGGAAGACACCTTTTGAGATTGAAACTGGAATGAAGCCTAGAGGAGTATCAGATTTAAGGGATGTTGTTGGTGAAGAGAAGACAAGTACTGCAAGAGAAGAATTTGTTGATTTATGGAGTCTTTGCATAAGGAAGTCAAATTGAAGTTGGAACAAAGTAATCAGAAGTACAAGGAGAATGTTGATAAGTCGAGATGATGTCATGTTTTTGAAGTTGGTGATGAGCTGATGGTACATTTGAAAAAAGGGAGATTTGCGGTTGGAACATATAGTAAGCTGAAGATGAAGAAGTTTGGACCTTGTAAGATCTTGAAGAAGTTTGATAGTGGAAATGCTTATGAAGTTGAATTACCTGATGAAATGGATATATCTCTTATATTCAATGTTGCTGATCTGTATAAGTATCATGAGTTAGATGATGGAGTTGTACCTGATGATTATCCTAAGAAGCAAATTAAAGAGGTTGAACAAATATTGAATCAGAGAGTTGGTAAAAGCACAAGAGGAAAAGAGTACTATGAATATTTGGTAAAGTGGAAGAACAGACCAGTTGAAGATGCTACATGGATTTCTCAATCTGAGTTGGATTCGACTTAGGTTTTGACACTTGCATGATTAAGGAGAATCATTTCTTTCTACCCTAGTTGTCTGATGCAGGAGCATCTTGGGTTGACATGTTATTCTGTTCATTTGTGTTCATTATACCAATTGTTGCCGAGTTACAGTCATTACCAGATGCTGAGTGCCAATAATTTTGCAATTTAAGCCGAGTTGAAGTTATCCCACATCATGTTAACACTCGGGTTAGCGTGTTATTGAATCTCACTCTACAGTGTGTGACGAGCTATTCTTCATGTGTCGAGTGATCCTTCATGTGCCTAGTTTTCCTGTTGATGCTGAGTGCTAGCATTTTGGACGAGTTTTTTGCGTTTTTGGATGCTAGCCGACTTGCGGGATTTATTTCAATCACGACGTTTATGATAAGATCTTGTCTTGGGAAGTGTGCAGATTGTTTTAGGGTCAACCATTATGTTTTGTAATGTTCTAGAATCTTCTATAAGCCATTTGGCAAGTATAAATACAATGTTTAGGCTTAGAGTTGGGGCAACACTAAGAGGTTTGAAAAGTTGGTTACATATGTGTTTGGAAGTGTGAATTTGAAGTTGGAGCTTGAATCTTGAATGTATTTTGTATCTAGCCGTAAACCAGAAGGCCTTATAGCTGGGCATGTATGTTGATCATTTGATGAATCAATAAAAGAATATTGTTCTCTCTCTGTGGTGCTGTTCTCTTTGTGTGTTTTCTTTCGTTGTGTTTACTCTGCAAGGTTGGTTTGGATTGTTGGGTGTGCCTTTGGCTCTAGTTATTCTTTCCCTCCTTGCGTCAAATATCCCTCTAGGATATTTTCTCTTGATGTTTTTACCAAGTATTTTGCAAGAATTTACACAAACATTCTTCACAAATTTTTCTCGTTACGTACAATTATGTTCATTTGTGAGATCCATTTTTGAATCCACCTTAAAATCAAATTGGCTTTCCATTCAATTGACTAAATTCAAAATTGCCAATGATTTCTGTCCCAACAATTTTGAACCGAAAGCCTAAAGCTTCCAAATTCTCCAAGAGAACAATCACCAAAACATAAACCAAGCATACCAAAAGAAGCCTCTCAATGTTCTTTAATAGCTCTTTCCTGCGAGTCTTTGTTTTCACTCTGTTTGACTCTTGATATTTTTTTCTTTTGTTTCTTTATTAATCCCCTTCGTTTATATGAAAATGATTTTATTAATATTCATTAAGCTCCATTAAAGTCATTTTAACACTTTATTTAATGTCATTTAACTTTCAATGCTCACATAAAAGGGGGGGCATTACATGTTGTTTTATGGTATTGTAGAATTAATCAACAAATAAATTCCTGTCACTGCATTCACAATTCGGCTTTGTTTTTTGCTAATCTATAGTGCTCATGTCCACAAATTTATAGAGGTTGCTTTTCACAACCTTAACTTCTTTGTTGTTCTATCAATCAAATGGACCATCAAATAGTTTGGTATACTCCTCATTGGCTTCTCTTTTTCCCATTTTGTTCAAGAGCAATGGCATTGATTTCTTAAGCATCAACCTTCAAATCTTTCTTCGTTATAATGACACCTTTCTCACATCCTTTAAGATTTATCATCACGCACAGTGTCATGGTGGATTGAATGTTGCGGAGTGGATTTTATTGCATAATTGGAAGCAAGCAGTGTATGACAATGTAATTATGAGATTCATCTCCAAATAGAGCCTCATGAGGTTTGTATTTGTAATGCAAATTACAACTGATTGTGAGGGATACTGTGTCAACCACACAATCTGTATGACAATTTAGTTCATTCTAATGTAAATTACAACTGATTGTGAGGGATATTGTGTCAACCACACAAGCCGCATGGCAATTTAATTTAAATCTTCCTTTCACTTTTGAGCTTGTACTGCCCATAAGCCAATGGTCAATAGAGGTCTTAGACAAGGTTTTAATTGCCATAATCCAAATTTTGTGTAGTATAGGAGCAGCTTGTGAAGAATACCTCTCTATGGTGTTATGGGCCTATTGAAGGATGTATACAATGACTGCAAGCTATTACCCATTTAGCTAATGTACTAACAAGAAGCAATTTTTTTGATGGTATATCTTATGCCAAGTTTGGGAACAAAGAATTGGCAATAAATAGGCCTTTAGAGAGTAGTTAATCCACTCTAATAAATGAATAATGATTTATCACATGGTAGGTTATAGAGGTTGTGCAAATAAGGCAGAAGTACTGGCATGATAGGGAACTGTAGAGAATGAAATAAAAAAGAAGAAGCTGTAGTACTCATGTATAATGTTAAGCAAGAGATCAGAGCTTAGAATTTTAATGAGGTGTATCTTGGGTTGTTCAAGACCTAAGAAATGTTAGCCAATGGAAGTTAAGGTTGTAAAACTTGGGTGGGATGCCAATGAAAGGCATTGGTAATTGGTTGAAGATAAAAATCCATCTCCAATGGATAGAAATTGTAATTGACATGGAAGTGGTCAACAATGATAAAGATAAAGGTAAAGATATGGTAGAATTTGTTAAATGTGACTTTAAAATAATATAAGGGAAAAACATGAAGTGTGAATGTAGAAATTTTTATTTTAACCCATCTGGATGATCTCTTTTTTATTTTAGTTTTTAACACCAATGGTAAAATGGAAAGTGCAAAAGTAGAAACTTTTATTTTAACCCATCTGGATGACCTCTTGTTTATTTTAGTTTTTAACACAACTGTTAGCGTAGTGATTGTACAAACTACAATCTAAATTTACACAAGTACCTATCCCATGGTCAAGACTTGAAAATCTTGTACTGCGGAAGTTGTTTCTTCCTTAACATTGTTGCTGTATAGTTATTTGACCTAATTGTATTGGAATCATCGAACTTTGCCTCTGTGGTTTTCTGCCCCCTGGCCTTTTGTTGATTATGTTGTGAACCTTTCCATGTGATGTGTAATTCCTGCTTGGCCTGCTACATACACTGAAATGTTGTCTGCTGTGCTGACTTTTTTAGTCAATCTTTTTGTATTAACTTCTATGGCTACCTTTTTCATATTCACTTGTATTGTACAACATTTCCTTTGTTGACGCCACACACATTTATGTAGAATGTGCAAATTGTCTCATTCACCCTACTTTCATATGCCAACTCTTTAATATATTTTCTTCTTATAAAGTTTTGATCATTCAACTTGTACAAACTGCAAATGTTTCAACTGATTTCTGGCCTGATGACCAATATGTACTCTAATGCTTTATTAGTTGGTATGCTAAATAAATTCTGTGCAAAATGCAAAACCTGCTGTGCAGACAATTGTTGCACATAAAATATCTCTCCTTGTCTACTTTTCTGAAGTATTATGAATGCTGTAATAGGCTGTATTGTGTTAGGCCTACTCTTAGTTTTGTGAATACTGTATCTTATTAGTACAAGGCAGGGAACTAATGTTTTCATTCGTCCCCCACATTAATTCTAATGGAAAAATTACAATGTTTAAAGCTAGAGTTTCGGTACATATATTTTTAAAATCAATTATACAGTTCAAGTTTCTAATTTCAGATTGGCCAGAGACTAATTTCCGGGGCTTTTATCAACTTTTCCCAATTGAAAAATATAAGGAAAAATAAGAGATAAAAACGAATTTATTATTTCGTAGTCTCATTAACACCTGTCAGAAAATGTGTCAGGCATGCTCCGGCTATAACATTCTTGTGTCCATTCAACAAAAGTATGATTTTGCCTTAGGTTTGCCTTGATTTGTCGAGCACCAATTTTAGAAAATTAAAAATATTGATGCCAACCACATTCTAAGTTCCAGTAGTTAGAAAAAACAATAGTTTTATTTTTTTCTTTAATTTAACAAAAATTAATATTTTTTAATAATATAAATTTTATATATAGAATTAAATTAATGTGAGTTCCTTTCTTAAAGTGTGAAATAATTTAGAATTTATTAAAATATAGATATATTGTCATAATTTCATAATTAAAGTAAACACAATTTATATTAAAAATAAAATAAAATTTTAAAATATCTAACATTAATTATAAAAAATGCAATAAACTATATTATCAATATTTGATTATTAAAATTTAATACATCTAAAATTTTTAAAATCTTTTTTATACACTAAAAAATGGATTATAATTCATATATTTCAAGTATACTATTTTTATATAATTTTAATTTAAAAAAAATATTCTATAATTTTGATTGTATGATCATTTGGAGATGAATATTTCAAATCTTTATAATTTGTGACATGTAAGATTAAAGAATTTAAAATAAAAGATTTAAAGTTCAAAATTCTTTGTATGATTAATAAGTCTAATTTTTATAACTTTCTAAATATTCAATGTGTTTATGTGTTTCAATATTTACTTCTATTTATTGAGTATTGTACAGGCATCGAGTATTTCTAGGCATCAAAAAACATATAGCTATATCAGATGATATGGTTGGATAGTCCCTATTGTTGTTTTATCTATGAAGTTGAAAGGCTTTGAGGCTCATAAATTTTGTTGCTCTATATTATACTATAGCTTTATTTAACATACTTTACTCCAGCCATGTTTGGCCTTCTCATATTAGTTCCCTCTTATTATTTCCGCCATTTTCATAAGGCAGGGACTCCAGCTCAATCAGAGCTCTTGTTACATGAATACATTCAGACAATTACAACTTTATTCCTTTTAAATGTCATGATTACATCCTTTATGTGTGTATTGTAGCTCAAATGTGGGTTTTGCCATCCATGCAAATCCATATAATAAGTAGAGATCATTTATATCTTATGTTGTTTAATGAAAGAAATTCTAATTTGCTGATCAGTGTGTGATTTTTGTTTGTGTGCATGGTTGTCTATTTGATTCATGTATGTGTAATCTGTAGTCTGTACACATCTTTATAGACATGCATATAACATACCTTATGCCACATATACTTACGTTTTGCAGAATTCATGGTTACATATTTTCTTGATAGGTCTTACATTTAAATTGTCAATTCGTGTTAAGAAATAATGTTTATGTTTCAAACTCATTGTGAATTTAACAGGAAAAGATAAATGTGTTTTGCTATGGAGTATACAAGACCATATTGCTTCTATATCTGAAGCCTCGTCTTCCAAGCAAACAAGATCTCTCGCATCTCATAGTGAGAAACAGTCAAATAGTCCTTCAATTGGTGCTAGAGGTGTGTATAAAGGGCATAAAGACACAGTTGAGGACGTACAGTTTTGCCCCTCCAAGTAAGTAATTTCAATATCAAGCTTCTAGAATTTGAACTTTAAGGACATGTTTTCATTCTTTAGAGATTTTCCTGTAGCTTTAATTGCACTCTTCCTCTTTAATTGTTGATGGCCAACTTTTGTTTATATTCTATGGTAAATTGAAGTTTAACAAGAATTAATCTCAAAAATCTTGGCTGCAATTTAGTCTATTTACTATGATAATATAGTGACAAATCATATGCTTAAATGGTGTTTAAGTTACTGCATTCTATATATCTAATTGTAGTAATCTAAGAGAAATATTTTCAGTTTAGCTGTTGATATGTTGCATGTGTTGGTGAAAGAGGACTTCATACTCTCTTACCAGTCACTTGGGGTGAGATCAATGCCAATTCCTCTCACTGTGTGCACTCTGATTTTATAGTTTGTAGTAAGCTTTCCTGTCCTAAAATGTTGAGCCTTGTAACAGCTGCATTTTGCTTCTTTTTATGGCTTGACTTTGGAGTCAGTATACATCTGACAGTAACTTTTGATGCATTAACATGAATGTACTGATCCAGTCTTGGTTTTCATATACAAGGAGTGTTCATTATGAGTCCTTTCTTTGAATGTTCAAATGCATTAGTTTCTTCTTCCCCCATGACATTGTATGTTTTAGTTGTTAGAATGTTAGTAGACGGTAAACCCAATGGATGTGCACTAGTTGCACAGTTTTTGAATTTATCTGATGTGACGCTAGCAAGCTTAGAGGATGCTTCTATATAGATAACCGATCTTACCTTGTTTGGAGTTGTTTTCATTTCTCATTTGTAGAGAACATGTATGAGGCGTAAGTGTTAAGGCACTAAAGAAGACCAATGCCTTGGCAGCAGACAGATAAATGCCCTCAATTTGTTGTTCCCTATCTCAAAAATAGAAAATAGATGGAGATGTTGTGCCTGTTATGCTGCATGTCAAAGGAAGGAAAGATAGGGCTACACTTGTTACATGTTCTCCCATTCACTGTTCATATGGGATGCCAAACTGATACGAACCTCAAGGTTTGCTTCCTTCTGAACACTGTAAAATTGTGTACAAATAATTTTTTGAAAATGGTTGGTGCATTGAATACCCTAAAGGGTATTCGCTTATTTGAAGCATAAATGCCTCTCTCAACTACATTAGTTGTTAATAAATGCACCCTGTCTGAATTTATGGTACTCTGAAATGTTGTCTAGAAAAGATACATTTCTCTAAAGACACATTTTTCTACTTGTGATCTCCCCGGTGTTGTGATCTTTGGAATTGTAAAGGTGCCATTTGTAATAACTGCATTTGAATTTCAAAAGTTTGCATAAATGCTAAGTTGTTTAGCATTTTTTTCTTGAGATTGCACTACAAGTACAGATAACATCTTAATCATTTGCCTTTGCCTCAAATATATCGTGGATAGACTATAATATAGTTCAACGTCAATCTTTCTGTATATCTGATATTTATGTTATGGTAATTGCTTGATTTTTTTTCCAAAGAATTAAATGTACATATATAGGCAATTATATTGATGACGTTTCCTAAAGAAACAATCGATATCTGATTATAAGATAATTTAAGATTAGATAAGATAATTTATTAACCCTATCATAACAAACTTATATTACATTATTAACCCTTATCTAAATATATACGTACATACTATTCTAATACTCTCCCTAAATGGTCAATTTCAATTTATCAACTACACCAAGTTGTCCCCTAAATTTTACAAACTCGTCCAAGCCCATCGAGACTTGGTGAGAATGTTTATAGACTGATTTAGTTGGATTATATTGCAACTGTATGGATTTGTCTTCTACAAGCTTGCAGATGTAATGACAATGAGGCTCAACATGCTTGGTTCGCTGATGGAATACGCGATTTTTTGCAAGTTTGAGCACCCTTGATTGTCACAAAAGAGAGGCGAAGGATCTGCTCAAGTCATGTGCATATCAAAAAACATCCTTCAAAGCCAAATTGCCTCACAGACTACTTTACCACTTTTTTGCTATTCTGCTTTAGTTGAGGAAATAGGGATTATTTCTTGCTAGTCCATGTGATTGCACCTGTTCTGAGACTGAAGACATGCCCAGATGTAGGCTCCTTGTCATCAATCGAAGCTGCCCAATTTGAGTTTGTGAAACCAAAAGTCTAGGATCTTTGCTTCTGCTGTATAGAATGCCAAAATCAGAAATACCCTTCACATAATGCATCACATACTTTGCTGCAACCCATGTTTAGCTCTAGGGGTTGTCATGAAGCAAGAGATGTAACTCATGACAAAATATAGGTCAGGTCTAGTGGTAGTGAGGTAGATGAGATAAGCCACTAGTTGTTTGAACACAGATTCGTACACCATAGGTGAATCTGATTTGACATAAAACTTCAGCCCTTTCTTTATAGTTGTGGATGTACGTTTGCAATCTTGCATTTCTTGGCATACTTGGACTGAGGTATAAAAATACTATCATTTGTTTGCCAAACCTCAACACCTAAACAGTAATGCAGAAGTTCCAAATCTGTCATATCAAAGGATTGGCACAAATAGTTTTGATATATAAATTGGAATCATGACACCTCTTAAAGCCTTGATCATTGAGGTACTTATCAATCTTTATGCATCTAGCCCGAGGAGCTTGTTTTAGGCCAGAGTGTTTTCATTAGTTTGCATACATGGTATTCTTTGCTAGCAACCTTGAAGTTAGGAGCCCTCTGAATACCTTTAGCCTCTGAATAGGATTGAGTCTTACAAGTACTGTGAATGTTGGCCATAAGAGCAAAGTTCACTATATTCTATTATTTTCTATTGTTTCAAGATAACCTACCTTCAATGAGCTCATCATCATGAAGATCACCTATGGCCTTGGCCAACCATTTCAGTCAAAGAGTAGAAGTACCAATATCTTATTTTGGAGGAACGACTGTGCCGGATTGGCTGGAACAGGTTCATCAGGATCTAGATTAACAAGTTCTGGAGGAAACTTGGTTGGTGCAATAGCATGCCTAGAAGACTCCACAAAGCCAAAGTTAGAGATATTTGAATCTCTCCTTGCAACTGGACCTAATGGAAGACTATATCCAAAATCCTTAGCTTGCAAAGCCTTCAGGTTTCAAAACTAGAGAAGAGAGCTGAAAAGGTCCCTGTTTATCATCAAAGACAACATCTCAACCAAATATCAGTCGGTCTACATTAATTAGTTGATATGATTTGTGGTTCTACTGTAGCTTGTGAGTATTAGCTTTTGACTCTTGGAATCCAGTTTTGAGTATGGTACTTGTAGTCCAAACATAAGTGAAAGAGCCAATGAATTTCAATTGAGTAATTTAGGTTCCCTACTAGACTAGGCTTCCTCTTAACAACTTGTGTAGTAGACCTGTTCAAATTTGATTTTACCTTAAGTTCAAATTTGAAAACTAAACAACCAATATTGCAAGCAAACTGTTTGACAAAATAACATAGCGAGTGGAAATCAGTTTTGGAAAAGCAATATGAAGACAATGGCATCAGATGACAGTTTGGTTTAAGTGTTTGGTGAGCTAAGTTTCAAACCTAGTTTGACAGTTGTAGAGGAATCTCCTTTTGTTTTGTTGCAGTTTACTGTTGTTGTATAGTGACTACTTTAAGTCAATACAAGTGGTCAAGATTGCTGGTTACTACTTGTTTGATGGAGATCATAAGAGCTGCAATGCCTCAAGAACCTTATGAAGATGGCATAATGAATGAGGCACTTCAGCCAATTGCTGATAGCTTCTAATATCTTGGAGACATCAGAAGTTATCATTTCTCAAGAAGAGTTGCCATGCTTAAAGCATTTGCATAAATCAGATTGAGTAATCTTATGCTTGACTTGGAAATGTATGATTTAACTCATACCATGTTGCAACATTTCTTGGTCACAATCAGGTAAGAACACAATAAAGATGTCATTACAGCCATGAAGACCATTATGGTTATGACATATAATGAGAGTAATGCTCATTTCCAGCCCCTTATGCATATATTGTTAGCAATTTCAAGGCATGAACAAGATGCTTTCAAATCTGGTTATGAGTTAGTCAACAAACTGCCCAAACAATGTGAGTGGAAGATTGAGAAGTTAAAAAAACAATGGGCTGAAGAAAAACCAACTTCATTGGAAATACATCTTGCAAGATCTTCTAAAAAGAGTAAGCATCAAATGAGGAAAGGACAGATTTGTTTCACATGTCAGAAGGCGTGGGCAGTTGAACATACTTGTGAACTTATTCAAGAAGAAGATATATTGCAGCCAAGAGGTGATGAGGAAAAAGTTGCAGATGAAATGAGTGCCATGACTTTGAGGAGTAGGTGAAAAATACAGCTTTGAATACATCTCTTATTGGAAATGGTGAAAGCATAGAGAATAATCCTTTCCAATCAGCTAAGGTAGATAATGGGGAGGAAGAGGAAGAATCAATCATCACAGGTGAGGAGTATTCAAAACTCATTTGGTGATTTGCAAATCCATATTGAGAGAAAATGTGAAGAGAGAAACTTCTTTGCTGAATCTTCATACAATCATATTGATAGATAGATAGATAAAATTTTAACGTCCACGAGGCTAAAAATAGCCTATGGGACAGCAAGACAACTCAAGCAGACTTAAGTAACAATGTTCGTTGCTTGTGTAGGATGATGATGAGTCCACCCAATTGCTCAATGTACTCTTCGTTGAATAGGTTATGCGAAGAACTGTCACATATAGTGTCCGCAAATTTATCTCTACTACTCTTGTAGGCTTCACATTCTAAAATAAAGTGCTGTTCAGTTTCCACTTTCCCAGAATTGCAGAATCTGCAAATTCTTTCTTCCCAAGCCTCCTTTGGCCTCTTCCAACGTCCGGTCTCACAACGAAGTTGGTGAGAGTTGGTTCTCAGCTGAGCAATAAGAATTTTAGCCCTCCAAGAAATGTTGGCTCCTATGTGTGCTTTTTGGAGTTGATCACAAGTGGGGTTGAACTCATTTATATAATATAATTTCTTCCTTCCGTTCTCACTTCTCCAATTTCTCTTGTAGAATTTCTCCATGACAAAGACCTTTATTTCTTTATTATTTGTGGGGCACATATTGAATTGAATATTCCATTTACTCATCCATTTGATGTTTTGTTGCATCCATGTCCTTTTTCGTTGACATAGTGTTTCACTAAAGACCACTTTAGGCCATCTATCCTCTTCCATTTTTTCGATTCTTTTTAGATAACTTAGAAGGCGAACCATAGCAAGTGCCTCAATAGGAGCAGCCCCCATTTCACTTAGCATGATATCATATGGAACAATGCTTTTGATTTTAAACTTGCTTGTGATCAAGCGCTTTTGTATTCCTTCGATTTGTTTCCATTGTGCTATAGTAGTGTTGCTGGCCCATAATTCACACCCATAAAGAACAACTGGCAGCACAAGAAGACCGAACAAGGTTTGAATAGTTTTCCAATCCCACAACTCTGCTTCACGGCACCTATTCTGAAGAGCATAAAAAGCCTTCCACCCACCTAATATCCTTTTATACTTGCAGCTAGACCAGCTTAGTTTTTTGTTGAAATCGATGCCAAGGTATTTATACTCTGCAACTTCTTCAAGAACACTTCCATTGTAATAAAATTCATGTTGGTGTTGTTTTTCATTATTAGAGAAAATCATAACCTTAGTCTTCCTGATATTGACTTGCATCCTCACTATTCCGCAAAAGCGCTCAAGAGAAGATAGATGATCTTGCAAACCATAGGCAGATTTGGCAATTAAAATGAGATCGTCCGCATATAGGAGCAGCTTTATAACAAATTCACCTAGCTGAATGTCTTCACCCTTTTGCATGTTTAACCACTCTTCCAGTTTGTCAATATATAAACCAAACAAAGTAGGAGATAAAGGGCAGCCTTGTTTGACCCCGATATCGCTCCTAAAACATTCTGAAATGCCATCTGAAGTTCTGATTTTAACTTTCACCTCTTCGTACATCCTATGAACAGCAGCTTTGAGATGCATAGGAATCCCCAATTCTTCCATCCTAAACCAAAGCTTGTCTCTCGGGACGGTGTCAAAAGCCTTTCTAAAGTCGACAAAGCAACAAAATACCTCTTCCTTTTTCTCCCATTCTTTTTCAATAATGTGTCTCAAAGTGACACAGTGATCCACTGTCGAGTGCTTTGGCCTAAAACCAGCTTGCCCTTTAGCACGTTTATGGTTTTCTTCTGCCCATTTGCTGATCCTAGTTTTTATCATGCTGCCAAAAAGTTTAGCAAAGAGGGGATTGATCATTATAGTCCTGTAGTTGGAGGGATTGTTAACATCATCACTCTTAAAAAGTGGTATTGCAAGGCTGATTGTCCAATCTTTCGGAAACCCTTCTTGACAAATTTTGTTGAAAATTTCAGTGATGTGCGGTGCAAGAGTTTTCATACCCCACTTCAGATATTCTGCTTGGAGCGCAACAAGGTCTTTTGCTTTACCTCCACCTAACTTCTTAATCCTTGCCTCTATCTCTTGCATAGTGAAAAGATTTGTATCATCATTGACCAAAGGTGGCTGTCCCACTCCACCCTCTTGTTCATAAAGTTTCTTAGCATATTCAAACCATTGGGTGGTAGTAATATTATTATTTTCAGTTTGTTTTCTCCTTGGTTGGAGTTCTTTCCAAAAACGTTTGGGGTTATTTCTGCCCAAGAAAATTAACTCCTCTCTCCTTGTGAACATAAAATTAGTTTTTTTCTTCTTTAGGATCTGTTTGTAGGCCTTAATGTCAAGGTTAGTTTTATTTGACTCCCTTAGGTTTCTTCTAGCCCTCTTGCATTCCTTATCAAACCAAGCATTGGCTGGAAAACAATTAGTTTCAGATTTTCTATTTTTTGCTCTCTTGCATTTTGAAAGAGCCTCATGAATCAAATTTGATAAATCATAACTATTAACACCATGTTTATACATAGGGTGTCCCATACAAAGTTCCTCAAGAGTAGTTATGAAAGTGTGACTGTTTTCTGAAGTTAACAAAATTCTGCCCTGAGAAGGGGGGTATTGAGGGCCTTGGGTTTTTGCTCCAATCTGCCTATCCTTTGCCCAATACAAATTTACGTACAGCGGTCTATATCTGATTTGAGATCCCAAATGTGTTCTCCAATTGCAACTTCTTCAATATTTTCATACAAATTCTGTGAACAAATTACATAATCTACCACACTTGCTCCGTTGTATGTGTTGCAAGTGAAAGTGCCTGACTTAGCCCATTTAGCCAAACCATTACAAATTATGAGATCAAATGTGCCACATAGAGTGATCAATTCTTCCCCAAAATGATTGCAGCCTTTAGCATCTTCGGATATTCTTTCCCATTGATGATTTCTTTCTTTTGTGAGCCAAATAGGGTTATCATTTACTTTGGAGCTGAAAATACTTGCTTGCCAATTTGCTGTCCTAGCATTGAAATCTCCAACAAGAAGAACATCCCCATGCTGTGAAAAAATAGCAACATCTTTCTTTAACGCAGCATAGGGGTCATTGTGATCTAAGCCACACTTTTTATAAGTTTTAGATACTTGTGGAGCAAAGTAACAGGCTGCAATCCTGATAAGAGTGTTATTTTCCACAATTTTGAGCCATATGAATTGTTTATTAGAATCAGTCTTTTCCAACTGAATGGCACGACCTTCCCTTTCTTTTACTAGAACCATTATACCTCCATAACCTTTACCATTTCCCGCTACCTCATTCCACACTGCCATCTTCCAGTAGCCTTCAAACAATGGGGTCTTACATCCCTCATGCTCATGTGTCTTTATGAGACAAATAATGTCTTTGCCTTTCGCAATAGGTCCTAACCTAGGCCCACGTCTCCATGGATAACCTCTGCAATTCCAACAAACTAAACTTAAGGACGCGTGGGTTAAGTTTGATTGCTATTTGTTTTGATGTGAAAGACTCGAAGTTGAGTTATTATCGCTAAGCGTGATTGCTGATCTTGTTGTATCGCTGCATGCTAATGTGTTTGTTGTCACACCTTTGTTGCCTTCTTGCTGCCCTTCATTGGAGTGGTAGCCAAAATGAGCAATAATTGCTTTTCTCTTGAACATCCAAGCTCTTTTGCCTTCATTTCTAGCTGTTCTGATTTTTTCCATTTCCATTCTTCTTTCTACTTGCTGTCTCATGGTTAAATCCTCCTCTATAACAAAGCGAGAACCCCTCAAGAGCTGTTTTTTGTTAAGTAAATTTTGTTTGTCGCTAATGCTGGGCATGACTGCCTTGATTGGCCTATTTCTCTCAGCTTGTGGTTTGCCAACCCTACAAGCTTGACAAATTTGTCCTTGCCACAACAACACATCTTGTAGGAAATCCCTCGTTAAGTCGAGGGTGTGTTCGCCTTCCCCATAATCTTTTATCCCTTTGATAATTATATTGGATGCCCTACGTTGCCTTTCCTTGACCTCTCTGTCTTGTGTGTTCACACGAATCTTTGCCTCTTCTCTTGCCATATCAAGGTGTTTGCTGTTTTTGTCCCAAGTTTTGGTGACTTCTGAAAAACTTCTCCTCTCCTCTTCAACCCCTGCCTTTCCCAACAAATTAGTGTGAAAAATCGGTCTCTCCTTATAATGAGATGACTCGATATTTGTTGTGACCTTGTTTGTTTCCAATTTAGCATTCAGATTTTTCCATTCATCCTTCATGTTCTGCCATTCAAGCTTCCCTGCTAAAAGTGTTTCTTGCAGCGTTGAGATTTGAGCTTTTAAAATGTTGTTATTATCTGCAAGAGTTTTATTTGCTGCAATTAACACCTGCATAAGAGTTTTATTGTTATCCCATTTGTGCCACATGGAGAGTGTATGGCATATTCTAGAGAGACAACAAAGTGTGATGGATATAATGTTCTCAAATTGAGAACAAATCAGAAAATAATATGGGTGACAACTCATGTACCCTAGATGAATTTGCACATAGACCTTTAGCATTGCAAGATTTGAAGGACAAATCAATGGTCGCAAAGGAGAGGGTTGTGCAAGTATTAGAAATGACAGATAATTTTCACAACTGTTGATAATTCTCACACATCTACAGAAGATGAGACATTCTTATAAAAGAAGATCAAAACCCTAAGAGGAGTCTAACCTAAGTTGCATGATAATAATTAATAAAAAAATAATTATTATGTGCCTTAAGTTTAGATTAAGTAAAAGAGAGTTAATATTTATCATTTAATACGCACAACTATCAAGTTACAAAAAATAGTGAATTGTGCCAAGTATGATTTAATCCTGGTCACCAACACCAAAAGTGCATATAATAGATGTCTATTTTAATATTGGTGTTATTTGAAGATGACAAACTTCCTCAAGAGGTGTAGAGTGCTCCTGGATTGTGGGATCTGCACATGAAAAGTTCAATTGTACTTATCTTGGCTCTAGAAAGGGTCTGCAACTGGCGGACTACTGTCTTGATAGAAAATGCAAACTTTAGGAAAGTTGCAGCTTCCAGAAGTGTTGGAAATGACTGGAAAGATTCCCCTGCCTTAAACATTGCATGAATCATAGAGTAAAAGGCTCCCCTTCCTTATTTATCTCAGAAAAATCCACGGACACTACCAAAGTGTTGATATGCACTCCTGCTAATGTCTCAAAAGTGTTGATATGCACTCCTGCTAATGTCTCAAAACTGTTGAACTGTAGAAAGACCTTACAGGTCTTATTGCTTTTCTCTTGCTGTGATGATCCTTTTTCCTTACACTGGTGGGACAGTTTCCCCTTTTCTTGAGCAGCAATAGCTTCAAAACCATTATGGCTTTTTCTTATCCATGATTTTACTCTGCTTTGAACGTGAATCCTTCATTGAGACACTTACAGATTCACATACAAGGTTTTACTGGGTGGTCCATGCTCAAATCCAGGTCTTCCGATTTTAATTACTTATTTGAAAATTACTTGCTGGATGTTGCTTGTACATTTTTCCTCCACCATCACATATTTTTTTATTCAATTAAAAACTACTTATAGTGCTATTTGCGCTGTTTTTTGTATTTGTGCAATTAACGTTGCAAGCAAATAATTGCCTGACTGATGCTTTCAATTTGTATGATATCCATGAAGTGCACAGGAATTTTGCAGTGTAGGTGACGATTCCTGCCTTATTTTGTGGGATGCTCGTGCCGGTAATGAGCCAGCTGTTAAGGTATTTATCATTTTATTTGTTTAAGTACATGTTACTTTTTATTTATTAGTTCATGTTGTATTGCAGGATCATGATGCCCTCCTAACACAAGGAACATCTTTGTTTGGTCTAGAATTTCGTGTTGCTGAGTGGATTTTTAAAACATCACAGGGTTTCATTTTTTTAAATATTTACTGAATTGTGTATGTATGTTAGTTGAAATATAATCACCACAATATAGTTTTCTTTTTTATTGTTGAAAGCTGAATGAATGTTAGATTAAGGTGACCAATGACTCAGTGAAGACAAATTGTAACTCCTCTATTACTGTAGCTCAGAGAGTTGAGAAAGTTTGAGGGAGGAAAATGGGTAATGTCATTATATACTTGTAGGGCATTCTTTATGATAATATTAAGTTCATATTTACTTCGAAAAATGGTCTTTGGAGCTTGGTCATTATTCATTTTACACATTTCTATATTGTTGTGTTATGTCAAAGACGTATCACTCATAAGCAGCTTCAAATACTCTTGAAACATGTTTTTTTTCCAAATTAGTTTTTGGGCTAAAATCCTAGGGAAGTAACTAAATCATTCTATAGGTTGCTTAAACATGAAGACATTTCTGGAATAACATTTATTCTTCATTGAAGGTATTGGAAACTGCCTAGAAAGAACATCTGGAAAGAGTCAACAAGTACATTCAAATGAAATTCCTTATACTGTGGTCCCTCATTTTTCTGTATCAATTTGGATGAGGGTGGATTCCACCACAAAATCTTGAGACGAAAAGTGTTCGCTGCAACAATTAGGAGAGACTCAAGCATTTGTTCTCATTACCAGGTGTAAGAATGGATCAAGATAAATCATACAAAAATCCCTATTTCAGCTATTATGCCTCATTCTAGGCCTGAGGTCTCATCTAAAGTTCTTGACTTCCTGAAATTTTCTTTTGTGTTAATTTGGTTTCTTGTTTGATGACGTAATTAGATGTAAATAAGAGGGAGAGCCTTTGACCAAACTTCTTTTTTTCAATTTCATTGGCATCCTGTTGCACTCTACTCAATATATGTTGTAGACGTCCCCTTTGGTATAGTGACATTTTAATTTTCTTTTCTTATGTTAGCATTTCAGTCTGTCCCTTATAGAGTAACACAGTATAGAACTTCTTGGAAGGTAAAATGTTTCTTTGAATGCCCTTATATCAAAGATATAACCTCTAAACTCTAAACCATAGTCTGAAAACACCTACTTGGGGGCCTGAATTTTTTTGATTGAACTCTGTTTACTGCCCTTGTTGAAATGAGTATATGAATTAATAACAGAGATGACAATGCATAGCAAATGCAGGATTAATGTATATCTTTATCCACACATGGAATTGTCATGGAAGAAGACCAATGATGGTCATCCAAGGATAAAAATTGTTTTGTGTAGATCATATTGCTTTCCTTGATACACAATCTATACAAAAGACGCGATGGTTGTCAAGAGGAACATGACCGTTGACCAATTGATGCGTTTACCTGCTTGAAGCTGACAAATAATTAAAGTATAGTTGGGTAACATATATTATCAGAACATTATAAGAGTCATTTTACACTCACAACATTGTCCCCTGAAAAGAATCAGTTGCTCTTTGGACAACAATTAAACATCAACTAACATTAGGGAAGCCTTTCCAATCTGATGATGATATTATCAATGAAGACTCGTAGACAAACTTGGAAGTGGACTATGCAAACTCTGATTATGAGAGGAGGTGGCAAATCAAATGAGATTGGTGGGTTTTGGAAGGAACATCACCAGCAGGGTCAAGGGACAATGAACCTCATTTTCACTAATTTCAAAAGGCAAGCAACAATGCTAATAAAGCCAAAATGACAAAACCAAATTTTTAGAGTGTTTAGTCAATGTGTGTTAGCATGTGAATAATGTTATGAATCAACCATACAAGGGACTCCATCTAATTGCACTCTAAAAGTTGAGAGTGGTCAACCACCAAACCTATATAGTGTTGCAACAAGGGTTTACATTTTTTGTAACTAACTATACACATTACTTACTGAGAGCACTAAGAATGGGTTTTAGTGAAGAATACATTGTTATTAGGAATTACACCCATGAATAGATTGTTCTTGAGAATGCTTTTGTGAATAGACAATTATTGAGACTGGCTCTGGAGAGTAGATTTTTGTTAGGAATGGTTCTTGAAAATAGACGTCTGTTGAGATTGTCTTTCAAGAATAGACTTCTGTTGAGGCAATTGGAAGGCCGTTGAATTTAAGAGTTGTATCATGAGGATTTTCAATTGCAAGTGTGCAATAGAATTTTTAGGTGTACAATGAAATATTTGTTGTAATGAATTGTTGAAGTCATGTTGTGTCATCCAGTTGAAACTTGTTGTAATATTGAAACTCGTAATATGAAGGAATTATATAATAGTAACACAGAGATGCGTCCCCCCCACGCCCTTTTGGCCCATGTCTCAGAGATGGGGACACACTGGGGACATGGGGACTTTGTCCCCCTTTCCCCAGTGTTGCCACTATATTCTGCCACCTCCGTTGAGGATGGGGGACATCCCAGTGCTGACTATTTGCTGATTTGATTATTTATGTTCAATGTTTGATGTTCGAATTTAATGCAATGTTCAAGTATATTCTCTTTTACATCTTTATATAACTAGCATTTTAAGTACCATATGTATAGTATATACAACCCTCCCTATCTCCCACTACCGTCCCCCCACTGTCCCCAAGTCAAGGCCCCTTTGTCTCCCCGTGTAATTATGAATTATATCATGTTGAATAATGAAAACTTAAAGTCATTGTTTACCGCATCATAGTGGTGGCTAACAGTTTGTTGGTATTTGGGCATTGCTCTCTTCTCTGTTAGACCTGTAATGAGTGAATTCAGATGGAATCTTTCTATTGGTTTGATGACATATTTGGTTGGATGTTTGGGTGATTGAAAAATCTCTTAAGAAAATGAGCATTATACTTTTTATACTTGTGTACAGGTGTTTTTGTGATGCATTTGATTTAACTGTACAAAGTACACAAGTCATGTATTTTGATGATATTCACGGAACAATATTTTTTTATAATATAAGTTGTTGTGATATGTGCTACCACACAGTTCTAAATGCCATTTCATGTATGTCTTCTATGAGACTGTTATTCTTCCTCTATATCGTAGATGGTTCTATGCTTTACAAACTAATGATATTTGGTAGGTTGTGAATATATATTTTAGTTATTTTGAGCCGAGCCATTAGTGATTTGAGTCATATCATAAAATATACCTTCTGGATTGTGTTTTTGAATTTGTTGTGGTTGTTATATTCATTTCTTTGAATTTTGTCAACCAATATTCATTGGAGTAGCTGAAAACTCCTTTGTCCCTCCTCAGGGGTCCATATCCCTGTATCCAATTTGGATACATTTCCCATACTGCCTGAATACCCATTGAATACTCTACCCATGTGTGCTATATTTCCCATACTGCCCAAATATGCATTGAATACTCTACCCATGTGTGCTAACAAAACCTGGATTTTCTATTTGTGCCAAATACCATGTGAGATTTTTGTTTTTTAACGTTATGTAAATCTTCCCAAATTTAATTTAAAGAAATTCATAAATGCAATAATTTTCATTGTTATGGTACAAACAAAACCTATAGTAAATAAAAAAGATAAATGAAATGTATTTCTATTTCACTGACCCATATATCTGGGTTATCTTCCAATGCAAATTCACTATTTTGCATACTATAAAGTGTTAAATTAACTTGTAATCATTTATGTATCTATATTGCTTTTGAAGTAATGACAGTCTCTCTAATAACTTAGAAATTTGTGTTAAATATGTGTATGTGTTTTTAATTAATGTGGTATCCAGCTGTATATAGATTGGGGGTCTTAGAAATCGGCCATATCCATATCTGATACCTTATCCACACCCTTGTGCATGCAATTTTCGTATTTATTGGCTGCATTTTTCATAGCCTGTCATACTATTAGTGACACGTATTGAGGATTTTGGTCTTTTAATTTCACTTAATGGTTTTAACTTTGTGTTGCAGGTGGAGAAGGCACATAATGCTGATCTTCACTGTGTTGATTGGAATCCTCATGATGAGAATCTAATTTTGACTGGGTATGTTGTATACAAACCTTTTGTTAGTAGATACTAGAGTTTAACTATTACATTATCACGATTTATATCATCAAGTTCAACTGTGGTTTGTATTTTTTGAGGGCATCATGGTTTTAATTTTCATGGAATGTGCCAATCGACAATGTTTTAATGGGCCTTATTAGTATCTTGTCCCACTTTGTCATGCCTAAACAATGATCTTAATTTAATTAGCTTTGTTAGAATCCTGCCCCACTTTGCTATTTATCTTATCATATACTCCTGATATATAACTTCTTATATACTCCATAATATAATATTTAAACAAACAGGTCTGCTGATAATTCAGTGCGCATGTTTGACCGACGAAATCCAATATCCGGTGGAGTTGGCTCACCTGTACATAAGTTTGAAGGTCACACAGCTCCAGTTCTTTGTGTCCAGGTATGCTGATTGTGGCATGCATATAATGGGAGATGACATAATGCAGCTTAGATTCCTCTAAGAAAAATCATATATATTTTTTCTCACTATGGGTAAATTATTGAAAATTTAATTTGTTTTACATGTGCAGTGGTGTCCAGACAAAGCGTCTGTGTTTGGAAGTGCTGCAGAGGATGGTTACTTGAATGTGTGGGATCATGAAAAGGTTAGTTTGCAGTAAGAAATTTAATTTTTTTTCTGCTGCTTACCATATACCTCTAGGTTTGCTTTTTATTTTCTTTGTAAAATATAGCACTGGCCTACCTTTCCATGCCTTGAATTCTTTGTCTTAAGAAGCCGTAGAAGGATATAATTTTAATGGATTTTGTAATTGTATACAAAGAAATTTCAAATAATTGATGTCATGCAGGCTTCTGCCACAGCTTCCAGTCAGATGCTTGTCTGATGTTGCTTTATCAATTCTTATTTATTATTTCATGGTGTCCCTTAGATTCTAGTTTTAACTTTTCTGCCCCCATTCTGTGTCATGTCCCCTCTTTCCCAAGTAATACAAAAATTAAGCTTAGCCTACTTCACATCTCGGTAGGCTTAAGTCTAATATGAGGGATGCTTTTGGGTGAATTGGATTATCTTTAATATTTTAATTTATTCACCTTTGGAAGTTATTTCCGCTCTCCTGATGTGCGGGTCCTTTGTGGTGGGGCTCACTTGTTACGTGGCATAGAGCATCCTCTTCACCGTTGGCTTTCACTTCATCGCACCATCATCCTTAGTTGGGTTGTAATGCTTGACCTTTCTTATCCATGCGAGACTCCGTGTAATGCATGTTTCAGCACTAGAGTGGGGTCGTGAGTATATAGGCCTTGGGTAAACACAGGAGGATGGCATAATGAACAAACTCTGTCTCTGCTCTAGGTAATCTCTCTCTGGAAGGACGACACCCCTTAAGATATTTTGAATAGGACGAGACCTATTCATGTTGGTATCTCCGTATGAAATCATTCAGTCTGATTATCACGTAAACTACATATCGCAGGTGTCAACTAAGTTTGAAATGCAGGTTGAGGCATGGATTTGCAACTCCAGGCACGACCAGACTGGAGTTATTGACGGGAGGGCCTGCTAATTGTTTGTGCACCTGTGCATTGTGTTCCTGGACGTGGAGGGCTCATACTTGCACCTTGAGGATAACTATTGAATGATAAGATACAGGAGTGTAAACTTGAATGTTCCCTGTTTAATTTGTTGGTGGTGGAGAGAGATATCTGATTTAAGTGTCGGATGCTTGACTCCTGCCATCCACTTTCAGCCAGACTGAACGGTATTTATGATTATGTATTCAGAGTCGCATGTTGTTTAGTGTTTCTGAAATGAACTTGATATTAGGCAAATTCTTTGTGCAGTCGACTCTAGGACAGATTTTGAACTTGGCATGGTGTAGTTTGTGGTTGCTTGTTTCATGTTTTGAATGTTTTTGTATTCTGAGTTCTATCAAATAAGTGCATATCCAATCTTGTTAGTTATTACAGTATCGTGCAATTTTGATCCTCCATTCCTTATAAGTCATTCCTACAGTTTAGAAGATCTTGCAATATTAAATCAGTGTATTCAGGCTAAGAGCTTATCACAGTGGTATTAGAGCACCGAACTTTCTGCCTTGTGGATTTTCTTCATGAATGTGCCAGTACAACAGAGAACTGCGTCGAATTTGGAGAGCTCCACAAATTTCCGAGGGCAAAACAGCTTCAAAGATCATTGGAGTACATTCAATGGCTGAAAAGGTTCCAAATGTCATTGAGAAAGTAGATAGAGAAGTAACAGAAACCTTAAGGGCTCCGAGAGATGGACAAAATCAGGTTGCTAATGTTCTGCAGAAACTCATGCAAGCTATACAATAGATGAATAGTGGGCCTAGAAGACCCCAAGCCATCATAGTGTGGCAGTGTGGGTGGTAGTGTAGTTGGATCACTGTGTGGCAGAGAAGCACCCACTCGAACTATAGACAAGCCTTCAATGCCAGTTTTTGTTGAACATCATGATGAGGTTGTTAATGCTGGAGTTGTAGGAGACATACTTGATGATGTCATCGCTACATATGCTGAATAGGATGTGTCATGTCCCCAAATTTTAATGTAATAATCAAATCAAATTAATTAATTAATTGGTCTTTGAATTTAAATAATATAATAAAAGGACCTTTAATTAGCTAGTTTAATTAATTATTATGGGGACCAAGTTAATAATATTTGTATTAGTGGTTCCAATTGATTTAGTATATCTCGGACCCATTTTTATTTTAATTGTTTCCGTAGGTGTTGCCGTTGACTATCTTTTTTAACCCTCGGGACTTCCTCCGAAGGGTATTTAAGCACTACATGCAGGTAGTGGTTGTCATGGGATTTGGATTATTTCGTTGTACTACGAATTCCCGTTGGAGTTATGGATTGTTTGCCATTTTGGAAGTGAAAGATCTTTCCTATTTAGCTATTCCGGTTTTGGTGGGATTCAACCCTCATCCTATTCCTTCTTCTTATATCTATATATATGGGATTGGATTGCAAATAGTTGTACTGACATTAATTGGTGCATTTGGCAAATATATTCACATTGTTCTGGCATCTCAGATTGTAGCTTTGCCTCCGAAGGGTATCTAAGCACATCATGTAGGTAGTAGTTGTCATGCGATTTGGATTATTTCTTTGTACTACGAATTCCTGTTGGAGTTATGAATTGTTTGCCATTTCAGAAGTGAAATATCTTCCCTATTTGGCTATTCTGGTTTTGGTGGGATTTAACTCTCACTCTATTCCATCTCTGTATATCTATATATCTAGGATTGGATTGCAAATACTTCTACTAGCATTAATTGGCGTGTTTGGCGAATAAATTCACATTGTTCTGGCATCTCAGATTGTAGCTCAATCTGTGGCAAAACAACCCTCAGTCATCCTCCTACCAAGACCCAAATCACATCAACGACAACCACTCCTGGTGAACTGTGACTTCCATAACTACCGTTTGTGCAACACCCAACTCCATCATACAGCCTGACTACAGCTCTCATATTGTACGACCAATTGCAACTCTTAGACCGTTCGACCAACAACTCCTTTACAGATTGAACTGCACTCCACACAGACCGTATGACCTAATTGTGCATGCTTTTCCCGTACGGTTACTTGGGAGTCTCCACTCTATGGACATCATCATACTGTACGACCTCCTAACACCTCTCACCGTGCGCCTCTACCAAGACTTTCTGTACGACCAAGCATTGTTGTACAGTCATTCATTGTCTCACCAATGTACACACTCCATATCTTCCTCTCCTGGTTTTTGTACAAACATCAAGTAACCACTACTTTCTCTGTTGGGCGTAACTAAGTATAGATCCAGGTCCCTCTGTACCTTGGGAACATTACAGTGGTATTAGAGCAATTGCCTTTGGGTTGAGATCCCCTTCGGATTGAGATAACCGTTGGCTGTTTTTGCCCCAATTCAACCTAGCATTGATAACCGCTCTGAGAGATTTTCAGCGGGATGGATTTTTTGTAGAAGGTTGACATATCGCATAGGTTGGCAGCTAGCATTTCTAGTTGGCTTGGTTTCTCCATTGACCGAGCTGACTCAATTTGTTCTTGGTTGGGTTGACTCCAGCTACGAGATCCATTGACTCATATTTTTGCGAGCTATCTGCCCATCTTCTTGAAAGCGAGAGATGCTGCCACGGGTTGCCATTCCGGTGTTTCTTCATATTGTAGAGTCTCCGCGAGGCTCTAAGGTCTGGAATTGTGCCATGTATGTTGAGCGCTCTAAACAAGTTGGCTTCGATGGGTTTGTGGGTGATAGAGTCTTGTTGTTCGTGATTGGTCCATGTATTTCCATATCAGTAGTTGATAGGGTCCAAAGTTTCATATGCATGTAGGCGTAATGCTGCCACGTGTTGCAATTCCGATGTTTCTTCATACTACAGAGTCTCCGTGATGCTCCAAAGCCCGAAATAGCACAAGATACTGCCACGCGTCGCCATTTCGGTGTTTCTTCACGCTGCTTTGTTCCTTGAAGGTTCTGAAGCCTTGAATTGTGCGATAGCCGTTGGATTTGGCTCATCTTGGAGTCTCCTTGCTGCATCTTAGTTATCCGCAGGAAATAAATCTCATCTTTATTGACGGTTGCATTTTAATCTCTTGATAAGGGAGATTCTCTCGCATCTCGACCATCCATTTCGAGGGGAAGATTTGCATCGACGGTGGCGACTTAATATGTCATTGGGGGAGATTCTCGTCGCAACTGGGCTGTTCATTTCTATGGACAATCTATATCAACGACTAACATTTAATTTCAGGGAAATTAGATTCCTCCCCTCTGTCAACCCTGCATGTTGCGAGTAGATAATACGTCATGTTATCCTTCTCCGCGGTTTTCTTTGTCCATGGCATGCCATTAGGGCCAGTTCTTCAATGCCCAAAAACTTCTTGGGCCTTGTTTTCATGACACCAATGCAATCCATGCCTCTTTAATGCATGAAATGATTAGATTTTCGGCGATTTGATCTCTTGCAGCTGGATGCATTGTTTTTGCCCTGCCTGTCACTTCCAACATCAAATTGCACTTCAGGATTAGATTTCTTTTTGTTTCTCAGTTGTTGCTTTCCTCTATAACTCAACTCCACCTGGTTGGGGTTTGAACTCCATAGTTAAATCAAAGTTATGCTTGAACTCTTTAAAAGGCAGTTGTAAATATGTTTTCTGGGTTCTTCTTTGCTTGTATTTTTGCAGCAGTGTTATACTCTGCAACTTTTGTCTTTTCATTAATGAAATTTTTGTTCCTTACCTTCTCTTGCCATTTTGTTGTCTAGTGCATGTATGTGCCTTGTGGTGAATGTTTCTTTTTTTGCTTTTCTTGATTTGGATGTTGTGTTAAGTCTGCTAGTAGTTGCTCCATAGTGAAATATCTTTCCTTTTAGCACTTCAATCAGTTTGAAACCTGCATGTGATTCCTTGAGAAATAGAATAGAGTTAAGAGTAGTGTATTTTGGTTGTTTCATTGATGTTTTATGTAGCTATAGGTAGAGTTGTAACCATGTTTCTATCTTGGTGCATCACCCCCCTTTCTCTTCATCATTTAATTTTTGTTCTCCTTCTCCCTTTTCCTCTTGAGCAGTAGTTTAGGTGCACCTTGATAGTGAGGAAGCCGACCTTCTCCGGAGATTCAGCCTCAGAGCACAAGTCTCACACTTGAATGTTGTTTCCATGTTACACAAGGTCGCTTGAGGGTCACACCTCAAGCAGGGGTGCAGATGTTTGTGTCAACAATAACATTCGGGTTGAGGTCACTGAGATCCCCTTTGGGAAGTCATTGCCTTCAGGTTTAGATCCCCTTCGGGACGAGATTCCTCTCGGGCCGAGTTCGCCTTCTGGACACTACAATGGTATTAGAGCAATTGCCTTCGGGTCGAGATCCCCTTCAGGCCAAGTTCACCTTTGGGATATTACAATTTATTCCTAGACAATGTTAAGGCAGTTTTAGGCTTCGTCCAATATATGAACCAATGAAGGGAATTAATGAGAGCCAGACAAGATAGGAGGCCAAGGACCCCTAATAGAGATTTAAAACATGCTATGAACAAGCTCTCATTACTAGTATTTGATGGTAACGGGAAAACTACAGCCAGGGCCTAGATACAAAAACTAGATACATTTTTCACACTTAAGCCCATGTCTGAAACTAATGTAGTCAAGTTTTCTACCATGCTTCTAGATGGACCAGCTTATGATTGGTGGCACTATGGTCTAGTCACTCAAGATCATGGAACGATTAATTCATACGAGGAATCTATTAATAAATATATAAGAAGGTTTGGTAGGAAGGACATAGAGGTCTACTACAGGGAGTTAGCTCAACTCAAACACAATGGAGCTTTGGATACTTATATTGATGAGTTTCAAAGAATATCTATCATGGTCTCGGATATGACAAAAAACAAGAAGGTAATGTTGTTTGTAGAAGGTTTGAGTGAGAGGTGTTGGTTTCTGATTTAATAGATTTACATATAAAACTAGGAAAACAACAAATAGTACATTACCTAGGGTTTAGCTACTCCCCATGATTGGCAAGAACTATATAGTCCTGGACTAACTTAACAAAGCCATAATGCTTTCTACACTTTAGGTTTTGCTAAACCAACACGAGTTAAAGTAAGGATTTGACACTCTTTTATGGATAATGCTCTGTAATACAAATCCTTAATCAATAGACTTGGTCTTGAAGACTTCTTGAAATTTGCAAGACAATGACAAGCTAATTAGAGCTAATAATGAACTAGATAGAATTATGCAATAAGTATTGACCAAGTTTACATTCCACTATGATAGTAACTTTTAATGATTTTGATTTGTAAAATATATTCATGCTAAGACAAGATTAATATTGCTTGATTTCTTCAACATAAAGACCACTGCCTTAATCCATTGTTAAATAGAGTCATACCAGCTATCTATTAGACCTATTTAATTGACATGAAATTAAATGCATCAGCTGTGAATCTTCAAATCCTATACTTATCAAATCCCTTTCATACCCCAAATGATTCTATCACTTAGTAGATGCATTTACATAATTATTTGAATTAAAAGCAACTTCTGAGATGACATACAATTCATCAAATTACATTTGAATAAAATGAAACTTGCTTATTCATTCTCAAAACCACAAAGGCATGAAAGAGGAGACAAAATTATAAGACACAAATACCCTGCAAAGCTTACTTGTATTAATTTCTTTGAAGATAATACATAACTCTGATATGAAATCTGATAGAGACGTATGACTAAAACCATACTTTCATTAATTGCCAGACTTCTATAAAACAAGCTAAATACATCAAAAACTCAGCACAAAACTTAGGACTGACTCAAACTAATATGAATTACAAGATTAGAATTCAGACCCCTTTTCCAAGCCTTGGAAATCCTTTTATAACAGAAGGATCACAACAAGCTTTAGTCTGGAAAGGCTTACACATGTCAAAAGACCATTTGTAACAATGTTGTTTTCCAAAAGACAAAACAGTTACAAGAGAAAAGGATGGAGATAGCCAAAATGTGAATAGCTGTCATTTTAGGTGTTCAGGATCAACTTCATTGTTTGTAAAGTGATACTACCCACAGCAGGTGAACCACAAAGATAAGGTATCTCATCAAAATGGTTATACTTCCTCTTTTTGCTAGTGCAACTTCCTCCAGTCTATTCAGTCGCTATCCCCAGATGGTAATGCCTTGCTGTTAGCCACAACCTCCCAAATAGTAACGTTGGTGTCTATATCTGGCCAGATGGCTTCTCTAACAATATTCAGTTCACTTAGACACTTGTTCTATTTTGCATCTGTTATGGCTCTGACCTTTGCAATTGTTTTATTCATATTTGCTTCAATTTTATACATGATATCAATCATATCATATACTGTAGAAACATTAGTTTCACCATTACAATAAGCAATAAATCTCTCATGCATCAAAATATTATCAAAGGAGTTAGACCATTCTGCTATGGATATTTTGTGAAATCTGTTTGAGGACGTATATCTTATAGGCAAGCATGTATTCCATCATCCTTACTTCTATCTTCTTATCTTTTTCTATTTCTTCCACATCCACGTCCATTTTCTAATTTGTTGCTAAATCCATGTCTTCCACATCAATATCTATTTGGGTTTCTTTGTCCTTCACCTCTGTAACAAGTTTGGTAACAGTTCTCAATGTTTTGACCTCATTGTCCAAAGCAACATTCCTTTGTTCTAATACATGGTTTCTTCATTTCTTCTTCATAATGTGTCCTTGTTTCAATGTATTTGCCATAAGCCTGATACAACTATTCTTCTAACAAACCTATTTTGCTCTTTCCCACGAGCGACATTGTACTCATCATATTGAAAAATTGGTCACTAGATGTGGTAGTGACATTCCAAAAAATTACATTTCCCTGTGGAGAATCTCTGACCTTCATCAATGTAGGCTTGTTTGATTCTGGAGCTAAACTCCAAACTGCAATTGTTTGAGCATCAATATTAAAACAAGCCCCCTGTAATTATCTAGCGATATTAACATCCTCAAAAGAGATAGATTTCTCTCGCCTTCTCATTTGATCCAGTAAAAAGGATGAGCTCATTTCCCATCTAGTGAATAGTAACATTCCGCTTCTTTTCACAAGCTCTCTAGCTTCATCCACAGTGAGTGCTTCACTATTTGGATCATACTCTTGCAATCTTTTCACCAGCTATGCTATTTTCTCATCTGAGTCCCCTAATTGCAACTGCAAAGATAATTCATTCTGCTCTTGTTGAAAAAGAAAACTTTAAATTCCTTAGAAGTAATGAAATCATCATCCTTCATAAATTCTTGAGCTTGTATGATTCTATCATCGATCATTTTAGCCTCAAGCTCAAGTTTATTATGGATTCTTTCATTCTCAGTAGCTTATCTCATTAGAAATTTGTGCCTTAGATCATCAAAATATTGACTTCCCCTTGGCATAATTTGAAGGGCCTTTTCCCTTGCTTTATCTAGTATCTCAATTAACTTTTGCTTCTTCTTTCCACCCTTGGCCCATAATGAGCTTTTTGGCTGCTGCTCCTCTTCATCAACTTCGACCATAATATCTTGCTCGGGAGGTTCAGGCTCTAATTTGTTTCTTATTTCTGGGGGTACTTGAGACACTATATGTAGACAATTCTGAATACATTTATTGTATCTTTCCAAGTATCTTTCCTCATGATAGAAACCTTTGAAAAAGGGATCTATTCTCTTCATTTCCTCTTCAATGGCCATTATTTCTTTCCATTTTAAGGTTATCTTGGCAAACTTTAGTCTCCAAACAATTAGGAATCACATCTTCCTCTCAGAGTTGTTTACTTGTGGGCAAATTTTTTTTTCTCATCTGTTTCAAAGCATGTTTGACAACATCATTGGGGTCATTAGTTCTGGTAGGCACAATAGGCAATTTAAATTCCCTCATTAATTCATCTAGTTCTTCTATTGCATCTTTACCTATGTTCAAATCCCTACCTTGAAATTTCTAGGTACAAAAGCTCCCTTCCTGATAGTTGGTCCCAAGTATTCTCTATTCATCAGAATTAATTGCCGGAAAAATTCAATGATTCCCAATCTTTGAGAGATGTACTTTGGGTAGAAGATGAGGTGGCTGAGGGCACCCATAAACCCTTATTATGGAACAATTCTCAAACAAAAAAACACTTCCCCAATCATGTTCTAATTTCCTACCATCATCATAACATCTAGAGGGCTTAATCAATTTTCTTACACTTCTTGGGACCCTTTTAGTAATATCTCCTAACATATTGAAATGGGGTATACAAAGTCATTGTAAAAGGCTAGAGAATTAGAATAAGGGTAGAATTTTTTCCATGCCCTTGTCCATCGTTACACTGGTAGATTCTCTCCCATTTCCTCTGTTTCTTCAATGAAGTCAGGGTTTATGTATCCTGTATTCTTATATAGGATTATGTGCATTAACAATGAATAATGATGAAACTTGAAATTTCCCATCTCTTCTTGTTGTGCAACCATAATTTTCTTATTGATAACATTGATTATATGAGTAACAAAATCATACCCTACATTGGTATGCAAATCTTGTATGTACAAAGCCATGATATATAAATAACCAGGAGCATTCATGGTTCCATCCAACCTTGTCACCTTATCTAAACTAAAGATAGTATACTGAAAATATCTTCTGGAAAACTGCAGGGGCATGAAATCTCCCACTTTTTTGGGAATCACACCCTTCTCCTTTCTGGACCTAAGGATGTGTCTCCTCATGACTTGGCTAGTGAAGAAACCCTTTTAACTCTTGAAAGTCTTTTCAAGTTTCTCCTATTCAATGATGTGAGTCATGGTCCTCCCAAATCAAAGACTTCTATGAACGTTTCCCTATCCAATGTGCATAGGATACTTCTGTCTTTCTTGTGGAATGCATGGGTTACTAGATTGTATGCTTTAATCAAAGTTTTTATTAGGTCTACATCCTCGAAGACCTTTGGCATAATCAACTTGCCCAAATTTTTGTTTCATGGATTTGAAATGGGAGGCTCACATAGTCAGTTACTATAGAAAAACTAGATTAACTCATTCCCATTGGTCTCTGGGACTTTTGCATCCTTGCAAAAGTTGTCTGGATCCCTCAAGATGTGTGAATTTGCAAACTGAGCATTTGATGAGCCTAGCAAAAAATAAACCCACTCATCTGCGAATGGAGTTGGCGCCTTTGTTTTCTCCTTTCAAGCGCTAGGGGGAGCCTCCTCAATGTTTCCTTGCGCAATTAGCTTTCCCTCCTCTTGTGCCATATCTTCACAATTCAAATTCTCAAGCAACTCTTTGCTATTCAACTCTCGAACCAGCTCCGTGCACAACTCTCTCTTAGCAATAACACTTTGTGAATATTGGTGCCGAGAATTCTATTACATCACCGTTTTAATGACGTCTGAGCTGAAAGTGGCATTAATGGCATTTAAGGCAAACATGCATAAAATCTTTTGTAATATCCCTTTTCGGATATTTTTCCAAAAACCCATGATAATAAGTGTAGATTTAAATCTGAACAGAAAACCAATATTCAATATAAATTCTAGAACTTCAATCGATTTCTAACCAGCACATTTGCATATAAGAAATTTAGAAAAGATTATTTTATTTCCCCAATATTCAGAAGCTTATACATAAACCAACAGATTAATACAAATAACTGTCCAATAACATTACTGTATTATACAACAGCAATACAATAACATGCAACAATCTCAATAATCCAATATTATAAACAGAAATGACAGTCAGATTGGCAATGTTTATTAAATCTGTAATAAGGCTAGGTTTGCGTCCAACCTTCAAATGCTTCTTCAAGGGTTTGCGTCCTAGAAAAAATAACCAGCAACTGTTTCTAGCTTTCAGATTAATATTTGTCTTCAATATTATAATCTTCGTATATCTTCTCATGTGGAGCTTGTTGTACCTTTATTACTTTTCCCAATGAGATGCACGCTCATTGTCGTCGGTGAAATTGTGTATCGGCCAACCGGCCCCTTCGGGAAGGTTTTTTTTATTTAGCTGACGGGCCCTTCGGTAATTGTCATGTAGCTGACAGACCCCTTCAAGAAGGTTCTTCGGAAAGTATTTATACACCCGTTTGGGTTATTGTAAATCATTATAAGCATAATGTAATGTCTCTGACATATGCGAATAATACAAGGAGTTATGCTGTTCTTATCTATTGCCTGTATGCATTAATTTGTTTACCCCGGTACGGTAAACACTCATTCAAGCAATGTGGGATAAAGCAATATTTTTGTCCTTTAGTCACTAGTGAACGTAGTACCTTTTTAAAATAAAGTGACAAGTTAAATGAACTTTAATTGTCACTTAGTCAGTAAACCATATAGTCATCAAGCATTAAAATAACTGACCAAATGAACTCTGATGAGCATGTGCAATAGCTCGTTGGAAAGCTCTCGGGGAGACGCTTCCAACCCAGCACTGAGGTACCGAAAATACTGAGCTCTGATTACTTACTAAAAATAGTAAGCATCTGGACAACCTACCAAAACTATTATGATGGGTCTGGAATTGAAAATGTCTAGGCCAAATCTCGAATTGAACCTTGTAAAGAACCTTTTTGCCCTCGAAACCTAGGCGAAGTGAGTTGGCCACACAGAATTATAATGTCCTAGGAAAAGGGGACATTACAAAGCCTCCCCTCTCAAAGATTGCTTGCCCTCAAGCAATCTGCTCATACCTGTATAAACCAAATGCCAGGATCCCATTCTAGCCTCGAGAATGCGGTTTTACTCCTTGGTCGATGTACCTTGGCATGCACCTTCCCAAACTTAGAATGATGAAACAGTACAATAGGAATCAATGTGTCAAATAACTTAATGCAAGGATTTCAAGTCTCACCATAAAGGGACACCAACTGCCATGTGCTGCTGCCCTGTGTGCCAATACCCTTAGTCAGGATGAAAGCGTCACTCCATGAGTGACCCTGTGAGTCTCTACTGTCAAGTGAAGATGGGAGCTCAACAATATACCAATATCCACTCCAAGATGATAGCAACCAAACTCTCCAACAAGCTCCCCGATAAAAAGAAATACATAGGGGTGCTCCACCTGGATCCCAACTGAGAACTCGCGTGCTGTCTAAAATACCACTGACTAGTTCCTGTAACATCTGCACCAATGACAATGATAGATCCGGCCAATCTAACTCAATCACTATATCACCCAGTTGAAAACGAAGTAATCTTGATCTCTGGATCTCTGATATGTCAGAAGGCTAAAACTCACAGATCATAACCCTGTGACTGTGTAACAACACATCATAGACCACCAGATGTAAGATACTATTAACACTTGGATTCTTGATCACCCAATCAACATGATCCTGGGTAAAGGAAAGAGTGGTTGATGAATCACCAGCATCATGGATGCTAATACTGTTTCCAGTATATTGCCAAGTAAAAAATGTAGACACCTCATGTGGTATGTAGGGTAATGTATGCTCTCCCCACTCATCTGCAAATAACTCATTGACCCCTGAAGGCCAACTAGAATCAGTGAATATACTACCATCATACACAGGCAAACCATTGATAGCTGGAATATACCAACAAGTAAAATCACCAATCAACAAGTAGGCCATGGCCATCCCATAAGAGCTAGGTGATAAAACTCTGGGCAAGCTGAAGATTCCCTCAGAGCATGCCAAGGATAAATCTGAACTTCCTACTCCACCATAAGTACCCTTGCTTACGTCAAGGTCTTTGTGAAAAGAAGGTTCACCATTAATTGTAATCTCTGAATTATCCTCACTTGTTGTATCATTAATCATGTGCTCTTGTGAAAATGTACAATTGCTGTCATAAAAATCAAAATTATCAGACTCATCAACTTGCTGATCCATAGAATTTTTCTCACCATAGAAAGTCTCAAACGGGGAACACGTGATTGAATCACATTGTTTGCCTTCACATCTACCCACTTTATGAATCCTTTCAATGATTTGCGTGATTTCTTGTGCCCTTGAATCTCGGTTATCTTCTTCAAAAGTGGCTGCCTCACTCATTTGATTTTCAGCTTTGTGGATGGAATAATGTGTTCAGCTGAATTGAAGGCATAGCTCATCTACCTCACTCTTCTTGTTCCTTCCAAATTTTATCGCTAGATCTCTATCCATTTATAGTTACAAGTACTCATATTTTATCATTTTTAAAGTTTCAAAAGTAGTATGTAGAAGAGTACTTGTGACACGACATACATTCCCATGCCTCTCTTCTATCACAATCTTCCGTATGAGATCCCCGATCAAATTGGAAGAATTATCCATCCTCGTCAACACTTGGACAATCTTGTCCTCTTTGATCAAAAGCATATCCAATAAGTGAAGGAGTGATAATTGTTTTTGACCATCTCCGTAAAACACAAGTGGGCTGTTTTCCATAGAATTTTCTGATTTTTCATCACTTAGGGGAACAACATTTTCAGATATATCCTCTAACTCAATGTGTGCTAGATCATCTATCTTGCCAACATTGCGGTCCATTTGCTCCTTCTCGAAACTTGACATAATTTCCAGCCTAGTATCATCATAAAATTCATCCAAGTTAATTTCCATGTCACCAAATAAGATGTTGGAGTTGCCAATGTTGGCGGTTTGGTCAATTCTACTGCATGGGCCATTAACCTGCTCATCAGAAGGACTAGTGTAAACAGCTCCATAAGATCCTTCTGTCTCCCAATTACTTGTTAGTATACTTGTGTCGTTATTAGTGCTACTATCAGGTTGATTGATATCTTCCTTATGCAAATCTCTGTAACTGTCCTCTGCAAGGAGATTTTGAGCCAATTCATAGTATTTGTTTCTCATCATAACCGTTTTGTTTTGCAGTTCTAGCTGAAAGTTCACATGATTAATGAAGGGTAATTCTTTTTGAATTTGTGGAGGAAATTTGTTGTATTCATCATATATGCTCATTATTTTAGTACTCATATTGGACTGGAAATTGTGGGCAAATTGCTGTAGTGACTTAACAATGTTTTTCTTAACCTTTTTGTAGCTATATATTTTCCCCATTTGCAATTTTGTTAAGCAGTTTGCAAGCTTGCTGATATGATGTTTCAGTTTGTGCAGTGATAATGTATGTTACTGTTTGGACTGCTAAGATGCCTTTGCAGTAATTCCCTTCTATCCAAGTTCTGTATGCTGCCTCAGGCAATGCTTCCAACAATCTTCAGTAACCAATCCAATATACTGTATAGAATCAATTGTCTACCTTGAAGATGTACAAGGAATTTGTTTGCTTCAACCCCTAAAAATGACTCTCCAAATATAGCAGCCTTGGATGTAGGAAAGACCAGTATTCTTTTTGAATTTGCTGTGTGCCTTCTCTGCTTGTTGGAATAGAGCAAGAACCAAGTCTTTCTGAGCAAATAATTTCTCTTGCACAATCTTGTATTCTCTTTCCTGGTACTGTCTTAAGATGTGAAGTGCATGGTAAATCCTATTCTCAAATTCTAAAATTCTGAACTTAGCAGGTACATTTTGCAAATCAGAATGAGTGCTAATATCTTCTGAAATGGATTCCTTTTGCTGGAATTGATCGAGAATATTTGCAGTTTCCTTGTTTGAACATACATCAGGTGTAACAACTCTTGATTGTAGACGACAAGAATGCTTTTTGCTTGATGTAAATAGACTCTTGGATAATACTTCAAATCCTTCATTCATCTCACCTGCATTCACTATTCCAGAATTATCGTGGGCATCCCCAAAGATATATTGTAGCTCCACTCCACTATGAAGCTTCTTTAAACCCTTCAGTATAAAGATCTCAAGGCTTCTGCACCTTGCCTACTGTGTACCTTATATAAGACGTAGAGCTAAATTCAAGCTTTTTTCAAAATCTGACCTCAATTTGCCCGATCCTGTTGTAGTAATCAAACCTAAAACATGCTTCAGTAGATCTGTTTTCTTGTCGCATCACCTACAATAATACTCAACATCTAAACCAACGCTCCTCACAACTCCTGTTTGACAAATAATAGCACATTATCCTGTACTATGCCAGGGCGTGATTTTTAACCAATGGGTGATTGAATGCAAGAGATGTAATTTTGACAAATGGTTCTCGGACCACCAATAACATTACTATTATCACTGTATGTAAATTTTTCCAGATTCTGAGCACTAAAAGCCAACTACTAATGTATTTGATATTAGTTGATATAAAATCTCAGAACAGTTACACCCTTGCAATTCAATATTTATTGAAACTATTACTTGGAAAACAATAATATGAAGCCGGTCCAATATGAATCATTTTGGAATTACAAGCTCTATAGGATTAACGTGTTCATACATAACCAAATGTAGGAAGTTCATATGTATGCTGAAGACATAGTTAACCACTTAACCAAACATGTTACAGTATGGAAAGCAAAATGGGAGGGTTGGAAAATAGATTCATACAGTCGCGGATAGGAGACTACTGATATATGTGACGGATTACATATAATGCTCATTCGTGGTGCCCGACTACTGTTCAAACGCCCAACCCGATAGCCTGTTATGGTCCTTACGACAGTATTACTATTGGTTGCTTATGAGTAGTTCACTGCTAGCAATGTACAGACTCGTGATTTCCAAACGCTGATGGAGTTGAAGTTTGAAAGCACAGTGAAACTGGTTGCACCTGTGTATTGGATGTTTGCTGTTGCCGGCATAACTCAAACTTGACCACTGTTTGAAGGCCCTTTCTGACGTGAAAAAAAACGCTCATACTCCCTACTGAAGTGGTACTGTCTGTAACTCGTGTTAGGTTAAAACACTCTCATTCAATGAATTTCCCACCCTTCATAACTGCACCCGACCATGTATTCTGAGAGCGTCCCACGTGAGGGTTTGCTGTCGGTTACTTCTAGAAATCTCTATCTTCCTATTCGCAGACCCTGTATTAACTTGGACGTTTTCACATATCCATCTGGACTGGTGCGATGATCACTCAAATACCCTTGGCAATGTATCTCCTGCTCGAACTTGGAAATGGCGACTGTATCTCAACCTGTGAGGAGTATTTCTGATTACTTACAATGTATGACATTCAACACTTGTTCCTTTCAACCGCTTGTCCATCCATTTACATTCGCGTTTAACTTGAACTAAAAAAAACAACCACTTTTCAGTTTGTATATTCGCAGTCTATATATTCTGAGTTTGCCAGTTTTTTTTAATATAAACTAAAACTCATACCTCCTTCATCTTCCTTTTCCTGGATTTCTTGTTTGCCGATTCTTTGCCCAACTTGTTTGCATTGAATGTAGGAAGGTTGGGGTGATGTCCAACTTCCTTTGAAACTCAAAAACTTTAGGGTTTTTGTTCTCTAGTTTCGACCAATCACATTAAAGCAACCAGAACTCAAAAGTATTTCATTTCATAGAGCTCTTGTGTGTTGCTTGATTCCACAGGATGGCAGATTTCTTGGCTTTGATACCATTGTAATATCCCTTTCCGGATATTTTTCCAAAAACCCATGATAAAAAGTGCAGATTTAAATCTGAATAGAAAACTAATATTCAATATAAATTCCAGAACTTTAATCGATTTCTAACCAGCACATTTGCATATAAGAAACTCAGAAAAGATTATTTTATTTCCCCAATATTCAAAAGCTTATACATAAACCAACAGATTAATACAAATAACTGTCCAATCACGTTACTATATTATACAACAGCAATACAATAACATGCAACAATCCCAATAATCCAATCTTATAAACATAAATGACAGTCGGATTGGCAATGTTTATTAAACTTGTAAGAAGGCTAGGTTTGCGCCCAACCTTCAAATGCTTCTTCAAGGGTTTGCGTCCTAGAAGAAATAACCAGCAACTGTTTCTAGCTCTTAGATTAATATTTGTCTTCAATATTATAATCTTCCTATATCCTCTCATGTGGAGCTTGTTGTACCTTTATTACTTTTTCCAGTGAGATGCACGCTCATTCAAGCAATGTGGGATAAAGCAACTTTTTTGTCCTTTAGTCACTTAAGTGAACATAGTACTTTTTTAAAATAAAGTGACAAGTTAAATGAACTTTAATAGTCACTTAGTCAGTAAACCATATAGTCATCAGGCATTAAAATAACTGACCAAATGAACTCCGATGAGCATGTGCAATAGCTCGTTGGAGAGCTCTTGGCGAGATGCTTCCAACCCAGCACTGAGGTACTAAAAATACTGAGCTCTGATTACTTACTAAAAATAGTAAGCATCTGGACAATCTACCAAAACTACTCTGATGAGTCTGGAATTGGAAATGTCTAGGCCAAATATCGAATTGAACCTCGGTAAAGAACCTTTTCGCCCTCGAAACCTAGGCGAAGTGAGCTGGCCAAAGAGAATTATAATGTCCCAGAAAAAGGGAACATTACATCTTTCAAATTTCAGAAAACCATCGCATTCATGTTTTACGACATTCGTACTGCCAGTCCAACACCCAAAGTTTACCTTTTTTCACAAAGTACTTCATGTTTTAAGCAGTTGCAAAGTAGTGGCGACTAGTTTCCCTCCTTATCTCCAGTTCTCGCCAGCTATCAACAACCTTTTAGTTGAAGTCGCGACGGTGCGAAACCTTGGAAATTTGAGCTTTTCGCAGCATCATGAGGTCTTCATGCTAACCATTTTACTAGGCTGCGGTGTCGGGTGTAATCCCTTATCTCTACTTCGTGACCAATCCTTTACACTAAGCCTTTTTACCATGCGAAGTGGCAAACATGACTAATATCCCTTCATCGCTGCTTCACGACCCTTAATTAGCCTTATGCCCCTAGTCGCGAGATCGAGCGTGAATGACAACTTCTTGCATTACTTAACCTTATCATTGAATCTCAACTATCCTAATTGCATTCTTAATTGTGCGATATCGCAAAAGTAGTTAATCTTGTGTTCTCCCCTTAATGACAACACTAGAGATCTCAAACCGTGAAGGGGCGTTATAGTGTACTGTCTGGCTGTTTGTTGCTTGTCTACTCTATTTTTATGCCTTCAAATCACTCAGAGAAGTGACAAACACGACTAACTTAGCCTCATCTCTCCTTCGCAATTGTCAACTAACCTTATAACTTTGACCGCGAGATCCAGTGTGAACCGAGCTTTTGCACCATATAAACCGTTTCTCTACTTCACAATTGTCAGCTCAAACTGTGTTCATTGCTACGCAGACTTGCAAACAAGGTTAATCTCTACATCTCCGTGCAATATTAACATCAAAAATCTTAAAGCCGCAAAGGAGCATCATAACTTTCTTTTACATCGATCTCTTCTTCGCCACTTAACAAACTTTGTTATATCATAGTGCTTTGTCTCAAATAGCTTCACGTGGTATGCTTATGGACTATTATAACATTGGAGATCTTGCGTTAAGAGGTTCTTCACAACATCGCTAGCCAAGCTAGACCATCATAGTTAACCACGGAGACACTGTGGAAACTACTTAGTAAACCGTGTCTTGCCTTCTCTGGTCAAACTGAAACTCCATAGCTAAACAAGGAGAAGCCGCAAAAACCTTGCAACAAGCTGTGCAACATCGTTGCGACCTTAAAACAACTAGGGCTTAATAGACTAGAGATGTAGCATTTAAGTTGGATCGCAACTTCGCTACTTAACATTATAAACGTTCTTTAAGCCCGAAAAGACATGTAACATTGGAATTAATGAGCTAAGACATGAAAAGAGAGATAATAGGAGGGAAGACATATACAAACATGAAATTAGGGCTTTTATAATAAGGGCTCTGTAACAAAGATATGTAAACCCGAATTTTGCCTATTTAACTTGAATTTTCACAATGGACTCTTAGAATTTTAAAATGGTTAAAATACAAGCCATCAAGAGGTTTAGGGGATTTGTCAAAGTGCTGAAATGAATACTTTACAGGATGCAATCAAAATGACACTCGATTTGGATAGCTCATCTTCAGCAGTTTAGCGTCCCAAAAAGCCTTTTAAGGGACCTAAGACCAATCTGAAATGTTCAAATCAGAATAAGAGTGATCCTCCTAAAACTGATTTTGAGTCAGGAAATGAGCTAAGGAGGAGAAATTTGTGCTTTACATGCAAGGAGCTTGGCTCACCAGATCATAGATGCTGTGGAAAGGGAAAGGTTTATTATGTTGAAGTAGTTTCAGATGATGAAAGTGATAGTATCAAGTTTGATGACAGCAATGACGATATTGTTCATGCGCAACCCTAGTTGGGAAAAGTAGAGAAATAGGTTTTGGATCAGCCACCTATGGTTGCTACTCTCCTAGGAGTCTCATTTGTCTTAAGGGAGTGGATAAAGGAGAGCAAATGGTTTGTTTGTGTAGTATTCCTTTCCGGATATTCAACTAAAAACCCGTGATATAAACTTGCAGATTTAAATCCAAATAGTAAACCAATATTTGATACAAATTCCACAATTATAACCAGCAGATATGCATACGAGAAAACTTAGAAAACTTTTTTTTATTCCTCCAATATTCAGAAAGTACATATATAAATCAGTAATTAACACAAATAACCACTAGATGCATTACTGTATTATACAACAGCAATATAATAACATGCAACTATCTAAATGATCCAATCTTATAAACAGTAAGAATAGTCAAATTGACAATATTGAATATAGATAAAACCTATAAGAAGGCTAGGTTTGTGTTCAACCTCCAAAAGCTTCTTCAAGGGTTTGCGTCCTTGAAGAAATAACCAGTAACTGTTTCTAGCTCCCAAATTAATATTTGTTTTAAATATTATATTCTTCATATATCTCTTCTCTCATGTGGAGCTTGTTGCACCTTTATCACTTTTCTCAATGTGATGCACGCTCATTCAAGCAATGTGGGATAAAACACTTTTTTGTCCTTTAGTCACTTAAGTGAACATGGTACCTTTTTAAATAAAGTGACAAGTTAAATGAACTTTAATAGTCACTTAGTCAGTAAACCATATAGTCATCAAGCATTAAAATAACTGACCAAATGAACTCGGATAAGCATGTGCAATAGCTCGTTGGAAATCTCTCGGTGAGACGCTTCCAACCCAACACTGAGGTACCGAAAATACTGAGCTCTGATTACTTACTAAATATAGTAAGCATTTGGACAACTTGCCAAAACTGCTCTGATGGGTCTGGAATTGGAAATGTCTAGGCCAAAATTTGAACTAAACCTCGAAAAGAACCTTGTCGCCCCCAAAACCTAGGCGAAGTGAGCCGGCAACAGTGAATTATAATGTCCCAGGAAAAGGGGACATTACAAGGCCTCCCTTCTCAAAAATTGCTTGCCCTCAAGCAATCCGCTCATACCTACAAAAATCAGATGCCAGGATCCCATACTCGCCTTGAGAATGAGGTTCTACTCCTCAGTCAATGTCCCCTGGCATGCATCTTCCCAAACTCAGAATGGTGAAACAGTACAATAGGAATCAATGTGCCAAATAATTGAATGCAAGGATCCTAAGCGAGGACTCATGCGTTGTCAGAGATACCATTGATTAGTTCTTGTAATATTTGTACCACTGTATCACTGTACCACTCCTGTAATATTTGTTCCGATGTCAATGATAGATCTGGCCAATCCGACTCCACCACCATATCACTATGGTGAAAAAGGAGTAATCCTAATCTTTTTAACTCTGATATGTTAGAAAGCTGAAACACAACTCATAATCATGTGACTGTGTAACAACACAACATAATCTAATCTCTGAAACTTTGATATGTTAGAAAGCTGAAACACAACTCATAATCATGTGACTGTGTAACAACATAGCATAATCCATCAGATGTAAGATACTAATAACACCTGGATTCTTGACTACTCAAGCAACATGATCCTGGGTAAATGAAAGAGTGGTTGGTGAATCACCAACATCATGAGTGCTAACATTGCCTTCAATGCCCTGCTGAATAAAAAATGTAGACACCTCATTGGAACGTAAGGTAATGTGTGATCTCTCCATTCACCTACAAATAACTTGTTGACCCTGGAAGGCCAAATAGAATTAGTGAATATATTACCAACATACACATGCAAATCATTGATAGTGGAAATATACCAACAAAAAAAATCACCAATCAACAAGTAGGCCATGGCCATCTCGTAAGGGCTAGGAGATAAATCTATGGGTAAGCTGAAAAATTTCTGAGCGCATACGAAGGATAAATTTGAACTTCCTACGCCACCATAAGTACTCTCGCTTATGTCTAAGTCGTCGTAAGAGAATGGTTCACCATTAATTGACATCTCTGAATTATCCTCACTTGTATCACTAATCATGTGCTCACGTGGAGATGTACAACTGCTGTCATAAAAATCAGAATTTTCAGACTCATCAACTTGCTGATCCATAGAATTTTTCTCACCATAGAAGGTCTCAAACGGGGAACATGTGATTGCATCACATTGTTTGCCTTCACATCTACCCACTTTATGAATTCTTTCAACGATTTGTGTGATTTCTTGTGCTATTGAACCCCGGTTATCTTCTTCATAAGTGGCTGCCCCACTTGTTTGAATTTCAGCTTTGTGGATGGAAAAATGTGTTAAACTCAATTGAAGGCATAGCTCATCTACCTCACTCTCCTTGTCCCTTCCAAATTTTATTGCTAGATTTCTGTCCATTAATAGCTGCAAATACTCATATTTTATCATTTTCAACGTTTCAAAGATAGTATGTAAAAGAGGACTTGCGACATCATGTACATTCCCATGCCTCTCTTCTATCACAGTCTTCTGTATGAGATCCTCAATCAAATTGGAAGAATCATCTATCCTTGCCAACACTTGGACAATCTTGTCCTCATTGACTAAAAGCATATCCAATAAGTCAAGGACTGATAATGGTTTTTGACCATCTCCTTCAAACACAAGTGGGCTGTTCTCCATAGAATTTTCGAATTTTTCATCACCTAGGGGAACAACATTTTTAGATATGTGCTTCAACTCAATGCATGCTATATCATCTATCTTGCCAACATTGTGGTCCATTTGCTCCTCCTCAAAACTTGATATAATTTCCAGCCTAGTATCACTATAAAATTTATCCAAGTTAATTTCCATGTCATCAAATAAGATGATGGTATTTTCCATGTCTAAACAAGATGGTGAGTTGCCAATGTTGGCGGGTTGGTTGACTCTTCTATCTGGGCCATCAACATGTTCATCAGAAGGACTAGTGTAAACAGCTCCATAAGATATTTTTGTCTCCCCATAACCTTTTAGTATACTTGTGCCATTATTAGTGCTACTATCTAGTTGATTGATATCAGCCCTATGCAAATTTTAGTAACTATCCTCTGCAAGGAGATCTCGAGCCAATGCATGGTATTTGTTTCTCATCATATCCGTCTTGTTTTGCAGCTCTAGCTGAAAGTCCACACAATTAATGAAAGGAAATCCTTTTTGAAGCTTTGACGAAAATTTGTTATAGTCATTGTATAGTCTCCTTACTTCGGTCCTAATATTGAGTTGGAAATCTCGTCCCACTTCTTTTGTCATGTAGCTTTTCAAGTGCCTGAGATGGACCCAATATTGTTTCATATGTTCTACTTGTAGGCTTACTTTTGCAAACTACACCTTGAAGCTAGAAATAGGCTTTCAAAATGTTATATTACCATTCTACTAATTCTGACCACGAAGTTCTGACTTTAAATTGGGGTATTTCGTCAAACAGTTACATACAATCTCTAATACCACTGTATATGTTCCTGTATTTTGAAAATCTGCAACTTTTAGAAAGGAAGTTGTGTCATCTAGTATATCACTCTGGTTTTATCGGCAAGCTTAGGAAGCTCCACATCAAATTGATCTTGCTATTCTGATATTATTGTTCTTAGACTTTGGTGTTCAATAATATCTATTACTACACATATATTCCCCGAGTTTATTCATAACGACAGTGAAACGACTAATTTTTCTTGCATAGCAATGCCAGAGACCCTCGCCCCCCCTTTAATTCATCTTCATTAGAACTAATAATTGCATCTGAAGACTTCTGCTTATATAGGCATATGGCACCTACAGAAAACTATATGCGAGTAATGCCACGTTTGCCAACAGCCAGAAAGTGCAGTGGATATACTTCACTATTCTTTTCCTTTTTATGTGGTAATTGCTCTTGGCTCAGGCTAGACACCAACTTCGATACACTTGGAATTATACACATGGTTTCTAATGGTTCATATGTTAGTAAGTTGTGAAAGCCTGTTCTTCAATTCCACTTCTATTTCAGTTGGTCCCTCCCATGTTTCAGTAGTTCTCTCTATATTCTCTTCTAGCTGTTTCACCTTGACTTGCACTTGCTCAATTTTCTCACATAAACTTATCAAATATTCATCAGATCCTTCTAGCTCCAGCTGAATTTCTTTTTGAAATATTAACCTGAGCAGAACCTACTAGCTTATGGTGTAGAAGTGTCGCCTTTCTCACAAGCTTTGCTTGAGCTACCTCTTTTGACTCTCCACTATAATAAACTCTCTGAATGGTTTGATTTAACTATTTGCTAATACTGTAGTAATTTAGTCAAACAGTTGGACATAACCATAACATGTAAATATCTTTACTAGTTATTTAATCTAATATTCAAGAAGTTTACTGCCAGGAAATCATAAACCTGTGAATATATATATTGGCAATCGGTGGCAGATGTAGCTCCTCCAAGTTGACCCGTGTAACATCTAACTGGGCAATGTTGATTGTAACCACGCCGAATGTCTTCCAGTTGTCTTTGTAAATGCCTCAATATCTGGTATAACCAACCCACGTTTACTCCAACAATTCCTTCCGCGTGTCTGATTCTTTAACTGCAGATATATATATTGGAAACCGCGGCTGTTAGAACCCCTCCTATATCGCGGATGTATTTCGCATTCAAAGATTATTGTTGGAACCCCACGTGAAGTATCATCCGGTTGCTTCCTTGTATGTGCGATACCGTAATGTCTATATTACTGGCCTGTGATCAGATATGGTGGGCGGCATGCCTGAAAATAGCCTTTCCCTTCCTGTCGTGCAACTACCTTGCTGGATGCGGTTGTGAGGATACCTCAAACAATGAATAACCCCATGCTGAGTCTGCTGTTATGAGTTTATATTGGCACCCACAGTTGTGGTAGTTCCTCCAAGATGGCCGGTGTGTGTTACTCGATTGGGCAATATTGTTTGGAGCCACGCCTAGTATTCTAGTTGTTTCAAAGAATGTAAAATGTCGCAACGGCCTGGTATATCTCGCCCACGATCTACTATGAAAGGAAAGTTGATTGTGAACATTTCTTCTCAACTGTAATATGCTCACCCTGCCGGACGTGAATAGTAGAGTCCTCACGATGAGATTGACCCAGTATGATATGCAATGGCCCCAAGTTTAGCGCTTAGTGGTATTAATCCGAGTCCCCTCTTTATCATGTGGAAAAGTGAAATCCGACTAAGAAAGCTCACCATGTAAGTAATATTGCAAGGGCCCTTTTACTGCCGCTTCTTCAACTTGATAAAGGAATTACCTAGTTGTCAAAACTTTGCTCATATGCTTGCGATTTCTCAACTGTATTTAACCATTTCAAATACATAGACTAGATAGTATTTACTTTATTGCTTGAATTGAAACCTCATGTGTTTACTTACTTTTTGCCCAAACCAACAAATACTGAAATATAAGGGAGGATTGGGGTGACATCCAACTCCCTTAGTGTTTTCTAGACCTGAGGGATTTCGTCCTCACAGTCTTAGACCAGTCACATCAAAGCAATCCGAACTTGAAAATCCTCTCTTTTCATAAATTCTTCTGTTGCGTGATTCCATAGGATGGCAGGATTCTTGGCTCTGATACCACTGTAGTATCCCTTTCTGGATATTCTACTAAAAACCCGTGATATAAACTCGCAGATTTAAATCCATGCAGTAAACCAATATTTGATACAAATTCCAGAATTATAACTAGCAGATATGCATATGAGAAAACTTAGAAAACTTTGTTTTATTCCTCCAATATTCATAAAGCACATATATAAACCAGGAATTAACACAAATAACCACTAGATGCATTACTGTATTATACAACAGCAATACAATAACATGCAACTATCCAAATGATCCAATCTTATAAACAATAAGAACAATCAGATTGGCAATATAGATAAAACCTGTAAGAAGGCTAGGTTTGCATCCAACCTCCAAAAGCTTCTTCAAGGGTTTGCGTCCTCAAAGAGATGAACAGTAACTGTTTCTAGCTCCGAGATTAATATTTGTTTTAAATATTATATTCTTCATATATCTCTTCTCTCATGTGGAGCTTGTTGTACCTTTATCACTTTTCCCAATGTGATGCACGCTCATTCAAGCAATGTGAGATAAAGCACCTTTTTTTTTTCTTTTTTTTCTTTAGTCACTTAAGTGAACATAGTACCTTTTAAAATAAAGTGATAAGTTAAATGAACTTTAATAGTCACTTAGTCAGTAAACCATATAGTCATCAGACATTAAAATAACTGACTAAATGAACTTTGATAAGCATGTGCAATAGCTTGTTGGAAAGCTCTTGGCAAGATGCTTCCAACCCAGCACTGAGGTACCAAAAATATTGAGCTCTGATTGCTTACTAAAAATAGTAAGCATCTGGACAACTTGCCAAAACTGCTCTGATGGGTCTGGAACTGGAAATGTGTTGGCCAAAACTCGAAATGAACCCCGAAAAGAACCTTCTCGCCCTCGAAACTTAGGCGAAGTGAGCCGGCAACATTGAATTATAATGTCCCAGAAAAAGGGGACATTACACTTTGGTGGACACTTGGGCCACACATAACTTCACTAGCACATCTATAGAAGCAAGAAGGAAGTTACAAGTAGATACCATTATGTACTTTGATTTCAAGGTCACTAGTGGAGATCTTAATTGTTCAAGGATGGTTAGTCAACTAGACGTTTAGCAAGGTACTTACACCCTTGCAACAAATTTTTATGTGATTGGGTTAGGTGGGATAGATGACATTTTAGGCCTACAGTGGCTCTAGACACTTGGTAGATTTACCATTGATCATGATTAGAAACATATTCAAGATATGAAGGGAGAGCAGTAGGTCATTCTCAGAGCTATGATTGATATAGGTCCCAAGATCGTTTCGGTTCATAAGATGGAATCTGTTTTAAGGAATGAGGATACAGAGTGGGCAGTGCGTTGTTTTATCTCTTCTAAGCCTGTTTCAGATTTAGAACAGTAGCATCACGTTGATATTCAATCAGTTTTAGACAAGCACAAGGTAGCCTTTGGTGATATTCCCCCTAGTATTCCTGTTGATTGTGGATTTGAGTATGTGATAGAGCTGGAAGAGGGTGCGAAGTTGGTCACATGACACCCTATCGTCACCCTAGACATTACAAGGAGCAAATAGAGAGAACCATTTGAGAGTTACTTGACATGGGGCATATAAGGTCAAGTTCTAGCCCGTTTGCTTTATCGGTGGTTTTGGTTAAGAAAAAGATGGAACTCTGTAAATGTGTATTGACTATAGGGCTTTGAATAAGAGAACCATCAAGAACATGTATCCCATACCCTGTATTGATGAACTGCTATATGAGTTGCATGGGGCTGTCTACTTCTCTAAGATTGATCTTCGTTTTGGGTACCATGCGATTAAGGTTCATAAAGAGGATGTTCATAAGATTGCATTCAGATGTCATTATGACCACTACGAGTTTTTCGTGATGCCTTTTGGACTCACCAATGCACCTACTGCATTCCAGTCATGCATGAACCACATTTAATAAGCAGTTGCTTAAGTTTGTCTTGGTGTTCTTTCATGACATTCTGGTTTTCAGCAAGACATGAGGAACACTTGTAGTATTTGGATGAGGTTTTAGGGATCATGGAGCAGCACTTGCTATTTGCTAAAGAATCCAAATGTGAGTTCGGTTTGGTAGAAATCTTGTACTTAGGACGTGTGATAGGTGCTAATGGGGTCAAGGTTCATCAAGAAAAGTTCCAAGCCATCCTTGATTGGCCACCTCCTAAGAATGTGTCCGACTTGAGGGGATTCTTGGGATTATGTTCTTACTGCTGAAGATGGTAGCTGCGATAGAGATCTTTATCTTTGGAAATATGAATGTTAATACCATTATTATGTTTAGCTGAAAAAGACACTTATGTTTAAATTGTAATATTAAATGTAATGACATGTGTCATTCGACATGCATTAAGGCATGGAAACTCAAAGAGTTGTTATTGTATTTGTAATAAAGAGTCTCATTTTGGGAATTTGTAGAGACCTTCATTTGGAATGTGAAGAATCTCTCCTTAAGTTATTTATATTGCATTAAGTGATAGGCATTGTACACTTGAACTTTTGTGATCAATAAAATGATCTTTTGTTGTGTGGTTGGGTTTTTCCCTTAATTCTCGAAGGGTTTTCTCAGGATATTTTTGGTGTCTTTGTTTCAGTGTTATCTTTTTCTTATTGCTAGTTATCTTCGTTGTTTTCTAGGTTCAAGTTTCAACATGGTATCAGAACTAGGTTCCATAATTGGAATAAGGAGTCCCTTTGAGTTCCTCATCTCTATAGTTCTTTGGCTTGATTTTGCTGCTTCTGTTTTTGCTCTAACAATGCTTGAAGAACTTATTTTTATTTGGTGTTGTATAAGATCCACTCTTTTATGTTTTGCGTTTATGGTGTTATCCGTATTTCCATCTACTATTTGTCATCATGCCTTCTCAGTTTTTATGATGATTGGTTGATTTTCATATGGTGGTATTGCTTTATCTTCAGAGAGAACGTTTGTATATACAACAACCAATCTCATGGAAAGTCGTATGTTGATCGACCATTTAGTTTTCATAATGCTGAGAGGTTGTAGGATATCTATGTCAATAGTTTTGTTATTTTTAATGGAAATCTTCTAATACTCAAGTATCATGGTATGTGTCTAGTGCGATATGTGTGTATTCAGCCAGCATAATTATGTGTGTGTATAGTTAGAAAAATAAAAACCTTTTGTTTTGGTGATCAGTTTCGGTGGTGTATTTTTGAGCAGTAGTTTATTTATATATTGTTTTCCCTTGCTTCTAGTCTAACTGGCTATTGCCAGATCTTCACTATAATGTTTTATTTTTTACTTGACAAAATTTTCCATCTCTTGGTATCATCGAAGCTTCCTTTGAATTTTTCTTGGATGTGTGTAGAGCTGTATCGTTTCCTTGTACGACATATTGAAATTCTATTTCTTTGTGGCATAGCATTGTTGGGTATCTTTGAGTCATCTATCAGAGCTCGCTTTTTATTCGTCATTTTTTTATGCTCCCATGCTTTATGTGGCAACTATTCATGAGATCGTTTAACTTCATAATGGCTTAAAGAATAATGTAGGATGTGTGCAGCATTTTTTTTTTGGTGTTAAGATATTGCAGATTTTTTTAATTCTCTTAACGACTTTTGTGTTTGGTGTCAGGTTTTCAGACTTAATCAGTATTGGTGTGCAGATTTATAGTCGAGCCAATACTGCCGCAGCTCAGAGATTTTGTTGGCATAATTATTTTCTTTCTGTCACACCTAGCATTTCTCTCACCCTTTCTTGTTAGCCCTGGAATTTTTCAGTGGGAGGTGTCATTTGTCTTTGGTATTGAGGATTCTTATGTGTCGTCTTTGAATTCATCAATCCGATTTTATCAGATATTAGCAGTGTTTTGTCTTCACAATTTAGATTTTGTAATGATAAGGAAAAGCGTTGATGATGGATTATCATCGAAGGATCGAAGGGCAAATATGGAGAGATTATGGTCTCAGCCCATATGAAATATATAAGTATTCTATAGTGTTTATTTTCAGAATTTTATCTCTATATATCGCTTTATGATAGATCAATTTATTCTCTATTGGTTGTAGGATGCAACAATAATCATGAGACGGAGATGTGGTTTACTGAATTGAATTAGAGATACATTATTTCATTCAGATATGAAGTTCAAAAGGAGCTTTTGCTTCAAAGAGGGGCTTCATAATTAAGAGGGAATGCTTATGGAATCCCCTTCATTTTCATATATGCTTTTAATGCTTGCAATATTTGTAGAATTTGAGACTTAAATGGAACTAAGTCTTGTTTTGTTATGTTTATCTCTATTCATGTGAAATCAACAATAAGATTGTAAGAATCAGCTATGATAACTCTTTCACTATGCGATAGTGAACATCACGTTGAGAGTGTCCATGATGTCATCCGGTTGAGAGATTCCATGATGGGAGTTGGATGTCGTGTTGAGAAATTCCATGACAGTTCACATTGAGAGAGTTTGTGAATAAAGGCTTAGCTGTGAGTCTTGTAAATCTTTTCATGTTGAGTGATTCCATGAATATGAGTAATTATTACAGGTTTTCATGTTGAGTGATTCCATGAATGAGTTATTGTTATAGGTTTTCATGTTGAGTGATTCCATGAATGTAAGTAATTAATTATAGGGTTTCATGTTGAGTGATTCCATGAATGTAAGTAATTAATTATAGGGTTTCATGTTGAGTGATTCCATGAATGTAAGTAATTAATTATAGGGTTTCATGTTGAGTGATTCCATGAATATGATTGATTGTTACAAGTTTTTATGAATCTTACAGGATATATGGGATGAGATTTTATCATCAACATTTTGGTTGCAGTCTTGTATGATTGTTCAGCTAAAGATCTCTCCGGCTAAGAGGGAGTGTTGAAGATGGTAGCTGTGATAGAGATCTTTATCTTTGGAAATATGAATGTTATTACTGTTATTGTTACGTTCAGCTGAAAAACACATTTATGTTTAAATTGTATATTAAATATAATGACATGTCTCATTCGACATGCATTGAGGCATGGAAACAGAGTTGTTATTGTATTTGTAATAAAGAGTCTCATTTTGGGAGTTTGGAGAGACCTTCGGTTGGAATGTCAAGAGTCTCTCCTTAAGTTATTTATATTGCATTAAGTGATAAGCATTGTGCACTTGAACTTTTATGATCAATAAAATGATCTTTTGTTGTGTTGCTGGTTTTTTCCCTTCATTCTCGAAGGGTTTTCCTAGGATATTTCTGGTGTCTTGGTTTTAGTTTTATCTTTTTCTTATTGCTGGTTATCTTCTTTGTTTATTGTGCTCACGTTTCAACACTTACTATAGGAGGTTTGTGAAGGGATTTTCACGGCTTGCAACACCTCTTACTAATCTCACAAAAGTATTAGGTTTTAGGTGGTCCACAAATTGCCCTATATTGGCATTACAAGATTTCACGAGACCATTCATCTTGGAGTGTGAGGCTTTAGATGATGTGATTGGGGCGATACTCATGCATGATAGACACCCTATTGCATATGAGAGCAGGAAGTTGAAAGATCATGAGAAGTTCTATTCCACCTATGATAAGGAGATGGTCTCTATCATGCATGCTCTAGTCAAGTTTAGACAACATTTGGTGGGCGGTCGTTTGGTGGTTAATGCAGATCATAACAATTTGCGTATCTTCTTTGATCTAAAAGAGCTGAATGAAAGGCAACAAATATGGATCAGCAAGATCCAAGCTTATGACAGACATTCAGTACATCAAGGGGAAAAAAATGTAGTTGTTGATGCTTTATTCAAGAGATCAATCAATGCCTCTTATTGTGCTATGTTAGAGATTTCAGCTGACTAGACGTCTCAAGTGTTCGTTGAGTATTCCAAAAACACCTTCACTTGTGAGATTATGGATGGACAAGTTCAGAATGGTAGGTAAAGGGTGAATAGATGATATATATTTACTACAAGAATAAAATTTACTTGGTATTATGCGCACCATTCACGATAGCCCTGTGAGAGATCATCTTGGATATTTTAAGATCTACAGGTAGTTATGTGAGAGGTTCACTTGGAAGGGACTTAACAACAATGCCCTACATCATATCAGTGCGTGCTTGCTCTGTCGGCAAAACAAATTAGAACATGTGCACTCCACTGGTTTATTGCAACCTCTATTGATTCTCGTGCACAAATGGGAGAGTATATCCATGGACTTCGTCACAGGTCTCCCCAAAGCCTAGGGTAAAGACTATTTTTGTGGTGGTAGATAGATTGACTAAATAAGCACATTTTTTTGCAGTGACCACTGATTGGACAACTTTACAAGTTGTAATTTTTGTTCTTCAGGGAAATCTTTCGATTACATGGTTTACCCAAGAGTATTATTAGTGATAGAGACAATAAATTTCTTTTAGCATGTTTTGGCAGGAACTTTTCAGACGTGGAGGAACTCAGCTAACATCCAACACCAGTTACGACTCTTAGAAAAACGGTCAAACAAAGATAGTAAATAAATGGATAGAGGGGTACCTGACTAATTATGTTTCAAGACAACAACAGGCATGGGTCAAATGGTTGCATCTGGGAGAATACTTGTATAACTCCACACATCATATGAGCATAGGCATGTCCCATTTTAAAGTACACTATGGGTATGAACCACTCTCCTTTGTTGATTTGGCTTTGTCGGGTAGTCGGGCACAGTTGGCCCAAGATTGGTTGTAGGAGCAGTGAGATATATTGTCAGCTCTTAAAGAAAATCTGCAACGTGGTCAGAATTAGCAAAAAGTTTATGCAGATTGACACTGGATTGAGAGAGTTTTAGGGTTGGAGAGATGACATTCCTTTGGCTCTAACCCTATAGGCAGAGTTCGCTGAAGAAGAGTGGAACCGAGAAACTTAGGCCCAAATTTTATGGACCCTTCAAGGTGACAAGGAGAGTTGGGGAAGCTGCTTATGAGTTGGAACTACCATTAGATAGTCGGATTCATAATGTTTTTCATGTTTATTTGCCTCAAAAAGGATTTTGGGCAGCATGTTACCATCACTTGTGGATTATCCCCATTGGATGAAAGGGAAGTTGGAGCTCATGCCATTAGAAGTGTTGGATATGAGAGAAAAACAGTTAAGGAACAGAGTCATTAAAGAGTATTTCAATAGGTGGGCCAACAAGCAATCCCATGATGGGAGGACTGTCATGTCCCCTCCCTCGAAGTTATCCAAAATTTACTCTTAGCCTACTGTACATCTCAGTCGGCTTAAGTCTAATGTGAGAGATGATTTCGGGTGAATTGGAATACCTATAATATTTTAATATATTCACCTTTGAAATTTATTTCTGCTCTCCTGTTATGTTGGTCATTTGTGGCGGGGCTCACTTTTCACGTGGCATCGAGCATCCTCTTCACTGTTGGCTGCCACTTCATCGCATCTTCTTCCTTAGTGGGGTTGTAACACTTGACCTTCCTTATGCATGCGAGACTGTGTAACACATTTTTCAGCGCTGGAATGGAGTTGCGAGTATATTGGCCATGGGTAAATGCGGGAGGATGGCATGAACAAACAAACTCTGTCTCTGCTTCGGGTAATCTCTCTCTGGAAGGATGACACCCCTTCAGATATTTTGAATAGGACGGGACCCCTATTCACTTTGGTATCTCCATGTGAAATCATTCAATCTAATTATCATGTAAACTGCATATCACAGGTGCTAACTAAGCTTGAAACACAGGTTGAAGCATGGATTTGCAACTCTAGGCGCAACGAGGCTGGAGTTATTGACAGGAGAGCCTGCTAATTGTTCGTGCACCTGTGCATTGTGGTCATGGATGTGGATGATACAAGGCTCACAGTTGCATCTTGAGGACGCCTATTGAATGATAACATACAGGAGTATAAACTTGAATGTTCCCTGTTTAATTTGTTTGTGGTAGAGAAAGATATCTCATCTGCCAACCCTGATTTAATTGCTGGATGCTTGACTCCTGCTGTCCACTTACAGCCAGACTGAACGGTATTATGATTATGTACTCAGAGCCACACGTTGTTTGGTCTTTCTGAAATGAACTTGATATCAGGCAAAGTCTTTGCACAGTCGACTCTAGGACAGATTCTGAACTGTGCATGGTGTAGTTTGTGGTTGCTTGTTTCATGTTTTGAATGTTTTTGTATTCTGTATTCTATCAAATAAGTGCATATCCAATCTTGTTAGTTATTACAGTATTGTGCAACTTTGATCCTTCCCACCTTATAAGTCATTCCTACAGTTTAGAAGATCTTGCAGTATTAAATTAGTGTATTCAGGCTAAGAGCTTATTACACTCTGCTCTTTTTATTATATATTCAGGATCTTTCTGATAGAGTTACTCTTTGTTGCATTATGAATTTTAGTTGGGTTTAGTTCATTATTAAATCAGAAGGATGCTGTGTTGATTGTATTGAAGTAGTTCTCTTCAAGTTTCATATTTCTTAATGTAAATGCTGGAAATTCAGGTTGGAAAAAGTGTTGGTAGAAGAAATAGTCCACCTGCTCCATCTGGGCTGTTCTTCCAGCATGCAGGGCACAGGTACTGCCATCCTTCTATGTCTTTTGCAATATAAGCTACTGAATTTTGTTGAGTTTCTATTCAATTATTTGTTAGACCTACCAAATCTTATCTTCGTAGAGAGTATCTTCATGATTATGTTCTAGTTGATAATAATGTTTCTTTAACTCCAACATTCTCAGAGCTTGGTTGATTACAATCATTCTCAATTCATCTGTTAGATTCTCATTATACTTTTCCTGTTTTTGGCCCTTTCTAACCCTGCATGGAAACTTTCAATGGTAAATACATATATTTAGAGCTTGAAAAACACCTTAATGAATGCAATCACACCATTCAGATATGTCTTGAATATAATGAGTACCTGAAACGAAATGCAACATATAATATTACTGTTGAGATAAAATTTAACTATATTTTAGTTGCATTGCCCATGTTTGGGCAGTGCGTTCAGATCCCTTAGCATCAATTTCTGACATTTACAGAGGGTATTAGATTCTATATCTATGGACGCTTTCTTCTTAGATGAGCTTTTGTTTTTTAATAATCACCCTAGATATTTTTTTTTGTTTGAATTAACAAATTTTTGAAAATGCAATCAACATTCCTTGCAGGGATAAGGTGGTTGACTTCCATTGGAACAGTTTCGATCCATGGACTATTGTTAGTGTGTCTGATGATGGTGAAAGTACTGGTGGAGGAGGAACATTACAGGTTGCTTATTTAGTACATAGATTTTTTTTTTTTGAATTTTGATATTTAGCAGTTGCATCTGTTTTCAAACCTTACAATTTTATATTAATCAGATTTCAGAAATATTTTTTGTTGCAAGGCTTGATTCATCAGAGAGTATTTTTTTTTAATCAGTTTCGTTTTAGAGCTGAAGGCTAAATTATTTTTTCAATGCCATTTTGCACATTTAAATAAATGTTTGCTTTTAGTGAATAGCTGTTGGTTAATGATTGGTAAAGGTGTTTGACAATTGAAATTCTAAATGATAAACAGTAACTGTTAAATATCTGATAGCTTGGAATATTACACACTGCTTATTCTGAATAGCATCCAGTTTCTAACCTTTCAATTTTTGTATTAGTCAAAATCTAAGTTACAGTTGAACTTCACTGGTTTGCCATATTTTTCCCATGTTTGGCACAGCTGGGTTTCTGTGTGTGGGTGGGTGTGCATCCAACCACTCCATAAATGAGTACAAGATTGTTTCCTATTAAATTTGATTATCTGAATACAATGTAAGTACAAAATGGCATCATCATGTAAAACCTCAATACAATAGTTAGTTAAGATTAAAGAACATAATGAATTTATGATGATTACTTGTATGTGTCCAACTGGTCCATAAATGATTATTCTATTAAATTTGATTATTTGAATATAAATTGAGCAGAAAATGGCATCATCATTTAGAATCTCAACACAATTAGTTATTGACTATTATGAATCTATGATGATTCTGTAACGTAAAAATCAGGGGCTCGATGATAATGTATTGTAATGTGTATATTGATTCCCCAATTTTAGATGTATATTAGGGAAAGAGAAAGAGGGACCTTTAAGCATAAACTTCCAAATGGCCCAAATTCAATTAGCACAATTTAAAATGGCGTCCTTTCAAACATGTACACTCAAAGGATCTCTTTCAATTGGTTGTTCTTTTCCTTTATTGTTATGCATTGATTCAATTTGATTATGTGTTTAATGATTTGACTTAGTACAAGTAGATTGACCATTTGAAATGCAAGTGATGTAAAAACACATATGATAGCTGAGAACATGAAACGATCTGATATGATACATCAAAGTGCTATGCAATGACAAATGAAGAATCAAACTCACTTTGAGGGCTACTAGAGGATGCCACTTCTGATCTGAAAACTGAGTGTTAGACTGTAATAGAAGCAGGAACCGAGCGGGATATGGAACCAGGGGATTGAGATTTGCAGATTTTGAAAGTCTGGAGACTCCAGGTGATGGTCTATTTGGGGGGTAAGGGACAATTATAGTAAGAGACAACTTGGTAAGGGCCGAGGCCGTCCTTGACATTGTCTTCATTGGAAACCTACAAATCCAAAACTTTGACATAAACCAGAAAACCTAGATTCGTAATCCAAATTCCTTGCTCTGAAAATCTGCGAATCTACTCTTGCACACAAGAAATATAAGAATTGTTGGGGGAAGGGGCTTGCCTTGGTCAATCCGCCATTTGAGAATTAACCTTGAAATGCAAAAACATGTAGAAGTAAGACAAATGTAAATACTTACCTTACTTCCAAAACCTCTACAGATGTATTCAGATCTGTCATTCACAAAGATGCATAGATACTTTTGTGTAGATGTGAGAATGATGTAGATTGGAGGATATCTTCAGGAATGCAATAGGTTGATAAGTGCCAAATCATAGATCCGTGGATATAAGTACGTTCTTGAATGCTTGAAGGATGACTTTGAATGCTTGTGCAATGTTGATGAATGCTGATCTCCTTCCTTGATGGCCAACTCCACCATCTCCTATGAAGAAGAAGCTAGATGTTGAGAAGGAAGTGCATGATTGATGACATAAAATGAGGGCGCTCAATGAATCCTTGTCTCTTTGGCTTGAACTCCTTGATTGCACCTTGAAAGTCCGCTTACAAATGATGGTTTGTAGTACTTGAAATTGATAGCATGAATGGATCTTGAATGTGTGTGGTTACCAAATGATGTGAGTAAACACCCTCTATACCCGATTTTGAGATCAAATGTGAAAAGGGCCAAGTACACTCGTGCGAGAAAAGATTGGAAACCCCGAAATAAGTTTGGGTTCAAGGAGAAACTCCTCGATTAAGAGACGATCTTGACCCTTATCAAAAGGGTTTTCCACATCGGGATGTCCTTTAGGATCTCAGGGGTGGAGAAATAACAATAAGTAAACGAGCAAGAACTCGGAGAAACACAGCAGTTCGAGCATAAATGTATCCATGTTCTAGGAGATCGCTAAAATGGGACCTAAGAAGCCTTCAGAGCTTCCAAATTAATGGGTGCTAACATTTAAGATGATACAAACCCAATCTGAAAATCATCATCATAATTCATTAATTGCATATTACAAAATTTTACGTCTTCCCTAATCTAGTGAAAACTTGTGGAGAATTTCTAATCATTGCACTTTGCAATGGCGCTTCACTTAGTAAATAAGGTTGTATTTGTGGTTCTAGCCTGATCTGCCTCTTGCCAGTAGATGGCAATGATTATTCCTTTTACATCGTCATTGCTGTCCACTAATAATCCAATAGCTCCTTTCATTGTAGCCACATACTCCAATTGGTGATACAAACATATTCGATTCTCACTAGGCTTTTTAGATAAATATCTAGCGATTTCAAGCTTATAAGCAGCCACTGTGTGTTCCAATAGAGAATAGGGAGATTTATTTTTCATGTTCAAGGATTTGGGGCATGTAGTGGATGGAGGGGTGCGAGCTTGGCCTTGAAATGGAAGGAAAAGGTGGGACCCTTTCCACATTGATTGCTAGACCCAATGCAGTCTAATAGTGATGGCGTCTATAGCTTTTGTTGGTTACAAGAACATAAAGGATGGAAATTCCTTATCCACAATCATCTTCCCAGTGTGTGCTACGAATCCCTTGAGAACACTAATCCTTTGAAAGGCAAGGTTGGTTGTCTACTCCACTCCATTCCAATAGTGCAAAGGTGCCAACATCTCACTTTTGGTGCTTATCTAGACTAAACTTAGCATGATTAGAAGTGGATAAGGTTCAAGAAAATAAAAGGAAAAAATATTTAGTGCATATCTTTAAAGAAATAAGTTTGCAGCAGACTCCTCTCAAATAGGTTTGAGAATTCATATTGGCCTTCAAGTAGATTCACACAAAATTTGCCTCAAAGTTAAGTTTCAAAAGTGGAAGTGGAACTTTTGAGGACTTCTAAGCCCCAATTCCATATAGAAGTCCCCCCTTTGTTGATTTTGAATTAGATGCTGCAAACTCACTTACTTTAGTGGACGAGACTTTTGCATTGGACCCACCACTTGCACTTTCTCTTGGTAACTTTACTTCCAAGCCAAGAAAACGACCATGAATGAGAGTTATTTACGGAAGGCCTAAAAAGGAGTGCAACAAACATCCAATTCTGCAATATATCATAAGCAGTATGTCTTTAAGCTAGTGGAAGATTTCATCAAACGTCAAGTTGAAATTTGTTTCTTCAAATCTGCCAAGTAATCAAAACAAGGAAAATAAATTCTTGCAAAACTTTTCTCATGGCACGTGGGAGTTGGATAGTTCAACAAAAGACAATTGGAATGTTGTTAACCTCACTAAGCATTGCCAACCCAATATGTCAATAACTTTGCATTATTCTAGTGCATGCGACATAAAACATGAAAATGGTTAGTTGTCCAAAATATAATTTTTCTATCTCAAAGCCAATGGCAATCACCATATAGCCGAGGCTTCAACATTTAGAACTTTGAAGTATTGATGGTCCAATCTGATCCCAAATTATGACATCAATATTAAATACAACCAACATATTTGTTGTCAATGTGTGTTGGCAAACCCTTTAGGCTTAGAGCTAGTTACACTACATCATGCAAACACTTTGCAACTTCATTGGACTTTCTAAGGATTGCTTCATTTGTAATATTAACAACCACCCCTTTGTTGCTACAATTTTAAAAAAAATATTTCTAAATATGGACCAACTTGATCGACCAACATTTTTGTTCTAACTTGGAGGAATCAATTTACTAATTTCTTTAGTCATTGTGACAACAACTCTACCCCAAAACTTATGCTTACATTTGAAAGTGGTAGGCTCTTGTTGTCAAAATCATTCCTATTCCTAGATCTAAGCCTTGAGGTTTCATTCTTAGTGATCCTATGGCATGTCTCCATTTTAAGATAGAATATTAATAAAAAATATACAATACAATATTGTGAAATAAGTAATGATAATAAAGTCATATGAAAATAAGATATAGTAATTAGATATATATAAACTATTATAATTAAAATAACATATAGTAATGGTAAAATTACAATAAATGAATAAATAAATAAAATTAAATAAGAGAGAATATTGTAGAAAGTTTGATACCTTTCTAAATAGGATTTAATAACAAATGATAATAAAAACAATATAAATAAGTAAATAAATAATATAATATAGAATTATATAAATTAACTAAATCTAATGAAAAGTCAAAAGATGGGTAATAAAGTGACGTGACTTCTTGAAATTAATATATAAAGGTAAGAGAGTTCTTTTTAAGGAGGAAAGCGGAAGAGGAGTTGAAGAAGAATTAATGGAAGAGGAAAGGAATGAGAAGAAAACAAGGAAGTGATTTTTTCAAATGGTTGCAATGATAAAAGGATGTCACTCTTCAAAAGGGTTGTTATTATAAATGGCTGTGAGTTGTGACTCTTCGAAAAGATTATAAACATGAAGTGTTGTGACTTTTTGAGTTGTAAGGTTTCAAAAGGACATAGATGACAAGTAAAATAAGATTTATAAATTAGTATTGAATAAGAAAAAAGAAGAATGGTATCAAAAGAAGAAAATAGAACAAGGTAACAAAATAGATATAATCGCATATTGCTTGGCATATAATTAATGTGAGAAGCAAGGGAACTCTAAAAGGTGGTGAGGACATCATAAAGGTGTGCTATATATTTAAAGTTTTCTTTATTCATCTATATATGAGTAGTTTATTATTAATCCAAAAAGAATAATAATTGGATGAATATTTAAAATTTGATATTGTATTCCTTAAATGAATACAAAGAAATAACGGATTAAACTCTCATAGTGCTAGTGTAGGGATTATACTCAACCCTGTATAAATGGCGAAGTGCTAGTGTAGGGATTGAGATCATCTCTATATACATGGCTAAATTGGGTTTTGATGGAATCTCATAGTACTAGTGCATGGGGTTCGTTTCCTCGTATAAATGGCTTATAGTGCAAGTGTGAGAGGTCACTACAACCTCTGTATAAATGACTAGATGAGAACAACTCATAGTGTCAATGTAGGAGGTTAGTACAATCCTCGTATAAATGGCTTGCAATACAATTGCAAGAGGTTAATACAACTTGTGTGTAAATTGCTAAATAAGAATTAGATAATGGCAAGAATGTTCAGATGATGATTGACCTTGGATAGAGGATGTCTCATCCAAGAAGAACCTTAAGGGATACACTCTAGAGAAGATGGTGGAATAACTAAGGGTTAGGAAACTTGATTTGGAGATGTCTTTAAGGTTGGGGTTAAGTTAGAGGGTAGAATAGTATGTTTAGACTTTTTATTGTTGAAACTTGACATTTATTTTGTAGGTACTACTTGTCCCAAGCTAACCCTACTAGTAGGGACATTACACCCTACCTATGTATCCTCTCAAGGTAAATCAAAGGCTTCATAGATCGTCTTGAATGTTAGAGAGAGAGCCTTCTCTCTTGTATTAAATCTTTGATATTTCTTTAGACCTTGACTATTCACCTAGCTTAATATATTAGCTTAGTTCAATTACAATGGGACCATGAATATATGCCCATGAGTGGAGTACAAACATACACACACTTGATCATATCATTTTATAAATCTTAATTTCCTACACCCGACCCTCGACCCCCATAGGACATTGACACTTCACCCCCTATTGATTAGTGTCTACAAGGATGGTGTCGAGGATGCCCATCTTGACTATTGTTGGATGTCTACCCGTGTTCACCGCTAATAGCATCAGGTCAGTTGAAGGCCTGACAAAGTTGGCACTTTTGCGATTGGTACCATATTTAATAAAGCCGTTTGTAATTGTTGCATGGTTTCAAGGAGATCTTTAATTTTGACTAGAATTTATGTTTGCATCATTTGCCTCAGTATGTTTTGTTTTGTGTGACTTCTCATTGAGGTACTTGTGTGTCTCTCTCCTCTTAGTAGTCATTTCCTTTTTGATATCTGCCTTTCCTTTATGTACCCTCTACTTTGTATTGGGATGTAGAGAGGTGGCCTTGTTTTCTTGCTCTTCGGTGATTGCCAAGACCCCTTAATTTATACTGTCCTTTTCAATGTTTAACAGTTTTTTAGTGAACAGATTGCCCTCCAAAGAAATATATACAAATTAACTCCAAAATCCCAGATAGGAAGACTAAATCAACACTAACAGTTGGGTCACTTTGCTATTGAAGAGCGTAAGCACCCTTTGAATTTATTTGGGTAAAGCTCCCCGCGTATGATTTACAATGAATCAACTGCACTATAATCGATAATGCTTTTGACTTGAAAGCAATAAAGGTTTACAAACATCTATCTGTAAACACGACATAGATGCGAAAGGACTAACTAATTGGAAAGGAGATGGAAAATAAATGACACAAAGTCCATTTATCCAATCATTACATTACAGAAATAACATAAAGACAGATTGATCTTTCCAAAAACACGAAAAACTAGAGCACTAAGTCAAAAAGATGATCGTGATGACGATCAGATGTAATAGATACACATTCAGAGAAAATCAACAGCATTCAAAGATGAACATTGATCAAAAAACAAGCATTTAAACTCAAAGTTTTAATATACTGAAGTTTGCCCTCTCTGAATATGACAGAAGAACCAATATTCTGTTGTTCTTGTACATTGACCACTATCTGAAAATAAAAATCCCCTTCCCTTGCATTATAATCAGAATAAAATAAAGCAGAAAATTCCCCCTCTCAAAAGCCCAAAGTCTGTAGAAAAAGGCAGTCTCCAAAAATTGGAACCCCTTGTTAGTTTGTGGTGACTGATTAGGAAAGTACTGTACATACTTCATAAATTCTTTTGGGGCCAACATGTAATTATTAATTATAACCCTAAAGCGGTAAAAATACTTGTATAAAAGGGCTTAGGGTTAGGAATTGTTTCATAAGGTGATGTGAAAATTGGTTCTTGCGGCGGTATTGAGCTGTAAGGGATTACGGATTGTAATCAGGTTGTAATCATTGGATCGTAAAAATATTGGACTTGCTATTTGGTGAATGTAGCCTAGGGTTTGGGTGAACCACGTGAAATCTTGTTGTCTTGTGTTCTTTTCTGTGTGATCTATTATTTTCTAATATTGGTTATATTTGCATGTTGTTGTTATTTCTATCCATGGTTTAATTCTAACACCCCTTTCAATTGAAGATCAATTCTTAAATAATTATTCATTTCCCTATTCGGTTTCTTGTAACCATTTTTTTATAGAAAACGATTGAACATATAATCAAATCACTTTCTCTAGCAATTTCTATTTTCCCTCTATACCTAATGTAAAAGCTTCTTTTCTCTGATGTCGTATGTTGACAGGCGGGCTTGATCGTTATTTCCTCTTTATAGTTTAAAGATTAAATATTTAACTAGACCCTCAACTTTCCATTATGAGTTATCTCGGTATTATCAAGGTCAAATATTAAATTCAAAGTGACAAATCACTCTTGATTAGATAGGTGCCAAATTTCATATTCCACGTGGTCCATGTTTATTCAACTCTTCCTTCATTATGTGTGCTTGTCAATCGGTTTCGAGAAATGAGGAGATTTTACATCGCATTTGGACTTCACTTTTTCTTGTGCTTGCATTCAAAGGCATCGCTTGCGGATTCCTTCTTAGATTAACCAATTTCTCAACACAAATACTTGAACTCACGTAATGTTCATGCATCGCTCTATCCGTTGGGGTTGGGAACCAATATTGTCATCGGATGAAGATGTCTCTTTGCATCTCCATGTCTGCATGCTCTATATTGGCGCCACCATCAACTATATTGATTCTTTTGATATATTTGCATTGTACATAATTTGGATTCTCGTATCTGCCCAATGCCAAATTTGACTTTAAGTCAAATAGTTTCCACTATCCCAAACTATACTCTTCTGTAGCTGTTGCATGCATTTTGTCAAGCATTTCACATGCTTTGGACCAGTATGTACAACCTGTGATTTGTCCCAACTTGTCTTGCAGAGCTTGAGTGTCAATGTTCATGAATTTGGTGATGATCTTTGCAACTATTGAACATTCATGTTGAAGCGGCATTTTGTCAAATGCTTCGATTGCTATCATCTCACGCATCCATAATTAGACAAATGGTACTTGGACAAGAGCCTCCCTTTATCTTTCTAGTTTTCAACTATCGGAGTGTTCATAGGCAATTTCTTGATTTAGATTTCCTGATGCTTTGGCTATGTTTCCATATGAAGAGTCTTTTACTACTAAAAATGCCACTGTGTGGATGAGTATTCTGTCAAGCTGTTCACATGAGTTCCAATGTAGGCCCGAGCATAGAATAAACAAGGATGGACTCGGTTGGCTTTTCTACAACAGGTGGATTCGTCATTAGTGAATTGGGCCACATTTCCCTTATGGATTTTACATGCCCAGACTATCATGATTGAATCCTTAGCATATGCACTTTGACACAAGCTTACACACGTTCTCCTTGTGCTTCACTGTTGTTGCATGGTGGATTTGAAAAAATGCCTGCATTAATCATTTGTGGTGGAATTAGACGAACCATGAGTGCATCCAAACATAATTCATCCTTTAAATTGATATCAGGTCTCTAGAAGAGTTTTTTATGAAATAAGGAATGTCTCTACGTGACCCGATTATAATCATTGTCGGCATTTTGTCAAACAAATCACATGAACTCTCACATCCCCCAAGTACCTGAATATGGTTTTGATCTAATGAGGATTCATTGATCCGTATAAAGGCTTGTTCAAACTTTATGTTGACCCAATGACCTAGTTGGGTTTCATTATAGAGAGACCCGATGACTCATCTTGTCTTCATTTAAGTGGATACCTAGCATCCTTTTCCACGGGTCTCGTGGTCTTTATTGGTCCGATGTTCATACATGTTGTATGACTATCCCACTTGAGTTATTTGTTGCTGATAATGAGATGAGCCTTCTTCATTGACTCACACCTGTGAATATCTTATATTCATCACCTCAAAATTGATACTGATATTCTCGATCTATTGGATTAAGCTCGTGCCATGACAGCTTAGTCCCTTCATTTATAGAATGATTGGATATTGATCGAGTTGGTTACTTTGCTTCAGACAATCGGCCTTCATTAACTTATCCAAATATATCAGCTTGTGAGGGGCATTATGATAAGGTTTATCCTATGCCTTATATAACTTCAACAAGATAACAGCGGGTACCTCCACTTGAGCCTCTCATCCTATTCCCGTCTTGATCAGTGGCTTAGCTGCAAAATTGAATGGAAATCCTGAATCAAGAAAAGAGAGCAACCTATTAAGCTTCCAATTTGAAAACCCTGAAAATTTTGAGCAATCTGGGCATGATGCTTCTGAAATTGCAACTGATTAGAAATGATGGGATTCAACACCATACCACCAAATCACCAAGCACTAACCCATTAATTATGCTTTTTAGAAATTGCACACTAACCCATCAATTGCGCTTTTTAGAAACTGCATCGAAGAACTTACACCTCAAAATCTACTTTTGAACTATGGGTCTGAATTTAAAAACTGAATCTTGAAATTGAATTTGAACTTAGTTCTAAACTTTGGGCCGCTAATCTTCTGAATCTGCATTCCAAAGTCTGACAAGCTAGAACTTCAAACTTGAACTTCGGATTGGAACCTGCTTATGCAAACTGAACCACTTCAAACCTCTTTGAACTAAGTTCACAGAGGTTCACGACCCTAAACTTGAAAATTTAATTATTGGGTTTATATGGATAACAATACAAGTTTACCCCAGTCTTCAAACGTTTTGCATCGTCGTGGTCTCTCGAACCACACCACCTACAGAGGAATTGTGGTGTTTCCTCCCTTAGGTAGTCTTTGCCAAAAGGCTTCCATTGCGTACATGTATGACATTGTATCATCGATGATCCTTTGGCATCATACTAGATGTGATTTTGGCTACCGTAATTGTTATTATTGGTGCTATTTAGGTTATTATTCTTGCCTCCATGTCAATTGTTTCGATAGCTGCCAAGTGTTGTTGTAGTGTTGGTTGATTGTGTGTTCGCCGCTACTATTGAGTTGGACGGTTCTTGTGTCACCAAGACTTGTTGGCTCCACGTTTTCATATTATATGGGCATTCCTTGGTGAAATGTTCCATTCTCTGACAAATGTCACAAAACATTTTCTTCAGGTATGCACTCTAGGCACATCCTCCTTACATCTTGTATATAATAATTTGCCATCTATTTGGCTCATGCTAACCTTCATTGTTTTGAACTCTCTCATCATTCGTAGCATGTCCTTCTGTAGGGCTTGTATTTTCTTATTAGATTCTTCGTCACTACGCTTCCCTGAGGAATCATCATCATTGGACGATATGTTCTTTTTCCTAGTTGTTTTAGTCTCACTTTCTAGGTCCATCGCTTTGTCATATGTGTCAACGTAAGATGGTGGTGGTATAGTCTTCATCTTTCTCCTGAGGGAGGGTTTCAACCCTTCAATAAACCAATGCTTTTTTAGGCCATTCGCCGATAGACTCCATCTTTTCTGTCAACTTCTTTAGCCATTGGTTGTAAGGTCAAACAATTTTATCATTCTCCTGCTTCGTGTTGTAGATTTCGGCGACAATCTGGTTATTGTCTTCAAGAAGTTGGAACTCAATTTGGAATTCCTTTTTAAGATTTGTCCATGTAGGATTTTTGTTTGATCGACATCAGAGTACTAGTACACGGCCACTCCACGTAATGTTGTTGGAAACTGGTTCGATCATTCATTCTGATCCGTTACTACATTGATAGTCTGTATAGTTTCACATGTTTTGTATTGTTGTACATGATCCTCTTGCCTTCGCCTGTAAACTTAGGTAACTTCTTCTTTTGTGACATTGTAATGGTTTTGGTTACCATTGGTGTTGGTGCCCCTAAGCTATGTATCCTCGAATTGGAATATTCAAACAAGATAGATTGCTTTGATTCTTGTGCCCCTGTGACCCTCTGATACTCGTGGTTGCACTAGTATCCTTGACACCTCTATCCTCAGCCTCCTGTCCTTCCTTCCTTCAGGCTTGCCTTGCCTCTATGTGCAAGGTGAGAGTTAAGTTTCCAAGCCTTCTTCTAGTCTCTTTAATCAAATCCTCCTCGTTGTACACCCAATGGTGTTCCACTTTGCCAAACTCCTCTCGATGTTCTTTACCGAACTCCTCACCTTTTGTGACCTCGATTTATTTTTCCTCTACTACCCCTTTTCGTAGCCCCTTGGTGAGCCTCTTCAATCGTTGTCTTCATTTGGCCTATTATTGCGATTACCACACCCTCTGAATAGCCTCACTCTTGTTTATATGTTCTTTTCTACTTTTATCTTTATTTAACAAATTTGGCATGAATTCTTCTTGTACATGCAAATGAAACAAGTTACAACACATGATATAAATAAGAACACTTTTAATTCATTATTTGTGTACAGTACATGTCACCTGTACGACATAATCTTAACACTATTGTGTTTTTTTAATATTTCTATTTCCCTTCGAAAGGTTTTGTTTTTGTTTTGCGTCTAACAGTTTTCATTGCGTGCCTCTTCTTCTCTTCGGCAATGGTAGTCTCTGAGAATTTGTTGCCTTCGATTCTCACGATTGACCTCCTAACAGTTTTGAAGGGCAAGGAAGTTTTGCCCAACAATGGAGGGAGATGACACATCAACTGGTCCACTGAGGGACTCACTCCTAGGGTACTCCACATGACACTCTTCGACACCTCTTCTCGTGCGGCTTCCCTACTAATGTGAGTTTCAATGGATACTTGTAGTAACACAACAAAGTCAGATGCCAAGACCCATTCGCCTTCAAAGAGTTCTTGGGTTTCCTCCTCCTTTTGGCAGCTACTTTCACCATATTCTATTGGCTGACCCTTTGCTTTCTCTTCACCATCCACACTCTATCACTTCTCGAGGTTGTAGAGGCAATGTCGCCAAATGTTTACTGCTATGGGTGAAGTGAAAAAATGCATACTATAGATAGAAGAAATGTAATAGATACAATAAGAACAATGTAATATTAGAGAATTGACACTTCTTTCGTTAATGTCAATCAAGTTTTACATCAAATTGTGACCCCATACACAGTGATAAGCATAACGATATTTTTAGATCTCTTAAGGAAAATCTTCAAAGGGCATAGTACCAACAAAAGATGTACGCTAATAGGCACCAAATTGAGGATAGTTTTGAAGTTGGTCATTTGGTGTATCTTTGACTTCAACCTTAGAGACAATCATCTCTAAAGGCATGTGGCAAAGAAAAATGAGGTTGCATTTCTACGAGCCCTATTGTGTAGGCTGGAGGGTGGGCAAAGTTGCCCACGAATTGGAGCTTCCCGCAGGAATTCAAATCTACAATGTATTCCATGTATCTTGCCTAAAGAAGTTTGTGGGACATGTCATTGTATCAAAGGATTTGTCGCCAATCAATAAAGGAGGAAGATTAGTTTTGGAGCCAACAAAGATTATCGACACCTGGGAGGAGGAGTTGAGGAAATGTACTGTGAAGGAGTTTCTTGTGCATTAGAAGGATTTGTCAATGGAAAACCCTACATGGGAAGGCGAACAGAGTTTGGAGCACCCCTATTTGTGATTGCTTGAGGACAAGCATTTTTTGGGACGAGAGGATTGTAATGTCGCCATCATTAATAAAATAACTGATAATATGTGTATTTTAAGGTCCTGATTTATTTATGTATATCTCGAGGCCATCTTTTATTTTTTGGTTGTAGGTGTTTGTTGTCGTGTCAACACTTGTTGTGCAGCTGTGGAGCTTTACTCTGATTGGGTATTTATGATCAGCTTGTAGGATGTTATTGGTGGCAAAGGCATCTTGAATGCATCTTATACGTGATTTTTGTTAATCCATTATTACTAAACACCATAGGCCGTGGAGGCATCTTGAATGCATAATTCCCTCGGTTCGGTTTGTATGGATACCATATTCTACACCCATAGGCTTAGGCATCCAATTCACATCCCATACATGACATCCACAATCCTTTACCACCGTATGCCTTGGACAACTCCCCCATCGTACAACACTTGATATTCCAACAATTGTATGCCCTACAATCGCCTGTTGTATGGTCAACACCCCAACTTCGTACGTCCACTCACCTTCCCATTGTACAAATTGGTCTCTTTTTTTGTACATCGTACAACCTTGCTAAATAGTTGTTGCCTATTGTCTCTACAGTATGACCTGTCTTGTTTGTTGACCGCCCTTCCACATTGCCATAGGCCTAGGCATCCAATTCACATCCGATACATGAAATCCACAATTCTTCACCATTGTACACCTTAGATAACTACCCCACCATAGACCACTTGATATTCCAACCACCGTATGCCCTACACTTGCATATTATATGGTCAACACCCCTAATCCGTACGCCCGCTCACCCTCCCACTATACAAATTTATCTCTTCTATCATACATTGTATGACCTTGCTAAGCAATCGTCACCCATCTAGTCTAGTCTGTCGCCCATCCTTCCACATTGTGGTATGGTCCAGCTAGGTTTGTCGCAAGCATGTTTGGAGCTACTGGATCTCGACATAGGGACATTACAATCACATATACGCAAGATGAATTGCTTCAATATATGTCACGTGTATGTTCAATGACTAGCTCTAAAATATGTTATCAATACACCATGACTAGCATATACATAGTGACAATCTTCAACATACGTCTCTTGTACATGATGACTTGCCCACAATGCATCCCAAATATGAGAGGAATGTTGGTGCATTGTGCACTATATTGTGGGTCAAATGCTTTCCTCGGTCTTTTACACAAATGAGCAAGTGGGAGAGGATTCATTGTATCCCATATTACATGGAGGATCCGTCCTTAACCCAACAAGGTCAAATATAACCAAGGCTGCATGGGTACTCGTACCCACACCCCTGGTACTCGTATCCATGTACCCAAGTACTGGGTACACGTATCCTTAGTACTGGGTACTTGGTGGAGAGCACCATTGCTAAGGACCTTGATTAAGATTTCTGATATTTTCTTTCGGTTTTTTTTTTTTGCACATCAGCTTGTTGTTTATAAAGCTTAATTCAATCCCTAATCAGTTTGAAACTTTGATACAGTATTGATTAACAATAAACTTTATCACTGCTCAAACCAGAAGTTTATCATTTGCAATATGTCATTGTCATATGATTTATGGTCTTGTTCATGTTTAAAGTCTTCCTTCTGTGTTATGCATCTAAACATTTATCATATATTATTATAACAAACATATAGCAAATCTGAAACTGAAAACAATACATTACATTTGCAAACTTCATCACTGTTCTTGTTTTGAAAAACCATTATCATGACTCATAATTTCAGATTTTCTATAAATATAGAAGTATAATAAAAAATAAAGTTTGACATACCCAAGTACCCCTGTCCCCTATTATGAAAAATAGCTGTACCTGGACCCGTACCCGTACCCTAAGTACCCCAAGTACCCACGTCCCCATGCAACCTTGAATATAACTTTTCCACATCAAGTTATGCCAAAATTATATTGATTTTGGTCCTTTTTTTAATTGGCGTACTCTTCATTAGGGCCCTTTTCCATGGAGTCCATCATATACTAAACATAAAATGACATCCATTGGCCCTTAGAGCCCACATGCCCTTGACGTAATGTCTCACTGTCTTGTGGTAGGACTGATAGTTTAGTGGCCTCGTATGCTTCTTGACTATTGTCAATATGGAGCTTTAATAAGCTTATTTTTGAACACGTCATAGGATTTATAGCCTACATATTAGAGGAACCTTTGCTCATGCCCTTGTAGCACGCTTATTCTATTCACTGTTGTAGAGTTATTGTAGGTACTCAATGATATAGCCAGAAGGCAGATTTGTAATTAGGACTGAGTAGATCATAATTGATTGATATGTGTTTAAATTTTATGTACTTAAGAATTATTTGGATACAACATAAGATGGTATCTAGTAAAAAGATAAACAAAAATTGATTATAAGTTAGTCAACTCATTCACTTCATGTACTTTTCTATTCAAAATCTTGTGTATTAACTTATAATTATGAGGTTTTCTTAACTCTTTCATAGTTTCTAGTACCTATTTATGCCTTGTGTAATGCCTATACAAAAAGAGAAAGCACCAATTAGAGCAACAGCAAAACATGGGAGTTATCGCTCCACTAATTTAATATTTAACTAGTTGGTGTAAGATACTACTCTTCAAGAATTCATAAATTCACGGATTGTTCTTTTTCACCATGATACCTTTGTCACTCATACAATCCATTACTTTTATTGTTTTATCTACTCCCCTATTCGGTGACTACATCGTCATTTAAATTACCATTAGATATCCTCTCATTAGTAAATTACTTAAAAAAAATTAAAGCTTCAAGTATTCGGTAGTAACATCAAGTTATTATCATTAACTTTTCACAATTTCTTTTAGATCTATCTAATTGGGATTGAACATCTCGTGCTCTCTAAATGGTACAACCTTTGTGCATTTTAAACAAATTTATTATTTTGAACGTCTCTCGAATGTCACAAAGCAGGGATGAAGGCATTGCTTGAGACATTTTCATGTCCAAAGGCATCCTTCATAAAAATATTGCCTCACATGTTGCTTTTATAATTCTTTGATATCCTGCTTCTATCAAGCAAAGAGCTACCGCCTATTGTTTCTTATAGGTCCATGCAACTACACCTATACTAAGATTAAAGACATACCCAGAAGTAGATTTACTGTCATCTATGAAGCTTGTCCAATTTGAGTCTGTAAAACCAATTAAGCGAGGATCTTTGCTTCTTCTGTACAAAATGCCAAAGTATAGCACGCCTTTAACATATCTCAGTTTACGCTTCACTGCAACACAATGCTTTGCCTTAGGAGCTGTCATGAAAGTATATATTTAACACACAACATAACTTATATCAAGTTAATGGCCGTATCATAGATGAGACTGACTGCTTGTTGACATAAAAACAATTCATTCACCAGATGTGAATTTAATATGGCAGATAGTTTCAACCCTTTCTTCATAGGAGTAGATGAAAGCTTACAATCAAACATCCTACACTTATCTAGCAAACTCCTGATATACTTAAATTGAGAAATGAAAATATTACCACCTGTCTATTAAATCTTTACACCAAGACAATAATGTTAAAGTCCCAAATGAGTCATATCAAATGCCTGACACAAATTCAATTTTATCTGCTCAAGCAACCTGTCTTATTACCAGTAATGATAATATCATCATAGATGACAAGAAAAATGATGTTATCGCCAATCTTTTGACATAAAAGTTTGGATTTGAAGGCCTGATATGAAAACCCCATGCAACTGAATAGCTATTTATTTTGATATACTAAGCCTTGAGGGTTTGCTTGAGGCCATACAGAGCCTTGACTAGTCTGCATATCTGGTGCTCTTTGCCTACAACTTAAAACTGAGAGAGGACATATAGACTTCTTCCTCCAAATTACCTTTGAAGAAGCTACTCTTCATGCCCATTTGATGGACTATCCAACCACACCGTGTTGCAATGGCTAGAATGAGTTGGATGGTGTCCATTTTTGATGTAGGAGCAAAGATTTCCTCATAGTCTACATCTTTACTCTGTGAGATGCCCTTAGCCACCATCTAAGCTTTGTACTTGTCAAGAGTTTCATCTACTTTCCACTTCACTTTATAGACTCATTTGCAGCTGATGGGTTTCTTTCTTGGGTGAAGATTTGACAGAACACAAGTGTTGTTCTTTAGAAGACTATGAAAATTTCCCATTCAGTTATTTGCTTTTCCTCTGAATAAGTTTGTGGTTCATAAAAATTCTATATGTTGGCCATAAGAGCAAAGTTGTTTGTGTTCTTGCTCTTGCCTTTGGATGATCTACCCTCAAAATGCTCATCATTTCAAATATTACAGATCAAATTTTCCCACCATTTAGTTGAGAGAGTAGAACCATCTTCTTCCAAATCATGATGATCTTCGCGGCTTGGGTTGTCTAAAATGAAATCATCTGGATGCCGATCCAAGTTATCCTGAGGGAAATTTGGTGGTACAATGTCATGCCTAGGAGATTCCACTAGTTCAGGTTCAAAATCTTTACAATCACTCTTTCAAGTAAAGGAAATGGAAGCCATACATCCAATTTTCTTTTCTTCATATAATGATGTTCAAGACCCTTGGATAGGAGAAGAGAGGCTAAGGGCCCACTTTCTTCATCAGAAGCTACATCTCTACTGAACAATGATTGTCAGTGTAGCCGGTAAGCATCAACTTTTGAATTGTGGAATCCAGCTTGGCCCTCTTTGCATTTAGAATCCAAGTTGCCATTGTACCAAAAACCTTCATGCGACTGATATTTGGCTTCCTCCCAGATCATGCTTCCTCTGAGGTCCTTCTTGATGGCTTGTGTGGGAGACCAATTCAAAACGTACACTGCAATATATACTGCTTTTGCCCATAACTTGTTGGAACATGTCTATGTTCCAACACAGATTGCTCCATTATCATAGTAGTACGGTTTCACCTTTCAGCAATACCATTTTGCTGAGGGGTGTAGGGTGTAGTAAGCTGATGCTTAATATCAATTTTAGCACAAAAGTGTAATAATTCTTTGGAATAGAGTTCCCTGCATTATCTGACCTAAAACTGATGATTTGACATCTTGTTTTAAAAATAAATAAATAATGCTTTAAACTTTTAAAATTCGTTAAACACATCTGATTTTGCTTCAAGGAAAAACACTCACATTTACCTGTTGAAATCATCTAATAATAAAATAGAATGCCCAGCACCAGTGACTGATGCAGTTCACATTGGTCCATAAACATTTGCATGAACCAACTACAAAACTTTGGATGCTTCCCAAGAGTCTCCAACTAAGAAGGGAGTGTGATGATCCTTCCATGCCTGACAAATGCCATAAACACCATGTGTCCGTAACTGAATCTTAGGCAAACCATTCACCAGATTTTCCCAAGACAAGTAATAGAGATAGGGTACGTTGAGGTGACCGTACTGTTGATGCCAAAGAGAACCAATGGATGAATGCTTCACAACCATTTCAACTTCTTGAGATTCTCTAGTATCAATAAGTGGAAATAATCAATGATCTTCTAGACCAACAACAATTGCTTTCTTCAACATTTTGTCTAGAATTTGACATTTGTTTGTATTGAAGACATCCAATTTCACACTGTTGGACATAATCTGACGCATTGAGCAGATTGAGGTCCATACATAGAGCATAGTATACATTAAGCAATATGAGATTTCTCTAGTGAAACATGGGGACTCACACCCCCGCTCAAAACCTCAAAGTACCCGTCCCTGAGATGTCCCTACACCGGGTACTTACATACCCGAATACCGCCACCTCTACCATTCTGCATCCATGCCACTGCAGGGACGGCTACTTGAATTTTGATTTTTGACCGTTACTATTGGGTGTGTACTATGCTAAATGTTCAATGGTTTTGTTTAGTGTCGTGATTTCACCATGTCCAAGTATTTCAATTTGGTATGTCAACCTGAAATATCATTTCATAACTAGCTTTTCAAGTTCTATATGTATAGTTTTCAACAACCCCCACCCTGAAAATGAGGCCCTCTGTCACCCTGTCCCGATGTACCCCAGTATCAGTGTTACAATGGATTTCTCCCAACAAATGAATTAATTTCTTTTATCTGTAAGGAGCTGAGAAGCTCCAGATTCAATATACAAAGTAGACGTTTTGACACAATCTGCTACACTTTTGGCCATAAATGAAGACTCCTGCTCAGTATGCTTTGTAACATGGGCCTTCTGTTGAGGCCTTCCCTCAGATTTTTCATCAGCCAACTGTTTCCATCACTGAATCTTTATATGACCAAGTTTATTACAATAGAAACTTTTGATTACCTTCTTGGAGCTCTGCTCAGACTTGCTTTGTCCTTTTTGTTGAGTGGACTTGCATTTTGCCTTTGTCATTGACTTTGGTAGTAAATGCTTGTTCCATAGTAGGTGTTTGGCTGCTCACCAAACTGCTGTTTCTACCTGTTTTTCTGTAGGAGCTTGTTGCATAATTCATTGACGTTCAAATCAAAATTGGTGGATGTTATGCTGAGTCTTGATGAAGTACTCATAGGATCGTGGTAAGCTTTTCAGCAGGATAACCACCATAACCTCTTCTTCCATCATGTGACCAATAGCCTACGACTGGTCATGAGTATCATCAGTCTTTGTAAGATGCTCTTGCAGAGACACCTTATTGTCCATCATACTACAAAACATGTTCTTTAGAAAGAACGCTCTGCCCAACTTTGGCTGTTCGTGGATATCCTTCAAATAAATCAAAATCTATTGAGCTAGTTTGTCAGATGGTATCTCTAGAAGCATGTCATTGGTGACTAATAACTTGATGAGCATGGTCGCTTCCTGATTATGCTCATTGTACTTGTCCTGGTCTTTTCTTGTCACCATTGGAAATATCCCTTTCTGGACATTAACTATAAACCCTTGATATAAAACTTGCAGATTTAAAAACTGAACAGTAAACCATTGTTTGATATAAATCCCAGAACTTTAATCGATTTATAACCAACAGATATACATACAAGGAAACTCAAAAAAGTTTATGTAATTCTTCCAATATTCAGAAGTACAATATAAACCACTAATTAATCACCAATGGTTACCAAATAACGTTATTGTATTATACAACAGCAATACAATAACACACAACAAATCCAGAAAATTCAATCTTATAAATAGAAATAACAGTCAAATTGGTAATGTAGATAAAACCTGTGAGAAGGCTAAGTTTGCGTTCAACTTCCAAATATTTCTTCATGGGTTTGCGTCTTCAAAGAAATAACCAGTCACTAATTCCAGCTCCCAGATTAATATTTGTTTTTAAATATTATAATCTTCATAACTCCCCATGTCGAGCCTATTGTACCTTTATCACTTTTCCCAATCTGATGCACGCCCATTGTAATGTCCCCTTTTAAGCATTCATAGCATGATGTTGTCGTTAGCCTATTTCCCCACGGTCCCGTAGGCTAACCAGGACATTAAAGGGGCTTAGAGGCCATTTGGCCTAGATAGTTTCAGTTGCAGGTCTTTCTGAGGGGTTTTGGGGCAACTTTGGGCATACTTACTATTTATAGTAAGTCATCTTGGACATGGTCGGACATCCAGGGGCAGCGGTATGTCGATGGTAATTGTTTAAAATCGACAAGAAGACTTGTTTATCATTGATAAGATTTGTTATGCATTGATAAAACTATTTTATAAAGTTAAATTTAAATATTTAACTTTATTAATGCATAGACTATAGTTTGTGAGAAATATTTAAATTAAAAGAGTCCCCTTTATTTTATAACACATTGGAGACATAAGTTACATAAAGGGAGTTATGTTTTATCCCACATTGAGAAAACGAAAGACGGAGCTCTTGTGAGAACACTATAAAAGAAATGGAAAGAGCTTCTTTTAAGCATGGTTGGAAATATCAAAGAAATTGGAGAATTTTTTGGAGGTTATGTCTCAATAGTTTGAAGGACGAAATCCCTTCAAGCTGAAAATCTTGACGCCATTGAAAGATATGGTCTTGAGATTCAACAAGGTAGCAATCCGAAAAAGCAGAAACGAAAAAGCAGTCCGAAAAAGCGGAACCGAAAAAGCAGGCAGAAAAAGCGGAATCGAAAAAGCAAACGGAAAAAGCGGAATTGAAAAAGAAGGCGGAAAAAGCGGAATCGAAAAAGCAAGCGGAAAAAGCAGAACCGAAAAAGCAGGCCGAAAAAGCAGTTCGAAAAAGTAAAGCAGAAGGGGCAGCATTGAAGGAAAATTATTACAGCCATCTACAACCAGGTTCCCTTGTTAGTATTGTTTTTTTAGGGTATTATAAGTTTCAGCTGTAAGTGTGCATTATACCAGCATTGTCATTTTGGTAATCCATGTAAATGCCAAAGTCTTGGCCATATTTCATGAGCATTGTATTAGAAATTTGATTGCAATCAAAAAGATAATAGTTGCTGGTGTCATTTAAGCAATTCAATCTCATTATTTATTAGCTAGATAGTTTGCATACCAACTGTTTGCAAAAATGCCAGTTGGCTGTAGGTGTTCTTTTCTCATGCTTAGATCATAATATATACACTGAATATTGTCAAAATTAGGAGCACACTCATGTTAGGTCATTGTGTAGTTCATTGTAATCTTCTATCAGTAGATTGCCATTGATGCAAATTGGAAAAAAAGTCATTTAAAGCAAGCTGAGATACTATATCAGTCATATGTCTCTTGCATGTGAATTGTTTGACAAAATTCTTTGAGCCTTCAATCATCATCTTTGAGAGCAGATTTGAGGAGGGTTATTACAGTGTTATCAGAGCTTGCTTGCAAAGTGTTTGACGAAATGTCAAACAACTGAAGTATAAAGATTTTTGGTGTTTGAAGAAGTTATAACCTATTGGGGTTATTACACCCATTTAGGCAATGTGGGATAAGGCACCTTTTTTGTCCTTTAGTCACTTAAGTGAACATAGTACCTTTTTAAAATAAAGTGACAAGCTAAATGAACTTTAATAGTCACTTAGTCAGTAAACCATATAATCATCAGGCATTAAAATAATCGACCAAACCAACTCGAATAAGTACGTGCAATAGCTCATTGGAAAGCTCTCGGCGAGACGCTTCCAAACCAATATTGAGATATCAAGAATATTGAGCTCTGTTTATTTTCTAAAAATAGCAAGCATCTGGACAACCTGCCAAAACTGCTCTGATCGGTCTGAAACTAGAAATGTCTAGGCCAAATCTCGAACTGAACCTCGTAAAGAACTTTTTCGCCCCCGAAACGTAGGCGAAGTGAGCTGACCACACAAAATTATAATGTCCTAGAAAAATGGGAGATCGCAAAGCCTCCCTTCTGAAAGATTGCTTGCCCTCGAGCAATCCGCTCATACTTGCAGAAACCAAATGCTAGGATCCCATACTCGCCTCGAAAAAAAGGTTCTACACCTCAGTTGATGTACCCCAGCATGCATCTTCCCCAAACTCGAAATGGTGAAATAGTACAATAGGAATCAATGTGCCAAATGACTGAATGCCAGGATTCCAAGGCTCACCATAAAGGGACACCAACTGCCACGTGCTGCTTCCCTGTGTGCTAATACTCTCAGTCAGAAAGAATGCCTCACTCCATGAGTGACCCTGCGAGTGTCTAATGTCAAGTGAAGATGGGAGCTCAACAATATATCAATATCCACCCCAAGATGATAGCAACCAAGCTCTCCACCTAGCTCCCCGATAAAAGGCAATACATAGGGATGCTCCACCTAGATCCCAAATGAGAGCTCGTACATTGTTTGAGGTACCATTGAGCAGCTTTTGTAATATTTGTACCACTGTACCTCTCCTATAATATCTATATCGATGACAATGACAAAACCGACCAATTTGACTCCACCACCATATAACCCTGGTGAAAACGACATAATCCTGATCTCTAGAACTCTAATGTGTTAGAAGGCGGAAACACAAAGATCATACTCCTGTGATTGTGTAACAACATAGCATAATCCACCAGATGTAAGATACTATTAACACCTGGATTCTCGATCGCCCAATCAACATGATCCTGGATAAGGGAAAGGGTGGTTGGTGAATCATCAACATCATGAATATTAACACCGTCTTCAATATACTGCTGGATAAAAAATATAGACACCTCATTTGGAACGTAGGGTAGTGTATGTTCTCCCCACTCATCTGCAAATAACTCATTGACCCCTGAAGGCCAAATAGAATCAACGAATATACTACTAACATACACAAGCAAATCACTCATAGTTGGAATATACCAACTAGAAAAATTACCAATCAACAAGTAGGCTGTGGCCATCTCATAAGAATTAGGTGATAAATCCTTGGGTAAGCTGAAAAATCCCTCAAAGCATGGTAAGGATAAATCTGAACTTCCTACTCCACCATAAGTACCCTTGCTCATGTCAAAGTCTTCGTAAAAAGAAGGTTCACCATTAATTGAAATCTTTGAATTATCCTCACTTGTTGTATCACTAACCATATGCTCATGTAAAGATGTATAGCGGCGGTCATAAAATTCAGAATCTTCAGATTGATCAACTTGCTGATCCATAGAGTCTTTCTCATCATAGAAAGTCTCAGACGAGGAACACATGATTGACTTACATTGTTTGCCTTTACATCTACTCACTTTATGAATTTATTCAATGATTTGTGAGATTTCTTGTACCACTGTTATCTTCTTCATAAGTGGCTGCCCCGCTTGTTTGATTTTCAGCTTTGTGGATGGAGTAATGTGTTAAGCTCAATTGAAGGTATAGCTCATCTACCACACTCTCTTTGTCGCACCCAAATTTTATTGTTAGATCTATATCCATTAATAGTTGCAAGTACTCATATTTCATCATTTTCAAGGTTTCAAAAATAGTATGTAAAAGAGGACTTGTGACATCATATACATTCCCCTACCTCTCTTCTATCACAATCTTCTGCATGAGGTCCTCAATCAAATTGGAAGAATCATCCATCCTCGTCAAAACTTGGACAATCTTGTCCTCTTTGACCAAGAGCATATCCAATAAGTCAAAGAGTGATAATGGTTTTTGACCATCTCCTTTGAACACAAGTGGGTTGCTCTCCATAGAATTTTCTATTTTTTCATCACCTAGTGGAATAACATTTTTAGATATGTCCTCTAACTCAACGCGTGCTATATCATCTATCCTACCAACATTGCAGTCCATTTGCTCAAAATTTGACATAATTTCCAGCCTAGTATCACCATAAAATTTATCCAAGTTAATTTCCATGTCACCAAATAAGATGCTGGTGTTTTCCATGTCTAAACAAGATGGAGAGTTGCCAACGTTGGTGGTTTGGTCAACTCTTCTACTTGGGCCATCAATATGTTCAATTCCATAAGTTACTTCTGTCTCCCAACTACCCATTAGTATACTTGTGCCATCATCAGTATTTTGCATATTATCATGTGAAGGTTGCTCTTCTTTTTTAGTACTATTATCAATTTGATTGATTGATATCTTCCTTATGCAGATTTTTGTAATTGTCCTTTGCAAGGAGATCCTGAGTCAAATCATAGCATTTGTTCCTTATTGTATCCATCCTCTTATGCAGCTTTAGCTAAAGGTCCACATAATCAATGAAATGAAATTCTTTTTGAAGCTTTGGCAGAAACTTGTTATAATCATCGTACAGTCTTCTTACTTCCGTTTTACATTCATAAGGATGTTCAACTTGCCCATCACGAGTGTACCTTGAATTTTTATTTTTTTGAAGCTCTGTTGTAGCCATGTTTTGTGTCTTCAACAACTTCCTGTCTTCTATACTTGTTTTGAAAGACTTAACAAGATCTGCTTTGTGTTGCTGCTTATATGAGATAGCTACTTACTTGGCACTTGTGGATGACTTGCATTGAGATATGCCCTATGAAATATAGTTGGCACCATCCAACTTCTTGAATTTGATTCCAACTCAATGCTGATCACTGTAATAAACTTCACAAATTCTGACCAAAGAGTTATGATCTGGGCTTAAGGTATTTCGTCAAACATTTACTATGAAATTTCAATCCCATTAGTAGGTACGCAAACTGTGATGTTGTGGGTAAGCTGGGGCGAGTTTTACCATTGATAAAATCTTCAAACCATGATTAGTCCTGTACTCCGACCACCTACTGCCTTGCTACGTCCTTCTACTGCTGTTCTGGCTGAGTGAAGAAGCCTTCTCAACCTGTGAAGTGAAATAAGATCACTGCCCTGTTCATTGCGTATGCAATGGAGACCATGAACCTTCCTTTACAAATGATACGGTAAGATAGAAATGAAGATTCGCTGTTTGCTGGAGACTGAAAGCTGTCTATTCACGTGACCAAGGTTTTTGTACTATAACCACTGAAATGTTCTCAACTTGAAATGATCAGAAAATATATGTATTGACTGGCAGGAATTTTGACAAACAGTTGTCATACGATCAACCTTTAACACATGTTTAATGCTGTATCCGTACAAAATTGTCAAAATAAATTTAAATGATACAATGTAACTATTTCAACCAAAACGTTGCACCTTTTAGAGAATACAGTTCAGAATAGAACACGAGACATGATACAATGTATTTCATTAATAATATTTAACTGCTGGGTTCTGTACGGGTAGAATATTACTTTCCATTTTCTCACAAGATAAAGTAAGCAAGTCCAGAAATGCAATGGAAGCAAGTAGTTACAGACTCGTTATGTTTGATTGTATAAGTGAAGAACTTTGACCTGTTACTGGAATCACAACCGTCACTATAAACCCCAAGAGAATGACCTAGTAAAATGAAGCTATCTAGATTTTTGGCTTTACGCCATGCTTCAAATGAATCAATGAACCAAGATTTTGTTTCTTCTGTGCTTTTACATGTAAAGTCCGGTTGACTTGATGCACCCCATCCTAATTGGTCAATAGCGATGACTCTGAACTAAGTGGCAAGTGCATCAAAATTACAGAAGAAAAAACCCTGAGAAGCTCCATAACCATGAATCGGCACTAAAGTTGGTGTGCTGCTACTATTGTCACCAGATGACTCCAAGGTCATTGTATTAATAAATCATGGCTCACCACTCAAAGACCTGAACCATGAAACCTTTGATCCAGGTGGGCCACTTCCAATGTTTACTTGCTCTTGCACATATGGAATCCTATAACCTCCAATGTGCAATGATGACAACAACTCGAGACCTTTGTACCTGACGTGTGTGATGAGATGTTTGTTGATGCTGAAAGGAGAGTGTTGTTTGAGTAATGGTGGGCAAATAAATGATGACTCAGTCTGAGACCAAGTAGTGTGACTTACTTGACATGAGGAGTGCCTTCCGCAATTGGAATGATTCGCGTGAACTTTTCTTGCTAGAAGCCAACGTAAGGAACAATCTGATTACTACTGCTACGTGAATAATGCTGCATCTACGGGAAATACTGTTTGGAGCGAGCCAGCTCGTGAACTGGTGTGAGAAGGCGACATGATTGATATTTCCAACAGCCGTGTACTCCCTACTGAATGTGGTCGTAGCGATGTATTACCACTGATGAAGGCCCAATGGTTTGTATTGCCCAGAAATATATTTCTTCTGCTATGGAATTAGGAAGAACGATGCCACAACCAATTGAATGTGATCCTGAAGGAAGTCCACATCGATTCAAATGCTATTCTGAACAATAAATTTATGTCTCTACATGGTCTCTGGAAGATGGCACCCAAATATTTTTCCTAAACCAGCACATTAGATAGGTTCATTCGAATCCACAACATATCCAATTTTCTTCTATATTAACCTGTCCAGACCATTCATTCTCCAATGAATGTTTGATTTATATTCTAATTGCTCTGACGACAGTTCTATCATCGCTTGGTTGTTTGTTCCTTTTCGTCCTGATAGGATAGATAGTATTGCACTGACATTCGCCCAAGGAAATTTAATGAGACCATTTTCTAGAAATCTAACTAGTCTATTATAGAACACTACTGTTATTGAACCTCACAGGTTGGTAAGACCTTTGGCTTTAATACCACTGAAATATCCCTTTTCAAATATTAACTAAAAACCCTTGATATAAAACTTGCAAGTTTAGAAACTGAACAATAAACCATTGTTTGATATAAATTCCAGAACTTTAATCGATTTATAACCAGTAGATATGCATACAAGGAAACTTAGAAAAGTTTGTGATTCCTCCAATATTTAGAAGTACAATATAAACCAGTAATTAATCACCAATGGTTACCAAATAAGGTTACTGTATTATACAACAACAATACAATAACACACAACAAATCTAGAAAATCCAATCTTATAAATAGAAATAACAGTCAGATTGTTAATGTAGATAAAACTTGTGAGAAGGCTAGGTTTGCGTCCAACCTCCAAATATTTCTTCAAGGGTTAATGTCCTCAAAGAAATAACTAGTCACTATTTTCAGCTCCCAGATTAATATTTGTTTCTAAATACTATAATCTTCATAACTCCCCATGTTGAGCCTTTTGTACCTTTGTCACTTTTCCCAATGTGATGCACGCCCTTTTAGGCAATGTGGGATAAGGCACCTTTTTTGTCCTTTAGTCACTTAAGTGAATATAGTACCTTTTTAAAATAAAGTGACAAGTTATATGAACTTTAATAGTCACTTAGTGAACCATATAATCATCAGGCATTAAAATAACTGCCAAACGAACTCGGATAAGCACGTGCAATAGCTCGTTGGAAAGCTCTCGGCAAGATGCTTCCAAACCAATATTGAGATATTAAGAATATTGAGCTCTGTTAACTTACTAAAAATAGTAAGCATCTGGACAACTTGCCAGAGATATCAAGAATATTGAGCTCTGTTTACTTACTAAAAATAGTAAGCATCCGGACAACCTGCCAAAACTGCTCTGATGGGTCTGAAACTAGAAATGTCTAGGCCAAATCTCAAACTGAACCTCGTAAAGAGCTTTTTGCCCCCGAAACCTAGGTGAAGTGAGCTGGCAACACAAAATTATAATGTCCAAGAAAAAGGGGACATTACACCATTGGACAAACAGCTTTACCGAGTACAACTTGTTCTAGGCATCGGCACCAGAAGTTTGTGAGCATGCACTGTTTCCATTTGTTGTAACTCTATTTGTTGAGTCACTGTCTGCTTTTCCAAGATGATGATGGTCAACAATGCCATCCCTCTTGTTTCCCAATACATGAAAAATGAGGTTAAAAAAAAAGCAAGACTGAACTTCAGAAAAAAGCTGAGCTTGCAGTAAAATATTAGAAGAAGCTGCACCAACATAGATTGAAGTTGTTTTGACTGCAAACATTTCTGGATTTTTATGAGAAAATCAGAAAAATAACCCTTGTTTTTTCTGTCAAATAAAAATTGTGAAAAAGCTTACAGAAGAAATAATATTCAGAAATCGTTAGCTACGCGCAAAAGAAAACATAAATATGTAGAGGCGATGTGGATTTTTGCAAAAATACTAGACCCAAAAGGACAGTTTATGATTTCTTAAATTGTGGAAAAAATTGCTCAAATATCCATCACTTGAAAGAAAGAGCTTTTGCAAGTCTCTAACTCACATGGGTCTGAAAAATGTACTGGGAAAAATTACCTCCCTGGTAAACACAGACAGGGAATGCATGGGAAGAAAACTGCAGTTTGAAAAAGTAATGCCAAAAAAACATTTCATATGCCATGTGATCTTTTCAGAAATAGTGCCAAATACTAATGCAACGCTAGTAAAAAGGGCTGACGTGAGTTGCAGGGCTATTGGAAGTCAAAAAATAGGTTTGGCAAAAACCATGTTTTCTTGTAGAAATAATGTTGTATTTTGCAGAAATCCCTGTCTACGGCTTATAAAAAACTTGTGATTCCTCTAGGAAATCCTTGAAATCGCCAGTTTTTAATAAAAGATTATTAAAAAGGCTTTTGAATGAACAATTCAAGATTTCCCATAATATTTTTATGGAATAAAATCTGTTAAAAAAATTACTGAGCTCTAATACCATAAATGGCAATTTATTGTATTTACAATGGAGATGAAAGCTCCATTCAAAGGAATTGCAAAGATGATGTTTGTAAATGAAACAATTGTAAACTGAAATTGGAAATATAAAATAGCTAAAGTAACTAAGTATGTCAAGTGACCATTAAATAAGAAATATACCAATATTACTAGAATAACTATGAGGTGTCTTGCCTCAAACTCAGGTGTTATCTTCTGGTGTCAGGTTTCATGAACTTTAATCTTTGCCCTTTCTTTACCTTTTCAACAGCTTTGAAACAATACTAAATCAAAACTGATCTGTAACAACAAATATTACGAAACACTACTATAATATTGCATTCGTTCTACTATGGCAGCATTAATATACTTGCCATTCACCACATTATGACAGAAATGAAGATTTTCACCCAATTTTGACTCAGATGTTATTGTATTTCAATACATTTCTGAATATGATAAAACAATGTTTACAATGGAAAGTATTACATTTAATCACTTCAAGAAATTCACAAGTTTGCTTACCAATTTTGCAGTATCCAGATACAGACTGGTCCGATACAGTTTGAATCAGGTATATATGGCTTGCAATGCCTGCTGGTAATGAGTAACACACTCTTCCCTAATCACTTGATATGTAGTACACCTCCTCTCAAGATGTTTCAGGCCAATGCGGCAGCCAAGATGTAGTCTATAGCCCAGTGCAATACTGCTGTAGATGTTTCAGATATGGACAGCCTGCTGAACATGTTTTCCTATCTCCTAAATTGACTCCCAAGTAGACTGAAACACACTCTACATGAAAGCTATAGATTATCTCCAAATTAGATTCTCTTGGCAATTGAATAATGGAAAATGGAAGCTCAACACAACCTTTGACTACCTTGATTTTGTAATCGTTTATCCTCCTGACTGTTTCTGGTAACACCAAGAAGCATGTTAGCATAGAGGGATTTCATCCTCAAAGCTCACAAGAGGAGATTTCCACAGTTTCACCAATTCTCATATAACATCCAAGCATGCTGAAAGAGGGCTCCCCAATTTCTTTTATAGTGCTTTGTAAGAGCTCATTCACTCAGCTTATCAATGTGGGATAAGAAAAATCACCTTTTGCTCTTTCCTATTATATCTGATTTCTGTTTCATCCCTACTTTTTTCGCAACTACTTTTTGGCCCATATTTTATTGTGATTGCTTTCTCTTTAATATTTCCCATGTCATGCAACATGATTTTCCTTCAACTTAAGTCCCCAAACACTTTTTATGTCCAAAAAATATTATAGAGTGAAGGGGCACTCATTTATTTATAATTTTTCACAAACTATAGATTATGAATTAATGAAGTTACATATTAAAATTTAACTTTATTGAATTACTATATCAACATAATTAATCTTATCAATGATAAATAAGACTATCTGTAAATTTTAAACAATCGCCATTGATATGTCATTGCATTGAATATCTAATTATGCTAGAAAGACTTACTATAAATAGTGAGCATGCCAAAATCTACCTTTTAAGACCTCAAAAAGACTGGCAACTGAAATTGCTTAGGCCAAATGGCCTATAAGTTCATTTAATATATTGGATAGCCTATGCGACCATGGGAAATAGGCTAATGACAACATCATATCATGAAAGCTGAAAAAGGGACATTGCAGTCCGCCTCACTTGTCCTTGAGCAATTTTATCTCTGGATGTTACAAGATCCGTTCATTCTTTCAAGTAACAGCCTCGACTGACAAGCTCTTCTACTTAACAAAATATTCTTTGATTGTCCTTTCTTAATGTGTCCTTCCCTTGGTATAAATGGTCACCTCTGTAACTAATATCAATTTCACCTCCTCATTTTGGGGTGGCAACTTCGTTGTTGTTACGACATTATGGCCTAGAGCCTTTTTAAGTCTAGGGACATGAAATACATTATGCACCTTATTGCTGGCTGACAAATCTAGCTCGTAGGACTTCCTTAATGCGCTGAGTGACTTCGAATGGACCATAAAATCATGACTGAAGTTTCTTAGCACCACTCTTCTTCAAAGAAGATTGTCCGCAAGGTTGAAGTCTTAGGTAGATAATATCACCAATCTTAAAGTTGCGTTCAATCTTATGTTGATCAACATATAACTTCTGATTTTATGCACATTAGATGTCCACCTTGAGTGCTTTTAAGATATCTTTACTATCTTGTAACAAATTCTTAGCCTTTGGCACCCTATCACGCCTAAAGAGTAAATCCATGAAGTTTGGGGCTTCGTAGCCATACAATGCCATAAATGGAGTCATCCCAATAGTCATGTGGTAGGTTGTGTTGTAACAACTCACCTAAATGGAGCCCATCTGACCCAAGCCTTCTGTTTGCCTAGTACATAATACCATTGATAACCATCTACCAACATGTTTATTATCTCTATCTGATCATTGATCTACAAGTGATAGCTACTATTGGGATTAAGCTCTGCATCACGCAACCTAAAAAGCTTCTGCTAGAATAAACTTAGGAACTTGCTATCCTTGTTGTTCACTATGTTCATAGACAACCCATGAAGCCCGAACACCTGTATGAAGAATAAATTTGCTACTTGGGTTTTTTGGGTAGGTGGCTGCAATGGCAAAGAAATGAGCTAATTTGGTCTACTTGTCAGCCACTACATAAATGCAGTCCTTACCCTCTATTTTGGGCAATCCTGTAATGAAGTCCATTTTGAATACTTTCCTGCTTTTGATTTGGAATTGGTAAGGGTTGTAGTAATCCAAATAGAAATGTATGCTGGTTCTTGTTCTGCTGGCATGCTTGGCATTCTCTAACATACTTTTGGACTTCATTCTTGAGTCCCTTCCAAGTGAACCTCTCTTGAATCTACCTATAAGTCTTGAAGCAACCCAGGTGACCAGCCAATTGAGCATCATGGAATGTTCTTAGGATCAACTTCTTAATGTGGGAGGAAGGCACCAAATAGATTTTGTCTTATGGAATATGATACCACCATTTATTGCGTAGCTGTCATCTTGAGTTGTGCCCTCAATCAACCTTGTTGCCCCCTGATCCTTTACATACTCTACTTGAATCATCTTTCTCCAATTGGTTGATATCTCTACCAAAGATCATATGTGCGGTCTTCGTCAGAGTGCATCTTCCACCACATTCTTCTTTCCTTCGACATACTCAATGTCAAAGTCATAGATATGTATTTAAGTGATCCATTTTTGTGCTTATTTGATGCAGTCAAGGATAGAGAATCCCCCAAGAAGTGTCTTACCTTGCAACAAAAATATGCAACAATGGAAATGCCCAAATAAACTAACAAGCATTGAGCAAAATTGAATGAACATCATTGAATCAAGTTGCCTGCAAATCCAAGTATTACATCACCATTGTCAATATACAACAGTTGCATGTTCGCAATTGATCTTCCCTCAAAATTATAAAACTACAAAAAAATCAAGGTTGTCCCAGTTGCTTCTTTGAATCTATTCTAACCTCCTAATCATGTACTATTCTTGCACTACCATGGACTACTTAAACTAGAACCACTACCCTACTTATATACAAGATTGCCAACCACAAATTGGCTTATCCGATCACTAATTTCCTAGACAAAGAAAACATATTACAAGTAGATTGGTCAGGACCCAAATCATAAGAACAACCTCAAATGAATACATCGTGTCATGGGAACATACAAGAGGGTCGATCAAACATGTTACAACATAGAACAATGCACTATTATGCATTGCATGCCGCAACTTGCCACGCTGTTACAATAGGAAAGCCAACATAGGACGGGATCAATCTTAAGATAACTTCAGTTGGAAACATTAGAACAAGATGCTCCATGTTGCCTAGACTATGCCATAAGGATCAAATAAGAAAAAGAGCCAACTAGATTGATCACAAGCTAAAATAACATGAAAACTGTCCAAATGAATAATAAACAGATAAAGTGAAAGGAATTGTTTTTGGGTGATTCAATGTTGCTGATAACCCAAGGATGTTTCTAAATCACTATCATTAAGATCTCTCTTGCTCATGAAGTATTATTTGGTGTTACGATCTTTGTTAATTAGGAACTTACCTCCTTCCAAATAAGACCTAAGTTTGGCTAGTGCATGCATAATGGGCAACACCACCCTATCATATATAAAATAACTCCTCTCCATCCTCTCAACTTCCTGCTCTCATATGCTATGTTGTGTTTCTTCTGCGACATAATTGCACCAATTCCATCTCCTAAAGCATCATACTATAGCTCAAATGGTTTGGTGAAATTAGGTAGACCTAACATTAGGCAAGTTGACATCACTTGCTTGAAATCCTAAAAACTTCGTTGTGTTATCTCTGACCACTCAAAGATCCTTTCTTCTTAATATTTGTCAAAAGAGGAACTGCCTTTAAAGAACCTCTCATAAACCTCCTATAGAAGCCACACAAACTAAGGAACCCCTTCAGCTATGAGAGGCTAGTTGGTGTTGGCCATTCAAGGATGACTCTAATCTTTTCTAGATTTACTCTCTCCCCATTGACGCTGATGATATGCCCCAGATATAACAACTCAATCATGCCAAATTCTCACTTTGATTCCTTAGTGAACAAGGACTCTCTCTCCAAGATACTCAAATTCTCTTCCAAGTGCTGCACTCCTCCATCCTGTTGGTGAGGACCGTGGCCCAATCGTACACGGTACCATTCATGATGCTGTTCATGAATGGAATCTGCGACAAAGCTATATCCGAGGCCTAACTTGCCCCCGTCAACCTGCTTTTAATTACATCCATGATAGACCTCCAATGGCCCTCCCGAATAAAATCTCTCTGCAGTCCTCGACTCTTGCCACCCTTCACCACAGACTCCATTTCCTCTGGTGTGAGGTTGCAGCCTACTAATTTCACCCAATACTCTTTACGTTCCTATGACAACTTGCGAGTCTTGGTCTCCACTTTTTGTCCTCCTTGGCCAGGAATGCCAAAAATCCTACTGAAATCTCTCATTTTGAAGGAGATCGTTATACGATGTTGCTTGTAAACAAATGTACTGGTTCTGCTGTTCCTATTGTACAATTCTATCATAGTTCATAAAATTGATTCAAACAACCGAATGGAAAATACGGGAAGTTGTATTGCCCAATGTACTTGCACTCGTACCAGAATTTGTTTAATCACCTTTGTATCTACAGTTTCTTGCCACCATTTTCGACACTCGTTGCCATTTAGTCCTTCAAAGTGCACCGTGAGGTGTGAGAGGTCAGGCTGCACTTTTTGTTTCTTACTACTGGATGCTGTTGGCCCTGCAACTCGGATTCCAGAAGCCAACACTCACATTCTTTTCCATGTTTGCGTTCAACTGGTTTTTCCACTGCTTTCTTTTTCCTGCGGATTCTATAATAATGGTTTCTTGCTTTGTCTTTTTATGTACCTAAAAGAAACGGTTAGATTTCTCTTTCTCCTTTTCTCTTTTGTTTCCCGTAGCAAAGATTCTCTGGTGGTAATGATTCCCATGTGAATTGTCCTTGCTATGCTCTACCCATCTATGGATATTCTTTCTTCCCGCGGATAATATGTATTGAAATATGGTTCCTGTATCTTCTCTTATCGACACCAATAGCTTTCGCGGACTACCCCTCTCCTCCGTAAACTTCCTTGTTCCTGCCACGGCTAACTTACTTGCACGGATTAACCTTGGCAAAGAAAACATTCTCCATGGCATGTATTTAAGAGACTCTAACGGCTGCGATTTCCCTTAAAAACCTTGGCTTATTATCATGTCTGATTTCTTTTATGCAGTACTTGCATATTGTAAGTCTTCGTCACGCAGCCTCTTATAACCCACGGTTGAGAATTTGCTTGTGTCCGCATAATTTTGAACGCCCTTTGCTGTCTACGGGAGTTTAACATGATCTCCATGAGACCATCATCGTGGGACATAAGTGTTTGCGGCCACGTGTCCGTGGAACACTTTGTGTCTGCGGGACAAGTGTTCGTGGGACACCCACGGGTCCGGGGAACTTGTGTTTGTGAGACACTTTTTTTTTTTTTTTTTTGAATTTTTGGATATTTTTAAAAATTAATTAATTTATTATTGTTATTATTTTTAACGTAGTCTGATTTGGCAATTATTGCTCACTTTGCCTCCTTGTCGCTCCTAATAAATTTTTAGCTTCGATCCATTGATGGCCTTAGGAATCTCGCGCCCATGTAAGGTCCACAGTTTTATGGATCCATTGTCGCCGACTTCCCTTACTTTATCTGGTTCTAGCCACTTAACCTTGAATTTGCCTGGTTTTATCTCACTACGGCCATTATACTGAAGTACGAGTTGCCCTGGCTGGAGTCTCGACCTTTTCAAATGTTTATCATGCCACGCTTTTCGATGGGTTTGTGCCATTTCTGTCACCCATTGTGTTGTTAATCTGCGTTCATCCTGTTTGTTCAATTGGTAGAGGCGTTCTCATAAACTCTCCATATCTCCTAGTCTATTATTGATTGCAATTCTCAGGCTCTGAACCATAAATTCGGCCGGTACCACTACTTGACCAAACATCAACTAGAACGACGTTTATCTCGTTGTGACTTTGAATGTGGTATGGTAGGCCCACAGTGCCAAAGGTAACTTCTCCCAGTCGGCTTGTTCAACGCCAGAGGATTTGTATATGATGTCCACCAAAATTTTATTTGTGGCTTCTGTCTGACCATTGGCTCGTGAATAGTACAAACTTGACAATGAAGGAAAATTTTTGAATTTTGTTGTTAATAATCTAATCACGTGGTTGACGAAGTGACCTCCTTTGTCACTCATCAATTGAATAGGTATATCTATCGAGTGATGATTTGTTCGTACAAGAACTTGGTCGTGTTGATTGCAGAATTATTAGTTAGTGCCCATACTTCTACCTCGTGGCTACCACTATGTATCAACATTGTTGAGCCCTACTCGCCTTCAGGGGACGCACGAAGTCTAGTCCCCAATGTTCAAACAACTTCTTAGATTGGGACGGGTTTAATGGCATGAAGTCCCTCTTGAGCGGTTTGCTAGCTCTCTGGCATGTGTTGTAGTTGAACACCCATTCCCGTGTGTCATTGTATAGTGTGGGCCACCATAACCCGGCAAGCAGAACCTTCCGTGTTGTTGTGTCAAGTCCCATGTAGCCACCTGTCGGTTCTTCATGTGCTTCCATTAGGACATTTTGCACTTCTTCCTCCATGACACATCGCCGTAGTATTTGATCAGGACCCATCTTATAGAGAAGACCATTTATTAATTGAAACCTTCGGCTCTTGAGAACTAACTTCCACTGTTCACCTGACGGCATCTCTCTTGGAAATTGAGACGTTGACATGTATTCTCTTATAGATTTGTACCATTCCGGAAGAATGGCGATTCTGAATAGATGTGCATCCGGAAAGTCGTCATTGACCCCTTTCGGTGGTTCCCTAGACTTGATTCGGGAGAGCTGGTCAGCAATGACATGACTCTTCCCAGGTCGCATGATGATGGTGAAGGTAAATTCTTGGAGCAGCAACAACCATCTGCTGATTCTACCTTGGATGATTGGTTTATTCACCAGGTGCATCAATGCTTGGTGATCCATGTAAAAGGTAAATGGTGTGGCCAACAGGTAATGTTTGAACTTTTGTACTGAGTACACCATCCTAAGAGCCTCCCTTTTAGTGGTACTATAATTCCTCTCAGCTTTTGACAGTAGCCGACTTGCAAAATACACTGGATGATCAAGACCATGATCACCGGTCTGCGCCAATGTCACACCGATAGTGAAGTTTTATGCGTCCACGTGGATGTGGAACTCCCTGTCCCAGTTAGGATATGCCAGTATGGGTGCTCCTAGCAATCTGTTCTTCAGTTTTGAAAAGGTAGTCTCCTGTTCGGAAGTCCAGATGTATGATTCTCCTTTTCGTGTCAACTTGTCTAGGGGCAGAGCAATTTTGGCATAGTTCTTTATAAATTGTTTGTAATACCCAACGTGCTCGAGAAAGGACTTGACTCCAGATACCTCCATCGGGGCTTCCATTTCTACTATGACCCTTACTTTATTCGGGTCGGTCTTTAGTCTCGTCTTGCAAATGATATGTCTAAGTAGTTTTCTTTGAGGAACCATGAACTGGCATTTCTTTGGATTTAATGCTAGCCTTGCCCACCGACACCTCTCCATAGTTTCTTGAAGTGCCTTTAAATGGTTGTCTTGTCCATTGAAAATGGACCAATCATCCAAAAATGCACGGAAGTTGTTGACCGACATTTTGTCAAATATATGGAAAATGATCCTTTGGAATGTGGCTGGTGCATTACACAATCCAAAGGGCATTTGGTTGTACGCATACACGCCATCCTCCACCACAAAAGTAGTCTTCAGTTTATCTTCCTTTGCGATGGAAATTTGGTTATAGCTAGAAAATCCATCCATGAAAGAATACATTTCGTGTCTGGCCACTTCTTCCAAAATCGTGTCGGTGAATGGAATCAGAAAGAGATCCTTTATTGTGATTGCATTGAGGCACTGGAAGTCCACACATATCTGGATTTGGATCCTGTCCTTCATCAATATTACAATAGGTGACACCCACTTGCTTGTTTGAACTTTGAATATTATGCCGGCCTCCAGCATGCGCTGTTTTTCCTTATCTACACGGTCTGTGTAGTTTTTATTAATTCTGTACGGGCATTTTCGCACAGGTATGGTTCCGGGTACCAACTGTATGCAGTGGATACACATTTCTGGTGGGACTCCCTTTAAATCTTTGTACATCCATGCGAATACATCTTTGTACTAAAGAAAATTTTTGAATGCCGCAGCCTTTAGTACTGGGTTCCAATCGTCTCCCACGAGTATGTTCCCTAGATTCTCCGCGTCTCCAAGATTAGTAACTTCTACAGACGGTTCTTTGTATCTTATCTCCTTCCCTTCGAAGCCATGGGCGAGACTCTCATTGATCTCTGCATTTCCCTCTCTATATTCCAGGAACTGTGGTGGCAATACCTCCTCATCTTCGGGTTCTTTGACACCAAGCATGGACCTATGGAAGAGTTCATAGTCTTCCATCTGCCAATGAAAAAGCCCATTTAATGAACTTGTCTCATCTTCCGAACACTCCTCCAATTCTAAGACGTCTTCTTCGTTTGGATTCATTCTGCCTTTCATCTCTCTGGTGCTCTTCGTCTGACTTGGACTCCGAAGACGAGGCCATTTCTTCACTTACCAGTTGGGTTCGGAGATCAATTGCAAACTTCCGCCCTCCACTTTCCATTGACAGGATATTCTTCTTCCAGTTATGAGTTACCTTCGCAGCCACCAACCATCCTCTTCCATGAATGGCATCATATCCCTTTTTCTTTAATGGGATTACTACGAAATCCAACACAAATGGTTGTTGGTCAATAGTTACTTGTTGAGCCACTAAGGTCCCTAGGGATTTTATCCCCTGTTGGTCAGCACCGAGTAGGTTGAATGTGGACAGCCACAGGGTAGGCTTTCCCAATTTCCTCCACTTCACCTCGGGAAGAACATTTACCCTGGACCCACCATCCACGATGGTGTCTGTCAGGATGGTCCCGAAGATTCCCATCTTGACCATCGCTGGATGACGACCGTTGCTTACTGTTAGCAACATGGGATTTGTCGCGGACCCTCCTGGGTTGGTTGGCTGTCCTTTCGTCTTGGCCGTTCATGCATGGGTTTTCAGCAATATCGTCCTTAGTTGCGGTACTACTTGTAAGAGGTCTTGAACTCTGACGGGCACCTCCATTTGTAGGATCGGATTGACTAAGTTGTTTTCTCCCTCCGATTGTTGAGGAACAACATCTTTCGTATCCTTCGCAGCCTTAATTGCTTTCTCTACATCCTCTCGTACCTCTCGCAGCCTTTGCTTCTTCGTGCAGGGGTCAGGATAGGTGGCCTGTTTAGCTTGGTGGCGAGTAACGACCAAAACCTTATCTTCGTTGTTGTTAATGAGATTTACTTGTTTCGGGCAATTCGCATCTTCATGGTCCCTTGGACCACACCATCAACATAACTTCTGCGGAGTGTCATTCTTTGGACACTCTCTGGTGAAGTGGGCCCATTGGTTACATGCTCGGCATTAGATTATGGGCCTCCCTTTGGAATCATATTATATTCGATTTCTATTGTCATTCTCGCCTCGTCCTCCTCGGTGGTTGTTCCTGTAGCCGTCGGATGTGGCAGTATTGTTTCCTTGGGTGTCATTATTTGTGCCAGACGTGGATGGTTGTTCTTGTGTGAACAATATCTGTTGGCTCCTAGTCTTCATGTTAAACAGACATTCCTTGGTAGAATGCCCTAGGACTTGATAGATATCACACATCGGCTTTTTGGGACATGCTCCCTTTGAATGACCCTTCTCTTTGCAGTCCGTGCACCAGGTTTCTCCTTCCTTCGTGTGGCGACTCGCTCCCATCATGGATTTGAATTCCTTGTGCATCCGCTCCAAGTCTTTTTGGAGTGTTTGCACTTTCTTGCTAGGCTCATCCTCAATGTTGGCACAACTTCCCTTGTCGGAGGATTCATCGCTTTTGGAAGATAAGAAAGATTTACTTCTCCTCTTCTTCTTCTTCTTTGCTGTTTTACTTTCACTTTCTAGATTTAGGGCACGGTCGTATGCATTGGTGTAGGACGTGGGCAGAACTATTTTCATCTTTCTTCTCAATGCTTCGCGTAGGCCTTCTACAAACCATCGTTTCTTTAGTTTGTCTGCTGGTTGAGTACCTATCCGGCTAAGAAGATCTTTAAGACTTCGATTGTAGGCTCATGCTACAACCTCGTTATCATCCTAGAGTAGTCGAAATTTTGCTTGGAATTCTTTCTTGAGATCATCCCATGTGGAGATCTTTGCCTTGTCCATGTCGGAGAACCAATCCACCACTAACCCTCGTAAGCTGGTGGGAAATTGGTTCAGCCATTCATCCGCATCTGTGACTGTGTTGGCAGTTCATATCGTTTCACATTTATGGCAATGTTGTACGGGATCTTCCTTCCCTTCGCCAGTGAACTCCGAGAGTTTTTGCTTTGGAGACATAGTAGGTTTTGCTTTGGAGACATAGTACTTGCCCATTGATCACCACTAGATCGTGTCGTTGAACTATTAGAAGTTGATCCTAGCTTGTTACTTTGACCACCGTGCAGTGTTGCTCTGGCACATCCTTTCGCCCCGGTGTCCTCTGTCGGCCTCGCCTCTTCTCCTCCTTCACAGGTTCACTCTCGTAGTGGTGTGTGTGATAAATATATAAATTGCTTCTTTGTCTCCTCAAGCACTACCAATCGATGCTGTGTTTCCTCGAGCAACTCCTCGTTGCTCCGTTCGCACCGTTCCGGCGAACTGAGGCACCCTTCGCTGGTTCCTGTGAAGTCCGCTACAACCACCACACTAGGTGATTCCTTCGGCTGCCCCTCAGTACGTTCCGCAGTGAGTTGTCTTATCCTCTGTCAGGTTCGGCTTCCTCACGTACAATTTGTAATTCGTTGATTTCTTCCCTCAAGTTCCTATTATTATTCAAAAGATTGGGCATTTGGCATATAGTACCATTATAAAAGAAAATCAAAACAGAACACTCTTTTATTTATTTATTTTGTATACATCATGTGTCGACTTATGCGACAATTACAGATATATGAGTGCCTTTGACACTATGGTGCAATGACTCATGGTTTAGTTTTTTGCCGCTATGCAGCTCTCTCCTCGTAGAACTTCTTCAGAGTCTCCTGACGGCATTCCTCGCGTTCTACTTCCTCCCAACGTCTCTTTTATGCCACGTAGGCTTGTGTGATCAGACGGGGAAGTTGATCTAAAAACTTGTTTGTGGTGGGGCTTGCGTGCATATCATCCCACACACTCTCTGTTGTAACATCGTTCTTGGTGGCTTCCCTCTGTACGGAAGTTTCCAGGCCTATGCGATACAGAATGTGAATGTTCTGCACTGCTTCGTGCTCTCCTTCAAAAATTTCTATTTCGCCGTCATCATTTGTATTCCGGTTGTCTTGTACTGTTTTTCCCATTTATCTTCGTTCCTCCATACTATCTTGAATTCGAACTAGCAATGACACCAAATGTTCAACCCGTGGCGAACAGGAAATAAAACATATATTCAATGCAAAATACTATTCATCATCAAATGCTTATCTGTACATAACAATGATATTCCGAACAACGATAATGATGCCGAAATACATAAGTGTCCAAATTTATAATGTACGAAATGGTGCAATGAAACGACACAACCGTCTCTGCATCGGTAACTGTCTAACTACCCTTTTGTCGGAGAACACTTATAAATTCCTGATCTCTCTTTCGATGGCTTGACTTTGATCTTTTCAGTGATGGTGAAATTTTCATGTAGCTGGATCCTTCAAGCGAACTTGGATTTCCAGAGGAAATTCAAGTTTATGATGGTTTCTATTTCTTCCACTTATATTGCTCTTCACCTTCTTGAACTCCATCTTGATCTTTCTTTGAACTTGCACTTTGATGATTTGATTTTGAAACTCCTCATTTGTAAGTCCTTGGGCTTGACACTGCCATAACCTTTTTCTTTTCGAGCTTCTTCCTTTCCAAAGTTTACATTGCAAAACCAAGAGAGGAAAATGTTTTAAGCTCATAAAATGAAGGAAATCTGAAAGATTTCAAGAATTAAAATCTTCATCAAAACAAAGAGGCAAAATGCAATGATCATGGATTTTGTGTAATTTAAGACGAAAGTTCTCTTCCTTGTTGCAAATCCTTAGTTATGATTTTGACAAAATGGCTTTACTCCTTTGACTTAAAGTGAAACTTTTCTTCTGAGTTTTGGGGATTTAGAGTAGTTAGAAGCCCATTACATGCGTAGATTTTATTTCGTCACCTCACTTTACCCCTGATTTTGAATGATTCTCTGCCTTAAATGTTCAAAGTTGATGTCTTTTCATGTTTCAGATTGTTGACAAAGGATGTAATTGCTGTCACCACAAGATAATGTATCCCCTCTTCTAGATAGTTCATTGTCTTGGAGGAGATAGTTTGCTGCCTTAGAAGAGATAGAGCTGCTTCTTATTTGATGTTGGAACGATCTTTCATCCCCCCCTTAAATAGAGAATTTGGTGTTATGAAGGTGTGTGTCCTTATTGAGGCCAACTTGTTTAGGAGGGAGCAAAGGGATGTTTCTAGTTACTGATTGTCACTCAAATCACAACCTTATTTTCTTTTCGATTAAGTATGAGCTTTAGGTGGAAATCAGACATTTTAGAGGATAAATAATTCTTGAAGAATGGCAGAATCCTCCACCTTTCAAGGAATTTCTTTTGGCATTCAGTCAAATTTGATTCTTATCCAGTTCCTTATTTTCTCCTACGGTCTAATTTTTCATCTCCTTGCCAACACTTTCCTATTCCATTCACCTTTTCTCTCCCTTTGTGCCACTTGGAGGCCAGATGCAAGTTTCGAGCTCCATCAATCTAAGGGCAGAATTTGGTGGTGTCTTAAGGATTTTCTCTTTTCATTTTTCAATTCATTCTTTTTCCTCGTTGAACATGGCCCACAACAATTTGATTCTCAAGTTCGCCAATCAATACCCTCAATTCCATGTTTTTTGATCTTCATTTTGTGTAAGTTTCCATCTTGATGTAGACAAGGCAGAATTTGGGGCTCTTTGGGGTTTTCAATCCTTTTCTTTCATCTTCATTCCTTATAATGCAAATTGGGGTTTTGCTTATGTTTCCATTGTCATGGATGTAAGGCAGAATTTGTGGTGGTTTGAGGATTATGAATCCTTGGAGGATGTCAGAATTAGCCATCCTTCAAGGAACTTTGCCTGCACTTTCATTCAAACTCATCAACTTGCTTTCAATTTCTTTCCCCTTCATTTTATGCTTTGTATCTGACTATCCAAGTTAAAGGGGAAGGGGTGTCGGGAGGAGTGGGAGAGTGGTGTGGGCTTTAATTGCCATCCATGCAGCGCAGAATTCAAGGGTGAGAGAGGATATAGAATCCATGGAGGGTGGTTGAATCCGCCATCCCTCGAGAATTTTTCCCCATTTAAATAAATGTTAATATGATGCTCCTCTTATTACATGTCAGTCTTCACTTCTTTCTTCACCTTTCATGTTTAGTTTGCAAGTTTCCTGTATTCCAATTAACTATGGATCCAAGGCAGAATTGGGAGGCAAGCAAGGATTATGAATGCTTGGAGGGTGGCAGCTGCCGAGGAATTCTCTAGTTTGAAACTTCATCTTTTTACGCCTCTTTTAGCCTTTAGACTTACATTCCCTCACCCTTCGTTGATCTTATTTTGACTAGTGTAGAGTTTCTTAAAATTTGATCATGTTCAAAGGGGACAAAAATCTCCCCCTTGTCAGATTGGTAGTTCTAGGAGGTAGGAGGATTCTGCACCTCGTGAGGACCCTTGCATTGTCACCAACTTCCATCAAAATATTACCTCATTTAGCATTTTCCTTCACTTTTTCAGCAATTTGTGCTTGAAACTCAATCTTACACAGGGCTGAATTTTAGGGGGTGCTGGGATTATGAATCCTAGGACATGGTCAGATTCCAACCTAGTGCCAAGATTTTTCATTTGCAAGTTAACTTCCAAATTCTTCAAGACAGTTTTATCAGCTTGGAGGGAGAGAGGGTTTATATAAAAATAACATTGAAGTTACATTTATTTTTATATAAAAAATGTCAAGATGTTTGAGATAGGTTTTAGCTTCATAGGAGTTATAATAAAGATTCTAGATTTTGTAAGTTTCTATAAAATTCCAGATGTTGCCAAATTTCAAATTCAGCATACCTCCAACAGTGTTACCTCCCACAACCTTTCCTGAATTTTGAAGATGAAATTGAAATGGGAACAAGGATTTTCAGAAGGTTTTAACTCATTTCATCACAACTCTCTTGGTTTCAACTCCACATCCTTGACTAACTTAGCCTAACTCTTGCTCACATCTTTGACAAACTTGACTATCCAGCAGGTGAAAGTTGTCCAAACTCACCCCTTTAACTTGGAGACTTGGAAATTGTTACCAAGACCACCTAAGACCACCTAAAAGCATCTAGGACCACTACTGCTGCTAAAGAAAAAGAGGGGGTCCCCTTTTGCAATGGGGCAATGGTGTAGAAACCTAACACCAAGACTCCACGTGGAATGCTATCAAACACCTTAGTGTGCCTAGATATAACCTTGTGAACATTCGGGTGATAACTCTTAATCTGCTGCTATGAAACTGCAGTATAAGAAGGCGTGCTGCTTCCCACTTGACCTCTTTGTGTCTGAATTCAAGGGTAAGAGAGGATTTAGAATTCGTAGATGGTGGCGGAATCTGCCATCCCAGAAGGATTTTTTTTTTTTCATTTAAATTCTTGTTAATATGATGCCCCTCTTATTACATGTCATTCCTCACTTCTTCCATCACCTTTCATGTTTAGTTTCCAAGTTTAGTGTATTCCAATGAACTATGTAAAGTCTCTGCAAATTGTGATAATTAGAGTGCTGATGAAGTACTTATAATTTGCTGAGACTAACCTTCAGATAATATGGACTGAATATAATTGATCCTGAAAGTAAGTTGTGAATTTGATATTAATTCTGCAAGTAGATCACCTAGGGCTGAATGCTAGAAGGAGCAGACTTGTGTAATAATTGTGTGCCTTCTATCTACAAACACACCCCTATGTTATACATAACCCAAGGGTCAAGACCTTTCAACAAGCACACCCCTTCCTAGGTCGGCCTTTTCCAAATTATGTCCCTTCCTCAAAATCGGCACCCATTCTGTTTTGACTAATGGGTAGTGGTTAACTAACCACATTAGTCAATAATAGGTCTAATAAGACCCATAGAAAATTGCCGATTATTCCTAAAGGAAGTATAATGATTCTAGGTCCATATTATAAGGTTATTCATGCGTCTGGTTCACACCAATCCGATAACTCAGAATATTTATACTGTCAGGTTATCAGCAATTAACACTCCTTAACATGATAATATAAATGAGAGATAACATATCTATCTGAATCTTCTAAGCATGTGGTATCATTGTACACATGATACTTTGTCATATTACTATACCTGTAATATGACTTATCACTTACACTTGTGATAACAGTATTACATGGAATGCAACATAGAGGATAAAATCCAGAGAGTGATTAAATTCTTCCTTTATCCAAGATGTGAATCATAGGCACTGATAGACCCATATCATAATATGATCCTGAGTTAAGGTCTGCCAGTACACAGGATAAAATTTAGAGAATGATTATATTCTTCCTTTATCCAAGTTGTGACTCATACGCATAGAAATATTTACATCACAATGCAATCTTGAACTCATCCAGATCTATCAGTAGTTCTCTACTGTTTAGTACATTATCTCAGAGATCGTCATCTCTCATAATGTCTTTTATACAAGTGTTCATTATCTCAGAGATCATCACCTCTTAGATAGTGAATACAAATGGTGAAGCCCATAACAGTCAATAGCTTGACAATAATAATAATTTTAACACAAAATTATTTCATTAATAATTTAAAGAATACAAATGTATTATAATTCAACCATACCAAGTCCTTTTTTGAAGTGATCTATCTTCATTCGAGAAAGAGGTTTGGTAAGAATATTTGTTGTCTGATTTGCAATGCAAATGTATTGTAACTTTACAGTTTTCCTGTCTACCATATCTCTTACATAATGGTAAGGAATTTCTATATGCTTGGATTTGTCATGAAAAACTGAATTCACAGAAAGCTTGATGGAACTCTGATTATCACAGTGAATGATAGTGAGATTCATGGGTTGATCAAATAATCCCACAAGTAACTTTCTAAGTCAAACTGCTTCCTGCGAAGCCATTGCAATTGCAATTTATTCAGCTTCCGTGGAACTCTATGCTATTGATGACTGCTTTCTGCATATCCATGATATCATTGTAATGGATACCCTAGAAATAGCTTTGATACCACTGTAATGGGCACCCCTGAATGTCCCAAAAACTAAACCAAATTGCTGAAAGGAATTATGTCAAACAGTTTGCATTCAACCTCTTATTTCTCCGTTTAATGTTTTAAACCCCTTATAACTCCGGAAATCAAACGTTTATTTGTTTGTTGTGTTTTGTGCATGGAATTGGTATCATACAACATAAACAAGAAAGAAACTACAATAATATGCAAAGTGGAAATGAACTGCTGCCAATAAAATGTTATTTTTAGAATTCATAAAACCAAATACATGGCAGATTTATCAACTCACTAATTACTTCAGCATTATTGACATAATACTCCAGCCCATGCTTTCGAACTTGCTGCTACAGTGCCGCGTGAATAGTGTCGCGTGAATAGTGTTGCGTGAATAGTGCTGCATGAACAGTGCTGCTACAGTACTTTGTCCTTCAATCAGTCCACTACCTTCGTAATATCATTCTCCCAAAGCGGCATAAGCGTCGGACAAGTAGTGAAGAAGATATGAGCAAAATACCAAATCTGCCTGTAGCTGGCAATGCAACTAAACTACCTGATAATGAAGCTGATAACAAAGAATTTCAAAGGCCAAACCCCAAGGGAATGGCGTCTAGAATGTTACAAGAGAGGATAAACGTCCTCAAATGCCAAGAACGGAGCTACAACTCACACACCAATTTCTTCTCATATTCAACCTGTCTAATGAAGCCACAAATGCTTCCTTTTATTCTATTTCTAAGGGTCCGCTCAACTCATATGGGCAATGTGGGATAAAAGATGTGTAATATATAAAACATATATTAAAATACCCCTTATGTCTCCCTTGGGTACACATCCCCATAAAATAAATATTAAAGTAACACTTTAATATTTTACAATTAAATTAGACGTTATTTTAATAAAACTTCAGGCATTAAAATGTATTAGCAATCGGACTCCGAATAATGCGAGTGATAGCTCATCGGAAAGCTCTCACCGAGGAGTATCAAATCCAATCACCAAAATTGACCTGCACTGTGTCCTGTCGACTTACTAAAAATAGTAAGTATGTCTGAAACTGAGTAAATCAACTTCGTTTTGGCCCAAACTGGAAATGACTAGGCCAAAACACTCCAGGATCCCATTAAACCCTTCGTTAGCCCTCGGGACCATGTAGAACAAGGCTAACGCACACACACTTGGTCAACTGCTAAAATGGGGACATTACAATCATTGCTGAGCCTAAACTGAAACAACATCTTGAAGTGCTTTTCCTATCAATAACACTTCCAACTCAATCCGAGTCTCTGAATCCATGTAAGTTCAAGTCAACTTTCTTATACATAAGTCCAAGGTTAAGAGTGCCTTGTAAGTATCTCATAATGTGTTTGACTGCAAATAGGTGAATCTCCTTTGGCTCACACATAAACTAACTTAAGACATTAACAACATAGCAAATATCAGGTTTTGTATTTACCAAGTACATAAGAGACCCAATCATCTATTTGTAAAGAGTAGAATCTATGGAGGGTGATTCTACTGCTGCTTCCTTAAGTTTGTGTAGATTAGTCTCCATTGGAGAAGATATAGGTCTGTAGTTCCACATTTCAAGTCTCTTCAAGATATCTAATGTATACTTTCCTTGATCCAGTATGATACTATCAGAGTTTTGCCATACTTCTAGTCCTAGGAAGTAATGAAGGAGTCCTAAATCTTTCATATCAAATTCTCTGATTAGATCTTTCTTGCATTGATCTATAATATGATCATCACCTATTATTAGCAAATCATCAATATATTGTATCAAAATTATCATATCATCTTTATCCCTTTTATAAAAGAGATTTGGATCAGCTTTATTCTTAGAGAATCCTAAACTAGTGAGATATGTATTGATTCTTTCATACCATGCTCGTAGAGCTTGTTTAAGCCCATAGAGAGTTTTCTTGAGTCTGCAAACAAAGACTTTAGGATTACGAGTTTCAAATCCTTTAGGTTGTTCCAAATATACCTCTTCTGTAATCTTCCCATTCAGAAATGTTGTTTTCACATCCATCTAATGTACTTTCCATCCCTTCGATGCTGCAATAGCTAGGACTGTTTTTACGGATGTGTATCTGGCAACTGGAGCAAAAGTTTCTTCATAATCAATTCCCTCCTTGTGAGAGAATCCTCTGGCTATGAATCTGGCCTTATATTTTTGAATGCTTGATCTTAAATATCCACTTAGAAGAGACAACAGATTTTCCCTTAGGCCTTGGAACAATTTTCCAAACATCATTCTTAATAATGGATTGGTATTCTTCTGTCATGGCATCCTTCCGAGCTGTATGTTTGATAGCATCTGAAACATTTGTTGGTTCTGAGTTAGGTAAGTCACTCATGTTTGCTGCATAGCTAGAAAATATTTTGGTTCTTTTGCTCTCTCTGAAGGTTCCAGATGGTACAACGAAGTCTTGTGCTTCCTCTATAGTCTTAATAGCCAAAAGTGGTCTTTTCTTAGGATTTTGAGTTTCCTCAAGATTAAGGTTTTGAATTTGACTTTCGATTTCTTCAGTGTTCTCCCTTTGAAACTCAGGACCATGATTTTCTTTAGAACTAAGTATATGAGGGGTCTTCAGGACTCAGAGCTCTATTGGATGCAAGCTCTTCTTCAAAGATAACATCTCTACTAAGTTCAATTTTCTTTTGACCAGGTATGTAAATTCTATATGCTTTAGAGGTTTCACTATACCCGACAAAAATGCGCTTCCTTCTGGAGGGTTATAACTTAATTCTCTTTTCTTTTAGAACATGTATGTATATAGGGCACCCAAATATCCGAAGATGACTTATATTTGGTTTAACTTTAGAAAAGACTTCTTCAGGAGTTTTATCTCTAAGCTGCGAGTGAGGACTTTTGTTTTGAATATAGACAGCAATACATGAGGCTTTTGCCCAAAGATAAAATTCTAAGTTTTGATCAAGTATCATAGCTCTTGCTGCTTGTATAGTTGTCCTATTCTTCCTTTCTGCTACCCCTTTTTGCTGTGGATTATAAGGAACATTAAACTCCCTCTTAATTCCCGCTTCTTTACAAAAATCTTTAAACAAATCTGAAGTATATTCCCCTCCATTATCAAACCTAAGAGTTTTAATTTTATGCCCTGATAGGTTTTCAGTTTAGGTTTTGAATTCTTTAAATCTCTTAAGGATTGCTTCTGATTCTTTATATTTTAAGAAGTAAATCATGTTTTCCTGAAGAAATCATCTATAAAAAGTATATAGTACAAAAATCCTCCAAGAGAAGGAATAGACACAGGTTCACACAAATCTGAGTGGACTAATTTCTAAAACATTGTTAGATTTTTTAGTGCTAATTTGAAATGGACTTTTGGTGTTTTTACCTAGTGCACATCCTTTGCATATGCTAGAATGATCTTTATTTAATTTAGGTAAACCAGTAACCATCTTCTCCATAGTTGATAAGGCTTTGAAGTTTAGATGCCCTAAGCTTCTATACCACACTTTGTTTATATCAGCAGCTTCATGGATTAAGGCTTGAATAGGTTCTATATTCAATTCATACAAGTATCCCTTTCTTTGACCAATCAACTTTGATTTCTTAAATGAAGAGTTCTTAAACCAGGTCATTACTTTACCCTCCATGAATGCAACCTTATGTTCATCATCTTCAAGTGCTGTAACAGAGATTAGATTCCTCTTAATTCTTGGTACATAGAGAACTCTTTTGAGATGAAGAGAAGTACTCGACTTCAGTTTCAATGTGCACTTCCCAATTCCTTTGACAGGATGATTGGAATTATCACCTATGGTAACTTTGTCATTAACTTCTTCTGATATTAAGTCTAGTACTTCTTTGTATCCTGTAATGTGTCGAGATGATCCACTATCAATTACCCATGCTTTGCTTGATGCTTAACATGATAGCACTGAATACAATACATGTTTCTCAGGATCATAATTTTCCTCTTTCTTAGTAACATTTGTACAATTTACTTGCTGCTTTGTATTCTTTGGGCAATTTGCTTTATAGTGTCCAAATTTCTCACTTTTAAAGCATTTTACTTTGGATAAATCTCTCTTAGGTTTGTCATTTCTTTGATGAGCCTTCTTCTTCTTGAAATTGTTCTTATTACCTTTGTAGGAATTTGTGTTGAGAATATGAAGTTCTTCATCTTCAGTTTTCAATTTCCTTCCTTTCTTGAGTTGCCTAGATTCTTCTTGAAGGCAATCTCCTTTAAGTCTATTGAAGTCTAGGAGTTTGTCTTTAGCACTTACTCCTTTTGAGAATATTTCCCATGAATCTGGTAATCCAGCTATTGCCATTAATGTTAGTGCTTCATCATCAATTATGTAAGCAATGCTTGTAATTTCATCTCTTAGACTAGCCACCCTTAGGAAGTATGAATTCATAGATTCTCCCTTCCTTATTTTTATATGATTTAGTTGCCTTTTTAGTGAAAGGGTTCTAGTTGCATTATTAACCTCATATGCATTTATTAATGCACGAATCATATTGAATGCTGTCTGATGCTTCACTACCATAGGTACTATTTCATTTTTAACTCCATCTAATATGATTTTCATGGCTTTCCCGTTTCCTTTGATCCATTTAGTTTTATAAGGATCAGCATCAGGTTGCTTGGATTCCTTATCAACAAACCGTGTTACATCATTTTCTTCAAGAGCCATCATAATTCTGAATTTCCATGCAATGAAGTGGTCTTTTCTATTAGACCTGTCTTTGGGTTTGATTGCATTGGCCATTGTAGGTAGGAGGATGTTGCTAGATATGTTTTAAATCTGATTATCAATTTGTAGAACCAAGGTTTGACTACCAGAGCTCTGATACCATGTAAAGTTTCTGCAAATTCTGATAATTAGAGTGCTGACGAAGTACTTATAATTTGCTGACACTAACTTTTAGATATTATGGACTGAATATAATCGATCCTGAAAGCAAGTTCTGAATTTTTTATTAATTCTGCAAGTAGATCACCTAGGGCTGAATGCTAGAAGGAGCAGACTTGTGTAATAATTGTGTGCCTTCTATCTACAAACACACCCCTACCTTAAACATAACCCAAGGGTCTTGACCTTTCAACATAACCCATAGAAAATTGTCGATTATTCCTAGAGGAAGTATAACGATTTTAGGGCCATATTATAAGGTTATTCATGCATCTGGTTCAGACTGATCTGATAAATCAGAATATTTATATTGTCAGGTTATCAGGAATTGACAGATCCAAGGTAAAATTGGGAGGTGAGCAAGGATTATGAATGCTTGGAGGGCGGTGCCCCCAAGGGAATTCTGTAGTTTCAAACTTCATCTTTTCACACCTCTGTTATCCTTTAAACTTACATTGCTTCACCCTTGTTTGATCTTATTCTGACTGGTGTTGAGTTTTCTTTAAATTTGATCATGTTCAAGGGGGTGGAAAACACAATAGACAGGAAAAACAATCAGAAGGTGTATACATGCTAATTGTGAAAAAAGAAATGTATGGTACCAATTATGCATGCAAGCCTCCAATACGCAGATATAAAGTTGACAGGTATGCAATGTGGCACAGACCAACCTTTACCAAACATCTTGCATGTATAATGTCACATGTGTAAACTCCAATTCTTCTAGTGATCTGGATCCAACTTAGTGCAGTAGTTGATTAATGATATCCTCATGACTGCCACGGCTTTGTGCTTTAAGGTTCACTTAATCTTCAGCTTAGGCTTCATCAATTGCACCATGTCTTCGCTATCTCTCTATGACCTCTGACATGACAAAGTACGAGTCATCAAAGTGTGAAAATGAAAAGGTTCATCAACCCAATGTGGTTAGGATTCAGTGTGTGACAAAGTAGGGCTTTCCTGTATATGCTCTTTAAAATTCCCCCAATGATTACACTTCCCTCTTTAATGATTTTAAAGTTTTCGCAAATCTACAGATTTTTTTAAAGCATATTATCCTTCTCATATTAAATAGGTATGTAATTAATTTAATTCATTAAATAATAAAAATAGTATCAGAAATTGTCATGATATCTAGTATATTCAGCTTTTAAACACCATAGCATTCATGAGGAAGGTCCAGCCTCAACGGGGTCTTCCCAACCGGTCTGCTACTGATAATAAATATGGAATCGAAAAGTAGAGCATCCTCTGCCCAATGGGACCTCTTTCCATAGACAATTCAGCTGACATGCTGACTTAGAGAGGACCAAAGAGACAACATGAAAGGCACTTGAACGTGCTTTCTCAAAAAGTTTACAAAGAATTACTGTAGTTTCTGTGCTATATTTGTTTTTAAAATCCAACAGCTTAGGACTGTCCAACATTTGATACGATAGCTCTAAAAACACTCTATGCAGTATTTGTTACATATATGATGCATATTTCTCTCTCTGCATATGTCTATTAATCATGGCTAGACAATGGCGAGTTGCCAACTGGTTAACAACTTTTTGAGCCCTGAGATTTTTTGCAGGATTTATTCAACGAGTCTCCCACCTGGGTTTTCACAAGTTTTTTTTGCGAAGTACTCAGTTTGGCAAGTCTGACTTTGCTACTCATAGATTCTGCCATACATGGAATAAATTCGTAGCTTCTCTTTAATCTATCTTCTTTTAGCGTGCTGCTTTTGTAGGAATGTTACATTGCAGCCACTCTTTCTACTAACCCCCAAAAGTCATATGCATGGAATAAGTTATACTAAATAATTCCAGATGTCAATATAAGAGTTTTGCTTGGACACAGCTATTGTATTGGATATGGATAGGGTATCTAATACCTACTAGATTAAGTGTCAATTATGTATATAACTGTAAGTCTCAGCCACTAATATAGATATGGCTAGATACAGCAATGATAAAATTACACATAATCTCAATTATTCATGCAGTTTAGATTCTGAAAGTGTAGAACATAATGCTAACAATTTTTATGAACATGTTTTGTTCTTTATATTTTAAGTTTATAATATTTATTTCCCTATATTATATTCGTGGCTTCTAGTGATATAAATGTCTCTATGCACGTCCAAGTGCAGCTGCGTTTGTTTGATTTATTTCTATGATCTGTTTCTCATGCACTTTTATTTTTGGATATGGCTCTGGATGGTGGGGTACCATATCCAGACATTGGTTGTATCCCAAATATGGGAAAGGTATTTTTTCTGTATCCAGGAGTAGTACTCAACACAGATATACATATCTGGTAGGGAAGGGGAAGTATCTGACAACTTTGATCAATACTGTTTTCATTTTAATTTTTCTCAAAAAAAAATGTTCAGCATATTTCGTATATTCTTTTGAACACGGCAGTTTCTGTATTAGCTTTTACTATAGACTCTTTGAAGCTCTGAAATTATAAACATCTTGCTACTGTTCTAGAAAATTTTGTATGTTGCTTTGGAAATGCCTCATGAAGTCGTACTGATTTATCACCTTTTGTTTTGCAGATTTGGCGAATGAGTGATTTGATTTACAGACCTGAAGATGAAGTTTTGGCAGAACTTGAAAAATTCCGCTCCCACATTATTTCTTGTGACAAGAAGTAGAAACAAAACACACACTCTCTTGTTCTTTGTTGTACAACTTAATGCCTGGAATGGACGCCATATAGAAAAAGAAAGCTAACTGAATTTCATTGGGAACATTTCTCTTACTGAATTCATCTTTCTTCAGTAACTATTCTTAATATGGACGGTTACCTAGTCTCATGGATGATGCATTTAACTCTGTAGACATGGCTGATAACGATAATCCAAAGATAATTAAATGATAGTTGTGCTTTTTATGGGTTGTTTACTGTTATCTACCAAATAGTGCATCAATTTAAAGCTTGTAACGTTGCTATATAGCATATAACTTGAGAATATAAGCAAATTTGAAAATCTTGGCCTTTTATTTATGACTATTTTCTTGATTTTCGGTGTGGCATTGTTATTCTTAAATATTTGCCCTGCTCTCCTGCCTCCCTGGTCCTCTCCATTACTCCCCACCTCACTTATCTCTATTTTGATACATGCCCTCACAGAAAATACTGTGGAAGGACAGCTGCAATATATAATTTAGGTATGATGTACCCAGTAGTTTGAAAGTGATAATCATATTTCTGCAATTTCACTTTGACGTGTTTGTCTGGAGTTGAATTGAGGACTACGATGAAGATGTTTCAAATTCCAATGCATTTGAGATCTTCCTATTCAGCAAGATATAAATGGTTGGTTTTTGTCTATTTATGTTTTTCTCTTATTCATCTTTCTTACACAAGCAAAAACACCAAAATGCACACTATGGAGCCTAATGGACAAATGAGGTCACCATGTTTGTTGCAGTTTAATTTGTAGTTTTAACATCATTGGGCTGATAAAGTGGCCTGAAAACTGGGCAGGTATGAGCATGCCCTACTTATGATCTCAGCCCCATCTATGACACTGAATATTCAAGTATTATTCTTAATGCGCTTCGGCTGTCATGAGACCACCATGTTAGCCGAACCTGTTGAATTTGTAGCTAGCTTAAAACATCACAGGCCCAACCAAAGTAACCTAATAACTGGGCAGTATGAATACATCACTTTTCCATTATCACAAGAGTTCCTTTAGAGGCCAAAACCCCTTTATTTATCTTCTTGTACATCTCCTTTCCATTACCACTATCTATATTTTTAGCATTATCACTGGGTTCTGTAGATTACTATACACTCAGTTCTGTTTATTATTTTATACTCATTCCTGCTAGCCATTATATTGCTTTGTTACCATTGGCATAACCGTTTTACACTTTCACAGAACCTAGTTTATAAATATGGAGGCCTCATGAACAAATGAGTTCACCATGTTAACTTCACATTGTTGTATCTCTATGGCATTGGAGATTGAAATATTATTGTTAATGGGCTTTGGTTGTAATGAGGCCACCATGTTAGCTGCACATTGTTGAATTTGTAGTTAGTTTAAAACATCACGAGCCCAATTATAGTCCTCTGAAAATTGGGCACTATGAGCATAGCCTAGTTATGACCCCAGCCATCTCTATGACACTGAAACATCATTCTTAAAGGGGCTTTGGTTGCAGTATTCATCCTAAATGTTTTTAAGCTAATCTCTTAATTGATGGAATGATATGCAGATGGGTCCTTTTCTATTAAATACGATTGTGTTTTTTGGTAAGGGCGTTTAGACAAGTTGATAAATGTTTCATCATTGCACAACTATGATTAGCTGGTTATGTTGATAGGCTTCCTCTGCGAGCTACTCATGCGTGTATGCTGGAAAAACTAGTCTCATGCCCTGTTTTCAAAAAATGGCTCAGGTTTGTTCTCACTTTAATGTCTGCTCATTCTCTATCAGAGAGAAGTGGATATATTTAAAAATGCATTGAATGAGAGGAGTCAAGGAGATTGAGTGCAGATATTGAATATGAAATAAGACAGGAAATACAAATAAAAGTCCCTCGGAGCTTTGTCAAGTCACATGGCATCAACAAATTGTACACGAAGTATTTGGGTTGCCTATGTTGGTAATGCAGTGAATTAGTTCTTGCCTTGTAATACATGTCCTGTAAAATTTATGTGTGAATACATTGCCGTGAGGATGAAAGGTGTATAAATGGATTTTTGTATGCAGACCATCTTAATCATTTCTCCTCTGACATATTTGTCTCCGTGTAATCATGGTCAATGTGGGGGAGAATGGGTGGACATGGGTTCACAATATATTTCAACTGCATTCTTCTCTTATCCACTATCCACAGATGCATAAAAATTATAAACAGACACCAACTCTGCAACTTTGTTCCTGCCATCACTGTTTGAAGATGCAATCCATCATTCTTGAGGTGGCTTCATAATTTGCAGGTATTTAAGTCAATCTATTTGCTGCACGTTTCTAATTTTGTGTGCTTTGTTTGAGTAACTGCAATTGCAATATTTCGTTTCGAAATTGGTCTTTTATTATATTACCAATTTAATCTTATTATGGAAATAATCAACATATTCTACCATGTGCATGTGAAATCACAACTTGTTCCTTCTCATTAAAATATTGTTTTTTTGAAAGATCCAGTCTGTTTGTTACATACTGTCCTATGCAATTCTTGTATAATTTTTTTTTTAATTATATATTTCTCGAGTTCAAAGCTCTGCAGTTAGATATGATATATTAGAATTTTTGAGGCATACAAAATCTACTAGATGGACAATTTATACTTGAATTGTAGGCAAACACAACTTGCCTTTATCCCAATGCCGATTTTTTATTTACAACTTGACTGTTAAGTAGTAGTTTTTGTTGACGCAATAGGATCTCTTTAAGAATAAACTGTATTTCAGACTCTAATGAAATATGTAACTTGCTTCTAGATTTGTATGTTGTAGATCTTCAATTCAGAGCAGTGCTTTGGTGCTTGGAGAATCTTCTAGTTGAATTATAATGTATAATAATCTGCAAGAGAAACAGATCGCTGGGACTGCATATATGACTTGTAATTGATATATGATAAGTCCCACGGATATATATATATATATATATATATATATATATATATATATATATATATATATCCAATGAAGAGTTGCATCCCTGTAGGGCGTGACGTGGCCACGTAGTGTCATGACCCTACATTGACACAACTATTGAATTACCTTTAACAAAACAATATTAATCAAGATCGGTGGTAGTATTTACCTTGCTTGATAATATTCATATAATCAATGTATTATACCTAGTGTGAGATCGGTGAAAGAGAATGCTCTAATAACATGATAAGCCCAATATAATTCGAAGGTAATGATGTCTAAATTCACACACACGCGCGCGCGCGCACACACGTGTGCACACGCACACACACGAACGCACGCACGCGCACGCGCATGTGCACATATATAGGCATATATGTCTGTCTAGCATAACCACAAAATCAAATTTAATCTATTTAGAATTACTTCAACAGAAGTTATATTTCAACACTCACTCTTAGTGAGGGAGAAGTGAGATTTCTAAAAAGAATACATAATGTTTGTATATAACCCATTATTTGTGTTTTAACACTCAAATGGTGACTAGTCAAATAATTAAAATCACCATGCTATGAACACTATCATAACACATTATGATCTCTAATTGTCTGAAACAATATCTAGAGTAATCATAATGCATTCGTTATCAATGACTTTTGGCATAATCGAAACAAACATCATGATAATAGGCCTATCATTTGCAAAATCGTCACCTTGCAAAGGATTACCTTTTGAATATATATGTACATGAAAGATTATCAGCTTTCATTACATATCTGATGCAATTAAACAACCATAGAAGCATAAACACATATAATTTGGAAATTTTAAGTTAAACATTCAATATTACAATTTAATCATACCAAGTTTTCTTGCTAAGTATTCCAACTTCACTTTAGCAAAGAGGCTTGGTAAAGATATCCGTTGTTTGCTCATTAGTACTAATGTACTCCAATTTGATAACACCTCGATCCACCATATCTTTAATATAGTGATAAGGAATTTTAATATGCTTAGAACAATTGTGAAAAACTGGATTATCTAGAAGCTTGATACAACTTTGATTGTTGCAATGAATCACAATGGGCTTTAAAGGCCTTTTGAACAAATCAACTAACAACTACTGTGACCACACAACTTCTCTAGCTCCCAAAGAAAAGGCAACGTATTCTGCTTTAGTAGAACTTATTCTGCTCCAGTAGAACTTAATGCAACAAAGGATTGTTTTTTGCTAAACCAAGGCACCATTCTAGATCTAAGATTGAAGCAACATTCAGAAGTACTCTTACGTTCAGTAGAGCTGTCTGCCCAATTAGAATCTGAATATCCATGAAGATTGATGTCTACTTGATCATATCTGATTCCCATGCCAATAGTGCTTTTTAGATACCTCAAGATGTATTTTCTTCGGTGCACACATAAACTGGCTTAAGGTGTTAGTAGCATAACATATGTCAAGACGAGTATTCACTAAATACATTAAGGATCCAATAATCTGCCTATAGTAAGTAGGATCCGTGGATTTAGATTTGATCATATCATTCTTTTGCTTGTGTAAATTGACTTCCATAAGAGTGGTAGCTGGTTTACATTCCTTCATTCCAAATTTTGTCAAAATATCAACGGTATATTTTTCCTGGTTTAGAAAAATGTAGTTACACTTTTGCCAGACTTCCAATCCTAGAAAGTAGTGAAGACCTAGATCATTCATATCAAATTTTGCTATTAGTTTTTGCACTTCTTTATTAGATTTTCTTCACCTGTTATTAACAAATCAACATACAATACAAGAATAATCATATCATCACCATCTATTTTGAAGTATAAGTTAGGATCAACATCATTTTTAGAGTACCCTAAATTTGTGAGATAGTTGTCTATTCTTTCATACCATGCTTTGGGAGCCTATTTGAGACCATATAATGCTTTCTTTAACTTACATACGTGAGATTTTCTGTCATGAGTGTATAACCCTTTTGGTTGCTCAATATAAAATTCCTCTTCAATTTTTTCATTTAAGAATGTTGTTTTAACATCCATTTGATGAACTTCTCATCCTTTGGATGCTGCGATAGCCAAGATAGTTCTAAATGAAGTGTATATAGCAATTGGAGCAAATGTTTCTTGATAACCAATATCTTCTTTCTGTGAGAAACCTCAAACTACAAATCTGGCCTTGTACTTTTCAATGCTACTGTCAGGTGCATGCTTGATTTTGAACAGCCACTTAGAAGTAACAACAAATTTGTTTTTAGGTCTGGGTACAACATTACATACATCATTTTTTAGTATAGAATTATATTCTTCAATCATTGCTTCTTTCCAAAGTTGGCTAGATAAGGCTTCTTCAACATTTGTAGGTTCTGTTTTTATAAGTTCAGTTAATAATGCTACATAATTTTACTTTCTCGAATTACTTCATTAGGTTCAACATGATTTTTTTCTATCATTTTCCTAGCCCAAAGTGGCCTCTTTTTTATTGTTAACATTTTTAGAATCCTCAGGATTTGATGTACTGGTAGAAGAGGGTTCAATATCATTCTCCCTCTCAATTTTTGTTGTGTGATTTTCATCTATTTCAGAGACAGGCTCTGTAAGCGATTCGTCACTATTTTTAGAAAGATTGAAGGCAATATCTTCTTCAAATTTCACATCTCTACTAATCCAATTGTTCTTTGACTCGAAATAAAAACCCTGTAGCCTTAGGTTGTTTCATTGTATCCAATGAGTATCCACTTCTTCCTTGATGATTCTAGTTTTGTTCCTTTCTCTTTGGAAATGTGAACACACAAAAATTCTTAGGCGACTTAGATCTAGTTTAATACCCGTAAATACTTTTTCAGGAGTGGTGTTCTCTAATATTGAGTGTGGACAATTGTTTTGAATGTAAACTGTAGTGTTAGATGCTTCAGCCTAGAAAGAGTTATTGAGGTTTTGATCATGCATCATTGCTCTGGGTGATTCGATAATTGATCTATTTTTATGTTCTACAACTCCATTCTGTTGAGGATTATATGGTATAGAAAACTCCCTCTTAATCCCAACAATAATGCAAAAGTCTTTGAAAATTTTAGAGATATATTCACCTCCATTGTTAGACCTTAGTATTTTTATTTTTTGTCTTGACTAGTGTTCAACTACAACTTTGAATTCCTTAAACTTTGATAATACTTCAATTGATTTCTTTCATTTTAGGAAGTAGATCCAAGTTCTTCTAGAATAGTCATCAACGAAAATTACATAAAAGAGACACCCATTTAGGGAAGGCACAAACATAGGACCACGAAAGTCAGTGTGGATAAGTTCAAGCATAGATTTTGATTTTTGAACAAATTTTGGAAAATGATTGCTTAGTGTTTTTGCCTAAAGCACATCCTTTGCAAATGCTTAAGTGATCAGTTTTGGGACTATGTAATCCTTTTACAATTTTTTCTATAGATGATAATGTGCGATAATGAAGATGTCCTAGCCTCCTATGCCAAATTTTGGTAGAATTTGAAGTTTCATGACTTAGGGCTAAATTTTGATTATGACAAAGTTTATATAGGCTTCCGTCTCTAAATCCAATAGAAATAGCTTTCTTGATATTATAGTTCTTTGGCCAGGATAGAACTTTGTCTTCTTGAAAGGTGACTTTGAATCCTTGATCAACAAGACCAGAAATAGAGACCAAATTCCTTTTATACCAAGTATACATAAAACATTTTTGAGTTGGGGGTAAGTCCTGAATTTAGGTGAATTGAGCAGGAACCAATACCTTTGATTAGATGAGTGGAATTATCTCCAATGGTGATTTCTTCTGAGGAGTATTTTAAGAAACTTTCAAATTTGTCTCTAAAACCTGTTATATGTCGAGATGCTCCACTGTCTATAATCCAAGTGTTTCTGTTTGAATTTAATTTACTTGAAAGAGCTAAATAAAATGCATAGTTTTCTTTTTTCTCTTTCTCTACTTCTTTGACTTTTGCTAGGGTTGCTTGAATTCTCTTTTGTTCAGGGAAAAGGTTGTGTGAGTGACCAATTTTGTCACAATTGAAACATTTTACTTTAGACCAATCACGTTTCTTATAAAGTTTGTCAAATTCCTTCTTATTATGTTTGAATTTTCTTTTCTTGTTTGAATTTGCATGAAGAGTTTGAATGTCTCCCCCTTGATTTATAATTAGTCCTCTTGAGACTAATCTTGATTCTTTTTGCGTGCATTCATTTTTTAGTAAATCAAATTTAGAGAGTTCAAGTCGGGAGCTTAGTCCTCGAATAAATGTTTTCCAAGATAGAGAAAGTCCTCTTACAGCTATCATGCTGAGTTCTTTGTCATCAACATAATTTTCAATTGCTGCAAATCAATCTTTTAATTCATAAAATCTTAGAAAATAGGACGTACTTAACTCCCTATTTTTCATTTTAATGTATAATAGATCTTGTTTTAGGGTTAGCAGTCTACTAGTATTGTTGATTTCAAATGTGTCTTTAATAGTAGAGAACATTTCAAATGTAGTCTTAAGGCTGGATATAGAAGGAAGAATATGATCCTTCATAGAGTCTTTTATAATTTTCATGGCCTTGTTGTTGTGTCTTTTCCATATCGTTTTATCTGGATCATTTTTAGGCATGGATTTGTTTGATTCTATGTACTCTTCTAATTCGATTTCTCTTAATATTATCATGACTTAAATTTTCCATGATGAAAAGTTTGATGCTCCCTCAAGTCTATCCTCTAACCTTACATGATTAACCATTTTGAGGATATAATTTAAACTTTATAATTATGAGATTTTAATTTTAATTCTGAACAATAGAGTTTCTTATTAGAATGACTCTGATACCATGTTATTGTAATAGGACCTCTGATAGAATAAACTATATTTCAAACTGTAATGAAATATGTAACTTACTCTCATATTTGTCTGTTGTAGATCTTCAATTCAGAACAATGCTTTGGTGCTTGGAGAATCTTCTAGTTGAATTATAATGTATAATAATTCACAAGAGAAATAGATCACTGGGACTGCATATATGATTTGTAATTGATGTTAGCATGAATGTTGATGCTATAGGAGAGCAATGCAAAACATTGTTATGACATATTTATAACTGTGTTTGTCATTGATGAGAGCATAGTAATGAGTTTGTAAAAGACTGATAGAGCAGCAGACTATGATTTGTATTAAGGACAATATATCACTTATTTGATTATGCATAGTTACCAACACATACTATAGTGTGTATTTGTTATATAGGCAAGTGCACAGAACTTAAATCGATTGTGTACGAAAGATATAATTGATCTACAGAGAACCGTATGGAAACAGAGTATTAGGAAAGTAGTTCCTATTGTGTGATTGTTACAACTCATTACATTTGTAATGAAGGGTTGCGTAGTCAACTAGAGATAGTATACTGACCGTTGATGATGTTAGAGAGTGCGCATGTACGAAAGTCGCACGTGCGAAAGTTTGTGTATAATTGTGAGCAGACAACATTAATTAAATGTGTATTTCATTTAATTAATGTATGATAATGAAGTGTGAAGCCAACTCAAGTATTTATTATTGAATGTGGTATAAAGGAAAGATGTTTTGCATGTTTTATAAATGTGAGAAGAGAGAAGACTTGTGAATTACTAAGCAATATAGAAGAGTGACTTACTAGTGTGTGTAAGTGACCTTAAGGGTTACTCACAGAGTCCCAGATCTGATTGCATGATCTGAAGGTGAAGGAGTCCGACGTACTAGATAGAGGAAGAAGCAAAAGCCTATTACACATCTATTATTATGAAAGGAATAGTATCGAGGTCAATTGGATAGTGGATTTGCTAATATGATCCTAAAGCTGTTTGGACAGTGGGTTCAACTGCCTTCCACAACTCGTAACAGGGTTGGAATCTCCTAACAAGGATTCAAAGTCTCCTAATAGGGACTCTTGTACTAAATGTTGTAATAGACTCTTAATAGGGTCCATCCCCTAACAAGGAATATTCATAGTAGTACATCATTTTGTGGGCATCATTCCCACCTGAGTTTTCCCTCTGATCAAGGGTTTCCCTAGTCAACATATCTAGTGTAATTGTTTATGTGTATCTCCTTATGATTATTGTTTACTTTGGTTGAATGGTCAAGATTTTTTAAGAGGATAAATGTTTTAAATTTTCACATAACTGATTCAACCCCCCTAGTTATATTGGTGGACTATTGTTTCTAACAATTGGTATCAGAGCATCAGGTCCTTGAAGAATTTTTTTTTAACAACTTTGGGAGATCCATGGCGAACATATTCAGAAAGGAAAGTCTGAGATTTGATGGCACAAATTATGAGAGTTGGAAGGATAAAATGAAGACTCATCTTTTGTGCATGGGTCCAAGATATTGGCTTGTAACCAAGGCACCTAAAAACATTGCAGAAGAAGACAATCTTGAAAGCTGTACTGAGGAACAAAGAGAAGTATTTATGTGCAATATAAGGGCAAGAGAAGCAATATTGTCAGCTCTACCTAAAAGTGAGTATAGCAAGGTAAAACAACTCAAAACATCTCATGAAATTTGGAAAACCTTAGAAGCTAATTATGAGGGTGATAGACATGCAAAAAGAGTTAGATTTAAAAATCTGTATTTCACATTACAAGATGCTAGAATGATGGAAGATGAATCTGTAAGAAGCTATATTGGCAGAATATCTGAGATTTTTGTAGGAATCACATCTCTTGGTGGAAAGAAGTTTGATGATGAAGTAATATGGAAGATCTTGAAAAGGCTGACACCACCTTTCAAGATAATAACACAGGTGATTCAGGTGATGATACCTTGTACTACTAATGTTACCAAAGAAAAGTTGCTTGGTAGATTGGAAGCTGAAGAATTCGATCTAAAATAGTTTGGAGAATTAGCAAAAGTTGAGACAACATTTAGTGCATTTAATATTAATCTTGGTCTAGCAAGGAACACAAGAGCACAAGGAGACATTGTTAGTAACAGTAAATCTGTTGAGGAAAAGATCCAGGAAGGAGTGGCTCTTCTTGTGGAAAGAGAAAAAGATGGTAAGAGTATCTTTAAATGTTGGACATGTAATGAATGTGGTCATTATGCATCTAAGTGTCCTAAAAGAGAACAAAAGTATAAGGGAAGAGTCAAATCTAGAAGACCTAGAAATTGTTTATATGCTAATGAAGAAGAAGAAGAAGAAGAATCTAATCAAAACAAAAGTGAAGATGAATTAGGATTCATTGCTATAAAGGAGGATGATCTTGATAGAGAGATAAGAGAAGAAAGCACACTGATTTCACAAGTTGAAAGGAAAGATTGGATCATTGATAGTGGTTGTTCACATCACATGACTAGTGATACGAGCAAATTTGTCAAATTCAAAAGCTATGATGGAGAAATTGTCAGAGTAGGGAACAATGTAGGCTATCACATTACAAGAATTGTATCTATCTCACTAGATGGTAAAACAAATACCAATGATGTTTATTTGTTGATGGACTGAAACATAACTTGTTAAGTGTTGGACAACTTATGGACAAAGGTTACCAATTACAGTTTGGTAATGACACATGCATCATCAAGAACAAGGAAGGAAAACTACTTGGTACTAGCACAAGAACCAGAGATATTGTATTTCAGTTAAACACCACTAAAATAACATGTTTAGTAACTAAAGTTGATAACAGTTGGTTATGGCATAGAAGATTTTGTCACATAAAGTTTGATAACATTGTGAAAGCCAGTGATACACTTGCTGTGAGAGATTTACCTAAGATCACTTAGCCCATTGACATTATTTGTAAGGAATGTATCTTGGCTGAGCAGAAGAAAGTTTCATTTCCTAGCAAGCAGTTTTGTACTACACAAAAGTTGGAATTGGTCCATACAGATTTGAGTGGTCTTACAATAACAAGAGGATTCTATGGAGAGAGGTATTTTATGATTTTTGTTGATGGTTTTACTAGGACGATGTGGGTAGCTTTTCTTAAAGAAAAATCAAAGGTATTTGAGAAATTCAGGATATTCAAGAATAAAGCAGAGAATGAATCTAGAGTTAAAATCAAGAGCTTAAGATCGGATAGAGGAGGAGAATTCACTTCCAAAGAATTCAGTATCTACTGCAAAGAACATGGAATAAGGAGACAAGTATCTTCACCTCATTCACCTGAGCAGAATGGGATTGCTAAAAGAAGAAATAGATCAATTGTTGAAGCAACAAGAGCTATGTTATTCGAGAATGATGTACCAAAGACTTTTTGGAGAGAAGTAGTCAACACATCAATATACAATTGAACAAAGTACAAATTAGAAAAGGTATGGAGAAAACACCTTATGAGTTATGGTTTGGTCACTCACCATCAGTCAAATATTGTAAAATAGTTGGAAGAAAATGCTACGTCAAAAGAGATGATGATATCGGTAAGTTTGGTTTTAGGAGTGATGAAGGTATGTTTCTTGGCTCTTCATTAAAAAGTAAAGCTTACAGATGTTTCAACTATAGAACAAAAACTATAGTAGAGTGTGCAAATGTAAGAATAGATGAAAAGTTTGGCATTTAAAAAAAAAGATGATGGATTATAACTCTGATGGAGATGATTATTCTGCAATGACCAACAGATGTAATGAATTATTTCTCAAGACTAACAATGACTTGCAGAGTAATGTGCAAACTGAAGAAGTAAGAGAAGAATAGAGTGCAGTACTTGAAATAGGAGTTGAAGCAGTGACTCCTACCCAAAATAAGAATGTGATAAGAAATCATCCTACTTATTAGATAATAGGAAGTAAAGAAAAATGAGTAATGATAAGAAGCAGAATCAATGAAGAACTATGCCTAATATCTCAAGTAGAACTAAAAAGTGCAGATGAAGCAATCAAGGATGATCATTGAATAAAAGCAATGAAGGAAGAATTTCAACAGATAATAAAAAATGACACATGGGAATTGGTTCTTAGACCCAAGGACAAAAATGTGATTGGTACAAAATAGGTATTTAGAAATAAAATGAATGAACAAGGAGAAGTAATAAGAAACAAAGCAAGACTAGTATGTAAAGGCTACTCTTAACAAGAAGGAATTGATTGTGAAGAAACATATACACCTATAGCAAGAATGGAAGTAGTAAGAATGTTCTTGGCATATGCAGCAAATAAAAACTTCAAGGTATATCAAATGGATATTAAGTCAACATTTTTTAATGGAGAAGTTGAAGAAGAAGAAGTTTATATTGAGCAGCTAGAAGGTTATTCTTTGACAGAAGAGAAGGATATGGTTTGTAGATTAAAGAAAGCCTTGTATGGATTGAAGCAAGCACCTAGAACCTAGTATGCAAGGTTAGATAAATACCTAGAAAAGCTTGGATTTGCTAAAGGAATGACATACAGTAACTTGTACTTGAAAGAAATAAAAGATGGTTTGTTGATAATCATTGTATTTGTTGATGATATCATTTTTGGAGGAAATGATGAAGTTAGTAACAAATTCTCATAAGATATGAAGAATGAATTTGAGATGAGCATGATAGGAGAAATGAAAATTTTCTTAGAATTGCAAATTGTTCAAAACAAAGAAGGAATCTTAATTTCTCAAACAAAGTATTTGAAAGATTTGATGAAAAGATTTGGTCTAGAAAACTGTAAACTTGTTGGAACTCCTATGATAATTGGTCATAAGTTATCAAGCAAGGACGAGACACCTACTATTGAACAAAAGAAGTACAAATCTATGATTGGAGGATTGCAATATCTAATTCATAGTAGACCAGATATAGCTAATGCGGTTGAAATTGTGGCAAGATTTCAGGTTGATCTTAAAAAATATCACTACATAGTTGTAAAAAGGATATTTAGATATCTAAAAGGGACAATTGATTATGGCATTTGTTATGACAGAAGTAATGATTTTACTCTTTGCACTTATACTAATGTTGATTGGGTTGGAGATATGGATGATAGAAAAGGCACCAGTGGAGGAGCATTCTTTCTTCGTGGAAGATTGGTTTCTTGGCTAAGCAAGAAACAAGATTGCACTTCACAAAGTACTACAAAGGTAGAATATGTTGCAGTAGCAAACAATTGTAATCAAGTTATATGGATAAAGCAGATGATGAAGGACATTGGAATTACATTCAAAGAACCTATTATTATTTACTATGATAACACAAGTACAGTTAACATGTCTAAGAATCTTGTTTTGCATTCTAAGTCTAAGTACATCTCTATAAAGTATCATGTGTTGACAGAGAAAGTTGTAGAAAAAGAAATTAGACTAGAGTACATTAACACTAAGGAAAAAATTGCAAACATTTTCATAGAGGCCTTACCAAAGGATACATTTGAGTACCTAAGAGGTATGCTTGGGGTTATGCCCCTGCCTATTTCAGAATAAAAGATGCAAAAGTGCATCAGTCCAGGGAACAAAGCACCAATGATAGACTGGATTGAATGCTGATGCTTCCTGTATGGGAGAGTATCTGTGATGAATAGAATCATCTAGGACTCTTGTTGATTTTGTTGTAGTTTCTTTTGACACTTAAGCTAGTAAGTTGTTGCAAAGTTTGATGTAGAGATGTTAGTTGTTGAAACCTTTGACATTGATGCCAATGGGGGAGAAGTATGGCATGAAAAACATTGTACTATTGGGGAGAAGTATTGCAATAAAGGATTTGCATAAATCGAGATTTGATTGATGAAAAAGATTTGAGAATACTTGTTGGTATTCTTGGAACTAGATGTTTTTCATCTATGTTGCCATCAATGTCAAAGGCGAAGATTGTTAGCATGAATGATGATGCTATAGAGGAGCATTGCAGAACATTGTTATGACGTATTTATAATTCGAATTGTCATTGATGACAACATAGTAATGAGTTTGTAAAAGATTGATAGAACAACAGAGTGTGATTTGTATTAAGGACAATATATCACTTATTTGATTATGCATAGTTACAAGCACATACTATAGTGTGCATTTGTTACATAGGAAAGTGCACAGAACCTGAATTGACAGTGTACAAAAGATATAATTGATCTATAGAGATCTGTATGGAAACAAAGTATTAGGAAAGCAGTTCCTATTGTGTGATTGTTACAGCTCATTACATTTGTAATGTAGGGTTGTGTAGTCAAGTAAAGATAGTATATTGACCATTGATGACATCAGAGAGTGCACATGTACAGAAGTCGCATGTGTGAAAGTTTGTGTATAACTGTGAGCCGACAATATTAATTAAATGTGTATTTCATTTAATTAATGTATGATAATGAAGTATGAAGCTGACTCAAGGATTTATTATTAAGTGAGGTATAAAGAAAATATGTTTTACGTGTTTTATAAATGTGAGAAGAGAGAAGACTTGAAAATTACTAAGCAATAGAGTAGAGTGACTTTCTAATGCATGTAAGTGACCTTAATGATTACTGCTACAGATCACAGAGTTCTAGATCTAATTGCATGATCTGAAGGTGAAGGAGTCTGATGTACTAGATAGAGGAAGAAGCAAAATCCTATTATACATCTATTATTCTGAAAGGAATAGTACAGAGGTCGATTGGATAGTGGAATCATTGATCTGATCCTAAAGCTTTTTGCACAGTGGGTTCAGCTGCCTTCCGCAACTCCTAACAAGGTTGGAATCTCCTAATAGGTATTCAAAGTCTCCTAACAGGGAATCTTGTACTAAATGTTGTAATAGAATCCTAACAGGATCCATCCTCTAACAAGGAATATTCATATTAGTACATCATTTTGTGGGCATCATTCCCATTGGGGTTTTCCCTTTGATCAAGGGTTCCCTAGTCAACATATCTGGCATAATCGTTTATGCGCATCTCCTTATGATTATTTTTTACTTTTGTTGTATGGTCAAGATTTTTTAAGAGGATAAATGTTTTAAATTCTCATATAAGTGATTCACCCCTCCCACCCCCACTCTTAGTTATATTGGTGGACTATTGTTTCTAACAATTGATATATGATAAGTCCCACCGATGCCAATATATATTTCCAATGAAGAGTTGCATCCCCCTAGGGGCATGATGCTACATGGCCAAAGGCCACGCAGGGTCATGACCCTATGTTTGTCACAATTATTGAATTACCTTTAACAAAACAATATTAATCAAGATCGACGACAGTATTTACCTTGCCCGATACTATTCATATAATCAATGTATTATACCTGATGTGAGATCAGTGAAAGAGAATGCTTTAATAACATGAGAAACCTAATATAATTTGAAGGTAATGATATCTAAATTCATATACATACATACATACATACATACATACATACATATATAGATATAGGCATATATGTCTATCTAGCATAAGCATAGAATCATATTTAATCTATTCAGAATTACTTCAACATAAGCTATATTTCAACAATTTTCCACAGCAAATCAAATTGTGACAATGCTATTAGAAATCATCCATGTAGTTATTTGAGTCAAAATCATTGACCTATGTTTTATGAGTAGTGGTTCACACGAACTTAGATGCAATGATTGCTAAGTGTTCCATTCATTCTCATGAGTGATGGGTTTGTGTGAACCGTCAATCGGTTTGACTCAAAAAACTACACAGTTGAATCCTGATAGCATCACAACTTTTTGATTATTATTGTCACAATGATAAGTGAGGGAATTTATAATTGATTGCTAAGCTTCTTCCTTAAGATTATTAGAAATAATGTAAAAATCTAGGACGAAAGCTTGTCCCTCCATGTTTGCCAAAATGGATTAAAAAGTAGGAGTGTTAAGAAGTGTGCTTGGAGTGATGCACAACTTCCAAAAAACATAGTTTTGGGCACTTTGCTAGCATTCAAAGTTTAATGAAGGAAATTGATTTATATTTTCAAGAATCTATAAACTAAAAGAACATGTTCATTAGCTTGATTTGTTTGTCACATGCTGCTAACATGCATAGATGTATGTATCCTCATTTCTTGTTAAACACAATGGTGCTTATTTTGAGTCTCTCCTTGACTTGGCATTTGTCTTGAAGACAAAAAAACCTTTAAATTGAAAAATGAAATCCTCAATTTTATTTGGTACAACTATGTTTCTAGCTAAATTTATATGTCATGGGACAACTCATTTTTGCATCTGAGCTATCAAGGCAAGATTCTGCAAAATTTCCAAAAGAGATCTAATTTAATATCTTCTAAAGATAAACAACTTCATAACTAGTTTAATTTCTACATCTAGTTTTTTAGAAGTCCACACAGAAACCATTTTGTTTTGTTTTGTTTTGTGTTTAGGTGTAAATACACTCCTATTATGCCTTTAATGATAAGTTTTCTCTCTTATGGAGACTTAGCTATTTCCTTGTTCTTATGATTTTATGCAATCTACTCACACCACAAGACTTAATTGCTTGTACATATTGCATAAGTTTTGTTCTATTATTGTGTTCGAGATCACATAGGCATTTGGTATGGGGGAGAACTCGAATTTCATTGTTTGGAATGCTATTTGTGACATTAGTTTGCAGTTTAATTGAAGTTAATATATACAATTCTTAGTAAGGGTGAACTACAATAGATGACCAAGTTACTTCCTTGATATTTGCTAGAAATGACTTTTAACTTAGGTCAAAGCTTCTTTCTTGTCATCCTTAGACAATAGTGTAAACCCTCATGACATTGGTGACGTGAATGGAAACATGTGAATGAACAATTCAAGCTTACATGTTATTAGTTTTCAATATTTGATTGAATTGAGATTCACAACTTCTTGTTTATATTGCATATGCTTTATTATTTGATGATTCAAATTACATTTTATTCATTTTTATGTTCTTTTTCATAACGACCACTAAATGTAATCCAAAATATTAAACATACACAATATAAACTAAAAACTTTGCCTCTCAATGTACTTAGATGGGCTACTTTGCTAATATTAGAAGTTGGTAAACATACAAATACAACATAGAAGATTAAAAGTCTTTGTTTATGAAGGTTATGCTTTTTGTTATCATTCAACTCAACATTCATTTAAATCATGAATTTTGCATGGAGTAGAGTGGAATTGGATGTGACAGAGCTAGGGTTTTTTCTATAGAGTATGGAGATGATGATGATGTAGAGTATGGGGAAGGGGGTGAGGGGTTGCAAATCATTGTAGCTACTCCTTTCCCTTAGGTTTGGTCCTGTTTGTACCAAGGCTTGATGGTTTTAGTCCACACTTCTTTTTATTATGACTTTATCCATGTTTATGAGAGATCTTTTCCCTTGGTATGAGTTGTTTTGGTTGAGGGAAACTGCTTGTGGGTCATGGTTTATTGTGTGTAGCCTCTTGTAGATTGTGTTTGTGGTGTTGTGACTTTTTAGGGTTTTTTTGTTTGGGCTAGTTGTCTTATTTTGGGAATTTCCTATTTGTGCCTTGCTTTGAAGCTTGGTATGTGGGCGTTTGTCTTGGTTGTGTCCTTGTTGTTTTTCTTTAGGTGCAAAAAGTCATTGTTTTGTTGGAGGCCATTTTCTTGGGTTTTGGCTTTGTTCATGTTGGTGATTAGACAACCTTGGTTGGGTTTTTGACTACAGGGTCTCTAGTGTTTTTCTTTCTTGCCTTTTGGTGCTCTTTAGTGTTTGGTTCAAGAGCCCTATGTGGAGATTTCTTGCAAGGTTTTTGGTAGTCACTTTGTGGAGGTTTTTCTGATAGTTAGCGATAGCAGTAGTATTTGTTGTGCAATAGGGCTTGGTTACTTTTATAGTTTCTTCACCTCTGACGTTATTGGTAGAGGCTTCTTGGAGGGTTGTGAAATGTTTTTTATACTCTAGTTCTCATTGTGGTTGCTTCTTTGTTGGCCTCTTGTAGTTTTCTCATGGCTTGGGCTCTTTCCCCATTGGTGTTTCCTTCTACTTTTGATCATAAATGGGTGTTCTTTATTTCTCCTTTTTTGCAATTTCACAAGTCTTCTATAGAGGTGATGATAGTGGGTTCGTCTTGTCTTCATCCCTTTTCTTGTATGGCTCATTCTATTGTGGTGAATACCTCTCTATTATGTTGGAGAGGGGATGCTTGGAAAAAGTGTGATGTTGTAAGAACGGGTTTCTTATTGAGGTGGAGAAGGTTTGCAGGGGAGTAGTGGGTTACTATTTTTGATGCTTGTTTGTTGCTCCCTTGGTTAGATTTTTCTAGTTGTCTTATTCATTGTCAATGACAAAGTGGTTTTGGGAGGCATTACAAAACCTAACTTGAAGATTTGGGGAGCCCTTCAAAACCCTATGACCCTTTTCTTGTGGGAGACTCTTCTCCCTCATTTTTGGGATTCATATAAAACTCAAGTATAAGGTTTGGGATAGTTTTCATTACCATCTTGTACCATGCTCTTTTTGGCCTCTCCTAATCTTTATATACTTGCTAGTTCATAATGAATTCTTTTGTAAAAGGTTCTAGGGTGCTTTTAAAAAACTTCTCATTTTTTGGAGGCAATGATGTCTTTCCTTGACTATGATTATCTTAGTTAAGGGTGTCCTACTAGAATAAGGTTGTGTGAAGCCTTTCAGAGCCCATTGGTTCCTTTTTAGATTCTTAGGTTGTTTATTTTGTTGTCATTTGGTCGATGGTACATGGATTTTTCTGAAACCCCTCTATTCTTCACATGTAATCTTTAGGGAGGTCAGGACCTTGTGTCTCACTAGTTGGTTGCTCTAGTCAAAAGATTTCTCTTTAGTAGGGGTTTGCTCCTTATTGTCTTTCAATAATTTCAATTCTTGTGAGTTTCCCCATTTTCTTCTGCCTTCTAGCTTGATATTACTGGTTTTTTTGTGTTCGAGCCCTTTCCCAATTGAGTTTAATTAGAACATTAGAAGTCAATCACCAAATCTCCAAGAATAGAATCATTAATTGGTTGTGCTTAAGATGTACCAAGTACAAGGTCGTGGATTTATCAATCTAAAGGTTATATTAGAATAGGAAATGAAATGTATAGGTCTATGATAATTTCTCTTCCTAACTCAACAATTTTGAGATGAAGACAAAAATATTGCTATAATCCTTTGTAGATGCATATATATAGTAGGATCTATACCCTTTACAACTCTCAATGTTGCTTTTCTACCAAGATGCACTTAAGAGGTTAGTGGTCCTTTGTAACTATAGGACTTGTAGTGAATGTTGAAATGCTCCCTTATAGAACTGAAAATCATTATGAAGGAAACTAATTTATAAAAAACAATGTTTCATATGTTTTAGATTATGTTCGATCACTTATGTTACCAAAAATATCATTTTAGTAGTACATAATGGGTGATATTTTTTAAATATAATGATATGACTACCCAAAAAATACAAGAAAATGCTTTAGTTATTCCATTAGGAAAGGAGATATCACCTACTTGGGTGCGAATTCTAAATTGAAGATGCCTAGGAGCATAACAAATCTCCTATTATACATTTTATTCCTTGTTCAATAAATAAGTTAGATTATGTGGTCTCTGCATGAGTTGCGAAAGAATCACTCAAGTTCCCCTTGTAGAAAGGGAGAAGCATCAATCAATAAATATTGCAAATTTGAATTGCCCACATGGCAATTGAGAGTCAATTCAAGATAATGCTTAAACAATTGTTACCAAGTTCGTTAGTTTCAATGCCTTGTGTTGCAATGACTTTGTACATTGTGAGAGAAGTGAGAAAATTAGTAGTGGTTGCTAAGTTCCACCATTTAGTTTGCAACCTTTACATTTTCTCTATTCTAGAGGTGTTTTTTCATGTGGGCTAGGCTATCATTTCCTGTGTTTAATTTGTACATGGTCAGATTTTGATTCATGGTTTTCCCTATTGTTTCCCTAGTGTTCTATTAAATTAACAAAAAAATAGTAGTGGTTTTTGAATCGTACCAATTGGTTTGTGACCTTTACATATTTTTTAGTGTCGAGTTTCTTTTATGTGAACAACATACGTATTCAAGTATTAAATTTGTATACTTACTTTTCTAATCATCACGGTCTAGGGGAGTGAAGTTGGATATTGTTTGTGGCGAGTTGTGTTTTTAAGTTATTTTTAATCAATGTTTGTCATTTTCCTCCACTTTATCCATATTTGGAGGATTTCATGTATTATAATTCATGTTGTAAGTAGAAGTTAATAGATTTTTGAATGCACCAATGCAAAAATGAGCATTACATCAATTTTTATTACGTTTTGAAATATGTGCATTTAATATATATTTTCATTAAATTTATTTTTATGTAATTTGTAAGGTAAATCAAGTAAAACATTCGACCTTAATATGAGATTAGTCTTTTGGTTTATTGCAAGAATGATAATATACTTTAAAATGATTTGATTCTTTTTGATAAAATATTTTAATTATATTCCAACATTTTTTGGTTGATCATTGTGTTAAGAGACTTATAGTATATCTTGCACCACATCATATTACAACAATGATGTTGCTTCATGTAACGTCCCCCTTTTTTGGGACATTTGTACTCAATTGAATAATTACATTTATATTGTCAAATTATATCAAATTCAAAGATGACTCATTCTAATTATTTAACAAGAGCTCCGTGGGCAAGAGTCCTGCCTATTGTGATAAGGAGAAATAAATAAATTATTAGATTGTCTAATTTGGCAATAGTACTTGCAACTTTCAAGCAATAACAATGATTCAAGTTTTTGAAGTGAGAGAATATATGCATTTTCAACTAAAGTACTTGAAATGTTACAAGATATTTTTGATATAATATAATAAAATTGTGAAATTAAATAATATACTTAGAAATAAAATAAAGTATAGTAAAAATTTATTTGCATAATGAACCAGATTTTAATAAACTTAAAATATATATTAAAAACTTAAATAATTTTAAAATAAATCATAATAAATAAAATAATTCATATATTCTACAAGTACATGTCTTGGGTCCTCAAATTTTGATCTCCATTTTCAAGGGTATTTCTACCATAGTGAGTTGAGAAGATATGTTCTTTCGTTGCTTCCAAAAATCTTGAATTGCTTAAAACTTTTCTAAGACATTGGGAAAGAGAAATTTTATTGAGGTGTTTAGTGTTCATTAAAATGGTTAAGACATCTAACAAGTCCCTCTACTATTTCAAGGATGACTAGACATCCCTTACAACAAAATATTTTTGTTAATAATATTTTAAAACTCATTAGTAACATCAAGATTACATTATAGGGATTCACTACCTTTCCCTAAAAGAAAGTATTGGATAGAGATGTTAAAGATAAGGAAATTATAAGGATCTCCTTACATTTTTCATTAAGGACTCGAGTTGTTTGATTTCTTAACCGATTGTTAGTTTATTCCTAATTTTTAGTTTAAATTTTAAATATTCTAGGACTTCTTATAGTTTGGCTTTATATGTTATTACTTATTGTGATTGTATACATTATATATTAAATATATGTTTTTACTTATTGTGATTGTATAAATTATATATTAAATATATGTTATTAATAGTTCGGTAAATCTACCTTTAGACTATTTTTCTAAATAGTCAACACCCTTATTTTACTACTTTTTAATATTAAAAGTATAAACAATAAATTTAATTTGTTTATAAAATAATAAAATATAAGATATCATTTTAAATTGTGTTAGCATTTTAATAAAAATGTAAAAATAATGAAATACGATAGTTGACATTAGTTTTTAACAGTTCATGATTTGTGAATAAAAAATTTCTTTTTTGCACAAGTAATTTGAAATTGGGCCAGACTAGCTGTAACAGTCATTGTAGGGCCAACACTATACAAGAACTTTCTAGAAATCTTAGATATTTTTGGAATTCATAAAAAACAATGCCTCATCGACCATTGCACCCACTCAATTGTGAGACTTTCTAACATAGGATAACTGAAAACAACCTTGCTTTGATACCACTTGTTAGGATTTAAAGATACAAATTATGATTACATACAAATATATCCACTATCAAAAAATAATAATGCACCCAAAAGAGAACACAAAACACAAAGATTTAACATGACTCACCCAATTCCTGTGCTACATCCACCAAACGATGAGTCCAATATTTTTATTATCTAGTGATTACAACCTAATTACAATCTGTAATCCCTTACAACTCAATACCACCGCAAGAAGCCATTATCACATCACACCTTATGAAATCCCTAACCCTAAGCCATTTTATACAAGATTGTTGCCACTTTTGAAATTAGGGTAAAATGTACAATACTTCATTGATCAGTCACCACAAACTAACAATCATAACATGATGAAAAATATTATTTAGTCATATCAATTATCTAGTTTCAGGAATGTGAATAGTTATTTCCTTGACTGTTATATTTTTCCATTAATTTGAAGAGATTAGTTATTCTAATATGTTCGTTCTACTACGTGGAAATTTTAGGATTTTTTTTGTATGGTAAGATGTTTTCAAAATTTATCACTTAGGTCTATTTTGTAGAGAATTTTATATTGCAGTTTGACATAACTAATAAATTGTTAGCATAAAAACGAATTGTAGTGTAGGGTATTTTGGACCTCATAATTAGAGGGTAGGAGCTACTTTAAAACACAAAAATAATATAACATGTATTCCTTTTTTTTCTAGTCTATACAATAGTTGTCTATTTAAGGTATGTGGTTGAGAAAACCTATTAAGATGATCACTAGGGTTTTGGAGGAAACTTATAGCTAAATTTTTCTTAGGAACTTACCTTTTAGGGTGTTGGTGTTTAGACACTAGAGTCTAGGGGATTGGTCTCCTTGAATTCTTCAAAATTGCAAGGAAGAGTTGGGTGAAAAAATATTTGATCACATCTTCATGACATGCTAATGATAGTTTTTACCTTGGTAATTTGTTCAACGAGTCATAAAACATGATTTAATGGGTGAAGACCAAAATGATTGTTAAAATATAAGTTGAAAACTTTGTATCATCAATATTTTTGATCACACTATGTGATCTATCATTAAGATACAAGCGATCTTTTTAATTTTTTACCATATTGATGACATA